>CM077263.1:14593569-14986069 GCA_039654775.1 Spinibarbus caldwelli
GGGAAATATATTTGACGTTCATTTCAACAGCACAAATCAGCACAAATCGAGCACAAACGAATGACACCAGTTTTGTGCGATTTAGACGAACTGGGGTGGAGTGTGACGTCACAGCTCCCGAAAATATTTTGGTTATATCTAAGGAAGGAAAATAGATACAGTGTTTGTTTTAACGGCACAAAGCTGCACAAACCCAGCACAAACGAACTGTGCTGGTTTGGAGCGATTTGGGCAACATGGGGTGGAGAGTGACATCACACGGTCAAAAAAGAATGTTTAATATCTCAAACACCAAACCAGCACAAACGTTCATTTTTGCGGCACAAATTAGCACAAACGTAGCAAAACCAAATGGCATAGTTTTGGTGATTATTTCTTTTTATGGAGTGCCAACTTCACGGAGGTCCCCTTTAATTGAAAAACAGCAATTTTACCCCCTCATTGCTGAGAAACAGAACGTAGCAACAGTATTGAATAAGCCATTAATATTAACAGCCATTAATATAGAACGGTGATTAAAGCATGTGGAACTACCCGTGCATTAAATGGTTTTAATGCACACCTTCCTGCCAATCAGAATCAAGTATTCAGACAGACCATGGCATAAGCTAAAATAGTACACAAACAGAAGTAAAATGCAGAAGAGAAAGAGTAGTTATTGGCTTAAAGTGCCCCTATTATGCCATTTCCAATATTGCCTTTCATGCTGTTTGTAATGTAGCTGTATGTGAATGTAAATGATCTACAAAGTTGTAAATCCGAAAAGTGCACGATAAATAAAGTTATTGTCTCCCAAAATAAAGAATCGACTCTATACAGCCTAAATGAGTCGTTAGTAATTCGAATCCCATTTCCGTGATGGCTACACGTCACGCAGTAACACATTTGAATAATTCCTGCCTATGTTCTACGTTGGCCGGCCGTGAACTGCCTGCAAACTCGTCATTTTATTGAGGACTGCTTCTCTAATCTCGGGGAGTTCAGCGCAGGATACACAAAACGCTTGCTCTTGAAAGATGGTTCAGTACCCAGTTTATCTGGACCAGCGGCTCCACTGAATCACAACCTGTAAGTATGATAAATAATAGATGTTTATATTTTCTATCGCACATTCAAAATACAGAGCTATGGCAATGGGCCTATCATTTCCCATGCGCTGTATGCGGTAGACCAATCACAACAGACTGGGCCATCTGACCAATCAGAGTAGAGTAGGCTCATGGAAAGGAGGGGTTTAGAGAGACTGAATCTTAGAACTGCTTCGAACTAATTGTTTGAGAATCGCTGGAAAAAGAGGTGATATTAAACGCATATTTTGAGAAAACAAAAGCCTTTTTTCACCTTGCATGCATGTAAACCTATTGTAGGAGACTCCCAAAACAATATTAGGAGCCTTAAAAATGGCATAATAGGAACACTTTAAAGAAAACTACTGAGACTTTTGGGACTTTATCATTTTTTACCATTTTTTCCATGGCTGGAAATTCTCAATTAATATTTCCAGGTTTTCCACTCTGTCCTTAAAGGGATAGTTCACCCAAAAAGGAAAGTTACCCCATGATTTACTCACCCTCAAGCCATCCTAGGTGTATATGACTTTATTCTTTCAGACTAATACAGTCCGAGTTATATTAAAAAATGTCCTAGTTCTTCCAAACTTTATAATGGTAGTGAATGGGTGTCAACATTTTGAAGCCCAAAAAAGTGCGTCCATCCATCATAAAAAGTGCTCCACAATGCTCCAGGGGGTTAATAAGGGCCTTCTGAAGCAAATCGATGCACTTGTGAAAAATATCCATATTTAAAACTTTATACACCGTAATCTCTAGCTTCCACTAACTGTCGTACTCGTGTTCACGAGAGAGTGGCGTTCCAGCGGATGACGTAGGATGTAGGTGTAGCGTAAGCTCTGGTGAGTGACAAACACGGAAGCACAGAGGAGAGAGCAAAACAAAACATTATACATTACTCATTATAAAGCGTGGAAAAGCTAGGACATTTTTTATAACTCTGATTGTATTTGTCTGAAAGAAGAAAGCCTCCTAGGATGGCTTGAGGGTGAGTAAATCATGGGGTAATTTTCATTTTTGGGTAAACTATCCCTTTAAGACCAATTATTCAGTCAACTAATCATTCAGACAAACCTCTAGTCAGTTATATTGTTTTGCACATCCCAACCTGGGACTGAACTAATTTTGTCAAGAATATTTTCTTCCATAAAATTCTATACACAAGTCACAGGCAGTTGTGGCCTAATGGATAGAGAGTCGGACTTGTAACCCAAAGGTCGTGGGTTTGAATCTCAGGTCCCGCAGGGATTGTAGGTGGGGGGAGTGAATAACCAGCACTCTCTCCACTCTCAATACCATGACTGGTGAGTCCCTTAAGCAAGGCACCGAACCCCCAACTGCTCCCCGGGCGCTGCAGCATTGGCTGCCCACTGCTCCAGGTGTATGTTCACTACTGTGTGTGTGCACTTGGATGGGTTAAATGCAAAGCACAAATTCCGAGTATGGGTCACCATACTTGGCCACACATCACCTTTTAAGGCAGTGTTTTGATTATAATTCAATAGAATGAGGGTTTGTAATTCAGCAAAATAAGACAATTGGTTTAGAGTCCTTGTATTTTCAAAGGCTCTGTAAGTTATTCATGAGCAAAGCTCTATCTTATTTAGACACATGGTTGAGAAACTCAAGGATGCTTTGATTTTCTGTCACTTTAACTTGTTTACCTTCACACCACCGTGACAACCATCTCCCACATGACAACACGATCAGTGGAGAATAATGAAGTGGAGTTTGGGGACACTGTTGGTTTGCTATTTTTGGACTAATCACCAAGGCTAAGCACATGCACCCGAGCACCTGCATTGGTAAACAACCGGGATTAATGCAGGGATATTGTTTGAAGACTGTTCCAAGAAATCACTGAGGTCCTTTCAGCAACTCAGGTGCATATATATTAATTCATCTAAGAGTATAAATCTAGTATGAAACCTATGTGACACAGATTAGCGGAGACCTGAAGCACTTAAATGCACCGCCGCACACAGAAAATAGCTATTCTGTGTCATCACATGCTTATTTTTATACTCGCTTTTCTCTGAAAGAATTAATTTGATCTATGATTCAGGATAACCCATGCATAACAGCATGGTTTCAAAAGGAAATCAAAGCAAAGAGTCCACAGAAACATTCTGCAAACTAAACAGTGGACAACTAAAGGAGATCATTCACTGCAATCACTCAATTGTCATGAATGGAGGACTGCGGTCAGAAATTTGCAGTAAAAAGGTCACGCAGACCTGAAAGGAGGCTTTTATCAAGAAGAACCACAGTAGCCTACAAATTCACAATCTTATATGAATCTCCATTACAGGGAATATATTTCATCATATTCATGACATATAATTTTGTTCCAGGCAATGTTCCCATAAATTACATGTTGTCTTACTGTCCAGGCCATTTGTCTTCCCTGCATCTCCTACCATTGCCAATAAATTTCTCTGGAAAAAATGTTTTTGCCAAAATGAAAATTGTGCCTAATAAAAGGCAGAATCCATTCTACTGTGCAATAAAACGCTTTATATTCATCAAAAGCTGGATCGCTTTTGGCTCGGCAGCCATCTCTTTGCTCATTATAGTCTATTGCACTTATATGCGGGTGACCGCTATTTCTCAACATAATGCCTACGGTCGCTCATATATGTGCGAGGGACTGTTCATCATTCTGGCAGATATGACAAAGCAGAATGGGCAGCCATTAAGTAAACACTGGATTTGACGGTACTGAGCGGGCAGCAAATCTCCAAAATAAGCCTTTGTGGGATCTGAAAAAAATAATCAGAAACCCCATTTCTGCTTGTAAATAACTCATTTTAAATGGCCGGACAACACTTCAAAGATGATTTGGACTTCTGCTAAGCCTCAGTTTTAGAAAAATTTCAAACGAAAGACTGACAGCATTATGGATTCATGGAAAGATGTTTGCATAACTTACTGCAGGGATCAGGTGCTTAATGTGTGGCTCTCCAATTAAAACAGAGCATGAAAACTCCCACGTACACACTCAGTCAGCTAAACTACACTTTGCTGAACTGAGTTTTGCACTTGAAGCAAGATACAAACAGTATCAGCCTTCTGCAGTTAATTATGAAAGGTTTTTTAAATTTTGTTATAAGGTAAAAATTGAATGATTATAGTTAAACAACATATTAGAGCATACGGTTAACAAAAATATGACAAAAAAAGAACACTGCATAATATTAACAATGCACTTTTTTAAAATAAGACAATTACAATTGATAGTCATTATTAATTGATAGTTAATAACAAGTGAGATTTTAAAGATATTCTGACCACTTAACCGAAATATAACCTTAATAAATTTGGCGTAAAAACAATTTTCACTTAGAAATTGCCAGTAAATTTCACAGATATTTATTTAAAAAAAAATGGTAGTAGTAAAAGCAGTAAAACTGAAATAGTATTTTCTTGTAAAACATGCACCAATTATGCGTTGTATTAACATTTTTGGAAAAAAAAAAAAAAATTAGTGTAGAATTTTTTTTTTTGTTCAATCGTTAATCATTTTTTAATGGAATTGGTGAGTGAAGAATAATTCAGTGAATCACTCACTTGTTCCATTCCTGAATGAATCTGCATTTTTGAATAAATTGGTTGATTGAATGATTCAATGACTCTCATAAAGACAGTCACTTGCTGCCAACTACAGGCATAACAATGTAACATATAAAAATGTATATGTAATATATAAAAAATTATATCGGAAAGAACTAAGAATTAAACAACGCTTTGCAAATCACACAGGCTTTCTTCTCAACGGCATCGTAAAATTCCTTTTCAACATGATGCATGTTGTGGTCTACAACTTATTCTCTTTCTTTCTTTCTTTCTTTCGTTTGTTCATTTTGAACCAGATACTTATGCAGTCGTGGTTCTCAGGTGAACAAAGCTTAGTACGTCATAGATCACATGGTTTTGTCAAAAACAAATCTACATTACAATGTTGCCATTTTTTTTACACAAGCTTTGGACAGTTAGCATCAAACTTAACAAATTAAAGACTGAAAAAATTATATTTCTTGCAAAAATAATGAATATGATATGACAATATGAAATCATTTTAGTCACAATGACTAAATAAACTGACTAAATAAGTCACTGGCCTTCTGCATTTTATCTTACAAAACAGAGACATATTTAAATAAACTTTGAAACAGTCCAGAGGCACACAGTGTCCTTATAATAGGTTCATAACTGCACACGGTCTATGAAATTATTCGAAAAAGAATAAAGTCTAGTTATACTATGGATTGTGGTTTATCTGTGGGTACAAAGTAGCATGAAAAACACATTTTCGCTTCTGGCAGAGAAAAGCAGATAGCATGTCCACATAGCAAATTCTCAGAGGCCTGAAGCATCAAGAACTTTCTCAGCTTGAGAGAGAGGGAGAAAAAAAGGAAACCGAGAGTGAAATAAAATTGCCCTGCGGAAAACAAAACCCCAAAAGTGTGTTCAATGGGCCATGCTAGGCTGACTAGGGCTGAGCTGGCCAGACTGGGTGCTGTTGCTTTAGCCCAAAGCACATGCTGTTCTGTGCTCAGAGACACTAGACAGCAAAATGACTAGATATGAGCAAGACCCAGGAGACACAGATATGATTAATGTGTGCCAAATGATTAGAAGAAACAGCGGCTGAGTAAATGGACCTATGGTACATTCATTCAGAGGTGAAAATTTTCCATACAAATTGAAAGAGTCTCTGATGACTGGAACCAGACAACTTTGTTTCACAGGGTATGCTTCTCATTAAGTAAGACTTGGCTATTTCATCATCTCTTCTCTGAAATGTTTTCTGAGAATATAATATATAGCACTCAGATTAGGACAAACATGATAGGACTGGTAAATGTGATACTGAAAGCTTGCAGAGTGGGGAACAATAATAAAAAGAGAGACACAAAGTTCTTAGCTTAACTCATCATAGCTTTTTAGCTTAAAGTCTTCAAGAGAATTCTAAATCTAAAAGAGAAGGTCACTCCCCTGCACACATTTAAAGACTTCAAAAAGGATGCAGTAAAAAGTATTATTAGCATTAGTATTAAGCAATATAAAGTCTGAGAAAACCTGTGATTCTAAAATAAAATTTAAACTTGGAAATAAAAAGGGGTTTTGAACATTTTAAAACATTTTAAACAATTAAGATGGTTCTTATTTAAGATTCTCTAGGTCACTAATTAAATAAGTAAATTTCTGAAACTGATGTGACATTTACAGCAGTTTTAAATTTAACAATTTTTTTTAATAATTTAGAAAAATTTAAATAACCCCCTTTTAAGCAGAGAATTTTCCATACACTGACAAAAATAGTGTAAGATTTACTTTGAAGCAATTTTTACTTAAACAATTAAGGAGTAGTTAATATTCTGCATCATTTCTAGGTCACTAAATCAAATAAGTAAACTTATAATAAAATTATAAACAAAATCAATCAGCACAGCTTAGGGAATTTTTTTTTCAAACTGAAAATATATTGAATTTAAACTTTCAAAAAGTGAAGCATATTACAAAATGTACTTCAAGGGGCAAGAAAACAGATTTCTAATATTACAATAAATTCCAGGTGTAGGGAAAACATATTTTAAAATATATTTTGGAAAATATAATATAAAATATATATTATAATTTATGGAAAATTTAATATAAATATACTGAGATATATAAAATGACTATATATAATCTATTTATCTATTCATATTATATATATACACATATATATATGAGGAATTAAGAGCATGAATAACTAAAATGTATCAAAAATATATTTATGTAAATATTTTTAAAATAGTAACAATATATGTTCAAGCCATTTTTATTTTAAAATCAGATATATCTGATATAAATTTCAATATGTTCCTCATATAAAGCTACTATATATCACTTCACTACTTTTATAGTACTTTTATAATGGGGCTTTTTGTCATTTTGAAGCTTGACATCCTTAGTTCTCATTCACTTTCATTATACTGAAAAAAATGGGCAGGATATTCTTCAACGATTCATCTTTTGAGTTCTACAAAAGAAAGAAAGGGCTTGAAATGACATGAGGGCAGGTAAATATTGGCAGAATCTTTGGGTGAACTCTTCCTTTATAACATGAAAAGGTGACAAGCTTCAGTCTAGCAGTCTGCACTCAGCTTCAGAAGTTGTGGATGGCTAAAATCAAAGATGAAGAGCCTTTTCAGATTCAACATGTGCAATTTGACTTTTCAGTCTGATGACCGGCTAAATGGCAGCACTCAAATGACCCTGAATGAAAGACTTTTGCCTGTCATCAGCAGGAGATTGCAAAGCTTTCTCTCATTTTTGCCCTCTTGCTCTGTCAAGATTATTTAACTTCTAGACAGTATAAAGTATGAAAACATTCTAAAATACACACATATAACTGTTGTGATAAAAAAAAAATGCTTCCAAATCCTGATAAAATGAGTGAACGAGAACATAACATTCATAAACAGCTGAATCTACACAATCAGTTATGTCACACACATCCGTGACAGCTAATAGTAATGTTTGCTCCTGATCAAAACAAAAGTGTGTTTTGTAATTAAAAACAGCAGGGATCGATGATGTGAAATGTTGGAGTGAAGACTGAGGGGAGATTTATCTGCGAGAGAAATGGCACAATAGTGCAGCATTATTCACTCTGAATAACATTTGTCGCTTCTGCTGCTGTGGGGGGCAATTCATCAGCCCTAATAAGAGCCTCCAATTTGTCTTCCGCTCTTTGTTTGAATCAATTTGATGAAAGCTGGATAAACACTATTAGCATGAACATGAAAACAGAGAATCGGTATGAATACGACACAGTTACATGCAACATAGCTGTGTGCGCACTAGAGACAATATAGAATGAATTACCCAAAACTACTGTCAGATCATCATCATCCACACATCATTGCTCACAAACGAGTTGGTGTGCACATTAGGTTTAGCTGAAATAATATATTTGCAAAATGTAGGTTTGAATGTTCAAAATACTGTGTAGTGCCTATAATTTTTTGTCTACATGTTACGTGCCACATTCTTTCCAAGGACGTTATTTATGAAAAATGCAGTTTTCTAAATTAAATTTGGTCAGTTTCAGTGGGGTCCAAATGTCTGAGAATACCTGTGATTACAAAATCTAATTTAAACCTGGAAATAAACAATATTTTAGGGTTTTGAACATTTTAAACATTTAAGAAGATTCTTATTTAAGATTGTACATTTCCTCTATAAGTCACTAATCAAGTAAATTTGTGACACTGATATTTTTCAGTTTTAAATTTTTTAAAACATTTTTTAATAATTAAAAAAATTAAAATAACCCCCTTTTAAGCAGAGAATTTTCCCTACAATGAAAAAAATAATTGTGTAAGATTTACTTTGAAGCAATTTTCACTTAAATACTTAAGAAGTAGTTAATATTCCACATTATTTCTTAGGTCACTAATCAAATAAGTAAATTTGTGACAAAGATGTGATATTTACAACAGTTTTCAATTTTTAGAAAATAAATTATTCTTAATAATTTAAACAATTTAATTTAAAAAAAAACATTTAGGATTTACTCAGAAACATTTTTAAATATACATGTTTTAATATGTTTTAAAATATTTATAATAATAAAAATTATATTCTGTATTATTTTTAGGCAACTAAGTAAATAAGTAAATTTGTGACACTAATGTGACATTTACAGCAGTTTTGAGTGTTTTTAAACATTTTTTTAATAATTAAAAAAAAATTAAAATAACCCCTTTTTAAGATTAACTTTAAAGCAATTTTCACTTAAACAATTAAGAAGTAGTTAATATTCTACATTATTTCTAGGTCACTAATCAAATAAGTAAATTTGTGATGATGTGACATTTACAGCAGTTTTTATTTTTTTAAAAAAGTAATTATTTTTAATAATTTAAATAATTAAAAAAAAAACATTTTAAACAATTTAAATAGCTGATATTCTGTTATATTTTAGGTCACTAACCAAATAAGTAAATGTGTGACACTGATGTGACATTTACAGCAGTTTTTAAATTTTTAAATAAATTATTTACATATAATTTAAAATAATTCCCTTTTCAGCTGAAAAAAAAATATCTACACTGAAAAACAATTTTTACTCAGAAATTGCTAGGGAATTTTTAAAATGATTACAAAGAAATGGCAAGTAACACACTGAATTAAACATTTCAGAAATACTGAAATAGTATTTTCTTATTTACCTACAACTACAATGTATATCAAATTACAAGTTGGCAGCTGTTTGACATGACATATCTTAACATGGAGTGAGACATTGTATACCTATCATATGGACTTTACTGCTAGACACTTTCATTGTCCAAAACCTGGTGTTAGGATGATCCCTGTCAAACATTAATCTCTGGCATTACTACACTGCCTGTACGTGGAGACAGATGACAAAACAGTTCTCATATATGGGTCAAGTACTGGCTTGCAACAACAGCTTAAATAAGATTACAGTTCCGCTGGAAGTGTTGAGAGGAAAGGCCGCTTTAAGTCGACCGCTCCAGGGTAAGCCTGCTTGATTCTCTATGGATTCACAATGCATTATATGGCTGTTTGTAAGTGTCCTAAACAGTGACTGTCTGGGGCAACAAAGACGACATAAACAGATAACATGTAAAATTATCCAAGGTTTAAAGGGCATTTCAGTAAGGACAGATTTAAGGGCCTGACTATATGTAAAGTAATACCATCTACTCTCTACTGGTCAGAAGTTAAACTGATTGAAGAGATTCATCATACAAATAGTTGGTATAAAAGGCACTTTCCCTAAATATGGTACAGTTTGGTCATTTGTAAACCATTATAAGCATGAATCATATGTTTTTGTTGTGAGAACAATCAGGTATATTTTTTTAAACTATTGTATATCATATAATTAACCTAACATGAAAAGTAACTAGCTTTAAACATGTTAAACATTTGTTTCTCATAGTGTTGTCAAACGATTAATCGCGATTAATCGCATTCAAAATAAAAGCTTTGTTTACATAATATATGTATGTGTACTGTGTATATTTATTAACTATATATAAATACACACACATACAGTATATATTTTTATAATATTTACATGTATACATTTATAAAACAATAATTTAGATTATATATAAATACATTTATTATATATTTATATATTTTTTTCTTAAATATATACATGCATGTGTGTGTATTTAAATATACATAATAAATATACACAGCACACACACATACATTATGCAAACAAAATTGTTTATTTTGGATGTGATTAATCGCGATTAATCGTTTGGCAGCACTAGTATCTCCCATTAAAATAGTGATTTTTGCCAGTCCCACCTAAGAGGATTTTTTGTTTTGAAAGAAATGAATGCTTTTATGCAGAAATGATGCATTCAGCTGGTCAAAAGTGACAGCAAATAAATGTATAATGTTATACAATTTCTATTTTAAATAAGTGATATTAATTCTTTTGAACTTTCTATTCATCAAAGAATCCTGAAAAAAAAAATGTATCACAGTTTCTATAAAAATATAAAGCAGCAGAGCTGTTTTCAACATTGATAATAACAGATTTTAAATTGTAATATTACTTCACAATATAACAGTTTTGTTTTGTTTTGTTTTTTGTTTGTTTGTTTTATGTTTTGTTTTTGTGATCAAATAAATGTAGCCTTGGTGAGCATAAAAAGAAAACATTAAAAACATTAAAACATCATACTAACCCTAAAATTTTGGGGGAAAAAAATAAATAGACAGATAGATTTAGATGAATATAATCAATCAACATTTTATCAAGGTTAAGCATCTGCTTTCATTGACCATTTTAAAAAATAACACTTGCAACCATATTTCCTCCTCTTTTCATTGAAACTGTCAAAAATGACTTAATTTGTATAAGTAATTTTTCCCCATTTAGTTTTTTCATTTGTGTTACATGTCTAGGTCTCAGAAGACTGAGAAAGAGAGGAGAGGGAAAACGAGAGGAACAGAGAGAGACATCAGAGGGAAACCCTAAGCTGATCTTGCTGTTCAAAACATGATACTTGCACTAAAAAAAAAAGAGACTGTGCCAGCACTGATGAGACAAGTAGTCCTTACCTCTAAAACAGTCTTCAAAGGAGCAGCTGCCTGGTTCATCAGCATAGTTTATCAGATGAACAGATTACACTCAAAATGTTACAAAAGGCTGATAAAGACCAGTAATAGAGGCTTTTTAAATAGCAGTAAAAAGTTTAAACATCACATTTCTCCTGTTTCGATTGGATGGTTATCACTAATATTTATATAATATCTAAAGGTTTGGTTATATTTATACACAGATATGTGTCGAATGAGAAAATGCCAAAGGTGCAGAAGTCTGTAGGTTCAAAGGGCATTACGTCTATGTGAGAAGGTCAGTTAATGTCAGGTGCATTGAACTGTAAATTCACATTACGCAGGGTTTTATGCGGATTTCAAAGCAACTTAACTAACATGCTTTTACATGTTTTTCTTTTTTTTTAAACATTCATTCTGTTAAATTAATGGCAAATGCGACCATGAAGATACCACACATAATGGAAAAATAATGAGAGTGGTTTTATTTCCTCACAGTACTATTAGATAGTAAATCTATGCTCTGCATTCAAGAACAAATACAGTAGATGTGGCACCGCTGTGCAGTTTTCTTTATCTGTGTTTCAATGAGATATGACCTGTATATTTACAGGCTAATGTATATCTGAAATACAGCCGGTAAGTTTATCTAACCAATAAAAATCAACAAGCAATATGAAGCTGCACTTCAAATAATACATTTAGAGTGAGCTCTCACTATGGAAGCAATATCTGTGGAAATACACTTTATATGTCCGTCTCATATCCAATGTGTAGGGGCGAAAAGAGACCATTATGGTCAAACATCCATAAGGCATTGTGTATTGATTAGAACTTTTAGTTATATTTATGCTTTATTGCTAAAAAAAAAAAAAAAAAAAAAAAAAGGAGTCTGACACAAATGACACATCAAGTTTTGACTAAAATTTTCTGTTACATTTACAATTTATTGTTAAATACTAACAATAAGTCTGTTTACATATTTCTTCATTTTATTTATGTATTTAATATATATTAATATAATAAATAAAAATGGGTAATTTCTGTATATTTTGATTCATTTTTATTTATTTCAATGTAAATTAAAACAAAAAAGTTTATTTCACATATATATATATATATATATATATATATATATATATATATATATATATATGTATATATGTATGTATATATATATATATATATATATATATATATATATATATATATATATATGTATATATATATATATATATATATATATGTATATATATAGATATATATATATATATATATATATATATATATATATATATATATATATATATATATAAATTAAATTATTTGTTTTGAATATTATGTATAATGTGTAAAGTTGAAATTAATATTGGATTGCACTGTATATTGCACTGCTAAACAAATTTCATTAAAAAAAAAAACTAAAAAAAATTGGCCAATAAACTTCAATAAATACCCTGTAAAACCCTCATCAAACCTCCTACACAGCTATAAAACTATAATCGGCATGTCACATAACTGTGTATGAATTTATTAATCTTTCCTGGCTAGATGAATTCACCTGCTGTATCACACAGCCCTGATGACCTACAGTACTCACTCTATTCACAGCTGCAGAATCAGAAGGACAATAAACAGATGATGCTGCATCTGGAGACCTGACTAATGTGTCTTCTCATATAGGCAAAGAAACTACTGAAGCCAGCAGATTCTTGATTAACCTTTTAAAATGTAATCTAGCCTACTTAACAGTCATGAAAGTCAATTACAACTTTGATAATAAAACATATTTAAATAAATAGCCTAAATAATATTGCCTAAAACAAACAAACAAACAAACAAAAAAACACTCCGTTTATAGTAAAAACAAAATTTAAACAACCCACATATGCTTAAATCACAAGCAATAAGACAAAACAATCATTATTGTTATTGTTTAATAAGTATCTGCTTGTTCAGATGGATTACATCAGAGCAGGATTTAAGCTATATAAATACACTGAATAATAAATATATGCTGAAAAATAAATAACTGGCCATTAAGAAAAAACACTCAAAGTAACATGAGCTGCTTGTCCACGTTGATAGCATGTTTTTGAAAAAGCCCTTTTAAACAGAGATGCCCCAAAATGACAGACCAGTAACGTCCAGCAGATATTGACCATACTCACCCCTAGTTTCTTACTCCGAATCCTCACGTAGCCCTGCTTCACTATATCGTTGAAGTTTGAAGCCATCCTAACAGCCTCTCTGTCCTTGTCCCCCGTCTCGGCTGCGAGTGCCCTCAGAAGTCAGTACGACATTCAGTCCTCAAACGACCAGTGCATCAGTGCCTCAGTGCCTCAGTGCCGCCGCCGCTGCTGCTGCTGCTGCTCGGGCAACCGGCGCGATCGGCTCATTCCACCCGAGAATGGGGAGACAAGAGCGCGCGTCAGATGATTTAATTCAACGAAGAGAGCAGCTTCCTGGAATGCACCATGAGAGGGCTCTCAGAGGGGTGGACGCAGACAACTACTCACTTGCTTAAAATAGAATGAATGAATGAATCATTTATTTATTTATTTATTTATGAATGAATGAATGAATGAATGAATGAATGAATGAATGAATGAATGAATGAATGATGTGGGTTTAGTTTTTTTGGGAATATGTTATTTCACTTTCACACAGGCACAGGAAATTTCCTTTAGACGTGGATATCACAAATTAACAGCTGTATAATGGCCCTAATATAAGATCAATCAATCAACAAATAAATAATAATAATGAAATACAAATCCTTAAATTCCCTATAGCGATTATGATCATTATTTTCAAGATCAATCTTCCTTCTAAATTCCTTTATGATATGTATATAGGCTTCTAGTCTGTTACTCTCTTTTTATAAAAGAATATATAGCAATATATAATTAAATTATATATATATATATATATATATATATATATATATATATATATATATATATATATATATATATATATATATATATATATGTATGAAGAGTTCAGATGCAAAAGCCTCTAAGTACGTCTGACGTTTTTCTTTAAAATCAGCATTTTTTTCTGGCTACTATGTCTAGGTTTCTATGTAAGTACTTCTGAATGGGGTGAGGCTGGGATTTAGCACATTTGAAGTTAAAGTACTTGATGAACATATAGTGGAGAGCATTCACTCAGTATCGTTATCTTTTTTGACCAAGATGGCTTTTAGAGGCTTTTGCACTGGAACTCTTCATATACATACATACATACACACACACACACACACACACACACACACACACACACACACACATATATATATATATACACTTTTGTTTCTCTGTGCTTAATTGTTAGACCTTGTGATTTTATTTTATTTTATTTTAATGTAAATGTGTGATGAGTGAAAGTTCAAAAGAATTTATTTAAGATTGAAATTGATTTATTAAAAATAAATAATGATATTGCTGTATTAAGAGGTTTTTGGAATACATTTCATTTTCATATTAATTCAGCAGCTGTATAGCCTAGAGAAAAGTAATGTACTAGTAAAAATAAAAAAAATAAAAAATAAAAATAAAAATATGGTTAAATATGCCAACATTTTATTGTAAAGTAATTATTTAAGTAATATACTATCATTCATTCATTCATTCATTCATTTAGCATCCTTTACAAGAATGGGATTTGGGGGAATAGCAGTCTTAAAACTAATGTCAAAGTGATAAATTCATAATGGCTCTGAAAAACATGTCTTACTTTCTGTAAATAAAATTTAAAATATGAAATATGACAGGTTGTGTGAGATTGCATGTTGTTAATAACTCCAACATGCTTCAAACATAGCATGCATTAAGTAATCTGACAAGTTAAGCCATAAAAAACATAAGACTCCTACTGTTTTACATCTAACAAATACTACGTGCTATGTGATATCTTTAATCTGTATATTTTAAGACTTAATTTTCATTCATTAGCAAAATACAGTTTTGCTTTCATATGAGAATTATCCGTTTACAATAAAAGGGTGCTGATAACTAGTGGATGGGAGATTTGTTTTGTTGATTGGATCCTTGGGATTAAAAGATCAAAGCAGATCAAAAGCAAATGAGGGGGAAAAAATAAAAAAGAGGTCTGGGATGTTATATTCATACATTAGATGTAGAGCATGCTGTAGCTCCACTGACACAAATGCTGAAATTGCCTGCAAAAGCCTCCTCCTCTAATCCTGCGTTATGGAGACGCCCATTTGCCTGTGGAAAAATGCCAAACCCCATTAGATACAGATGATGACACAGTTACACGTGTGAGACGGTTTTCTGCATCTCTCATGACAATGAAAGATGAAGATCTCGTACATAACTAAAGTCAGATAGTAAAATGATTCAAGCGTAAAATCCATATGGATGATAAAACTTTATTTCAGTAAAGAATTATGTATGTATATGGAAGGATTTTCCGGACTATTTTCAAATAGAATTGCAAATTGTATTTTCAATTGCGTTTTCCATATGTGGACGCATAAATTGTGACGTAATCCAAATGCAATTGTAAATCTTGCATTACCGTTTGCATTTTTGCTTTCGCGAATGCACAGTGACTGCCACATTTCAACTGAAAAAGCAAAGTCTATTTGCAACCGTATTTCCCATGTCTTATGAGTTATGAGACTGTCATATTTAAATAGCAATATTAATTACCACATTTGCTTTTTCACTCTTTCTGCGCCACGCATATAACCTGCCAAAACTCAAATGGAATCGCAATTCCTTTTGCACTTGAATTTCCGATGTCTACGCTGAAAGCTGTCAATCAATGTGAGGGGGCGGGACTAAACTAGGGGGCATGTTTGTTTTGGGAGGTGACGTCACTCACAGACGACCGTGCCAAATGCTTTGATCGATGGAGGTAATCGATAAAGCCTCTGCTAAAGGCAGCTGCCAATCAGTTCGTGCCTGTGTTAACAAACAGACAGTGCAACCTTCTTGGCACAATACATAATTCTGTCTTTTTTTTTTACCCCAAATTCAGCGATTATCCCCTGATAACAGTGCCACAAATGGTATAATAGGTCAAAATTCACTATTACCCAAACGCTTTTCACCCTGTCTCAACATCTCTCACTGTTTCTCTCACTCTGATTGATGCAAGTGAGAAAACAGACAGTGCAATTCTACACTTATTACAGTACATTTTATTCCTTTCTTTTAATCTGTAATAGTACGGGAGTTCTGAGCGGCCACGCCTATTATAATTTTTTCTTTCTTGTTTTCTTGTGATCATGACTTAATTTAGTCTACTGTTGCTATAGTAATAAATGCAACCTTGACAGGGACATTCTAAAACGCTTAACCTGGCTTAATGTGTTAATTGAGAGCGTTTTTAAAAGACCAAACTCAGCGTAAATGATCGACAGATGACCGTGCGCTCTTCTTGTGGACATTTCAGCAAATGTTGCTTCACTTAGAAATAACGTCTACAATAAATAAAATAAATATAGGCTAATCAAACACTGCTGGTTTTGTCCAGAGTTAGGCTACGCTAAACATTTTATTTGTTTAATTAACATGTTTAAATGGTCTAAAAACAACGCATTCAACACCGCAAGCGCAGGCGGAGCACCTTCAGAAGAATGCAGAGAAGAGCCTATTCTAAAAAATCTTAAGCTGCTTGGATTCAATTTACTTTAATTCAATTTACTCACTTCGTTTAAAATAAAATTATATATAATAATATATTATAATAATTTGTTTGTGATTTTTATTAGTCATGTAGGATAGGCTGTGATATCGTGTGCGTTATAAGCTTAGGATGCTGTTATGTGTGTGCGTGTGTGTGTGTGTGTGTGTGCGTGCGTGCGTGTGTGTGGTTTCCTATAACGAAATCTAGAAAATACAAAAGATAAGGCTACAACAGTATAACATCACTGAACTCGTGTTTAACATTTATAAGTTAATTAAATGTAATAAACTGCATAAATTATAGCGAAGAAGGTTCTCTGTCCCAAACGCGTACAGTAGGCTATAGTTGATACAGTATACAACTCCCCATCAGTAGTTCTATACTGCTACCTGCTGGCGCAGTTGTGTAACTTAGAAAACAACTTTTGTTATGTTGAGATCACGAGAAAAATAAGTCGTGATAACGAGAAAGCAACGTCTCGGTTACGTACATAACCCTCGTTCCCTGATGGAGGGAACGGAGACGTTATGTCGTGACGACATAGTGGATTTACTTGGAAACCCCAATCATCTCTGACTTTAAGAGAAAACGCCAATGAATATTGGCTAGTGGATTTTGCATACCTGAGCCACTCCCTGCCCTCACGGGTATAAATAGGCGGCAGGTGCATCCACTCATTAGGTTTTACGCTGAGGAACCGAGAACGAGTCCCTGGCAATCAGCGATGGTTCTAGATTGTGGCATGGGGACATAACGTCTCCGTTCCCTCCATCAGGGAACGAGGGTTACGTACGTAACCGAGACGTTCCCTATCTGTTAGTCACTACGAGTTATGTCGTGACGACATAGGGGTCCTATGGAAAGCGCCACAAGCTGAACCCCGTCACAACCATATAGCATAGCAAATGTTGGCAAGCAACTGCGTGTCAGACAAATGCTATGCAAAGGTCGTAACCTTCCCACCGCCCCAGCGCAAATTCGCTGACCTTGGTACCACGCAGGGACCACAGGTGAGTACATCGCTGCTGGAGATAGCCAAGCCGCTGTTCCTTTCCCCACAGAAATTCTCAACAGAAGGGATTTCGACCTTCAATGAAAGATTTGCTTCAAGTCTTTCCTATTTGTTGTTACAGCTTGGCAGTAACGACGGGGAAGCGAGCCTTCCGGAGAAGGGCGCTACGGAGGCCACATCTTGCCCGAAGGGAGGTAACATGTGGAGACACTGATATGGACTGACCCAGGTCTGGGGCACTACTACATACGACTGGACCCTGGGGCAGATCCTACCTAGGGTAGGGAGGAGAGCTGCCAGCAGGGCCTGACAGAGGCTCTGTCAAGGGAAGACACGGGTTTACCGTGAGGGAAACCTTACCATGGAAAAATACACAAATGGGATTACCCGAAGGGAATCAAGCCATATGGTTCGCTGTCCAGGGAACTGAACTGGAGGAGGAAAAAGGTGCTCGTATCCCCAGGTGAGGGGGAATGGCGCAGCAATCGTGACACCGGCCAGCTCTTCCCGCCACTTACCTGTTACCCAACACACGGGAAGAAACTGGCTCAGCGCGGAGACTGTAGAGTCTCACCAAGGTGTTCGGTGTCGCCCAGCCCGCAGCTCTACAGCTATCTGCCAGAGAGGCGCCATGCACCAGCGCATAGGGGGAGGCAACACACTGTGTGGAGTGAGCCCTCACCCCCGGGGGGCACGGCTCATCTTGGGATTGGTACGTCAAGGCGATGGCATCCACTGTCCAGTGGGCCAACCTCTGCTTGGAGACAGCCTACCCTTTCCGCTGACCTCCATAACAGTCAGAGAGCTGCTCAGAGCTTCTGAAGCTCCGGGGTGCGGTCCACGTATATGCACAATGCTCTTATGGGACACAACAACGCCAAGGCTGGATCTGCCTCCTCCGAGGGCAGTGCTTGCAGGTTCACCACCTCATCGCGAAAAGCGTGGTGGGAACCTTGGGCACGTATCCAGGCCGGGGTCTCAGGACAACGTGAGAGTAGGCCGGCCCGAACACAAGGCACTCTTTGCTCGCCGAAAATGCTAGGAGGTCCCCGACCCTCTTGATGGATGAGAGCGCGGTCAGGAGCGCTGTCTTCTAGCAGACAGGAATTTAAGACTGAACCCAGCGGCTCAGAGGGACCCCTCTGTAGTCCAGCCCAGACAACAGAGAGATCCCAGGAGGGCACCAGGGATGGGCTAGGAGGATGTAACCCCCTGGCACCCCTCAGAGACCTCACGATGAGATCGTGCTTTCCCAGGGACCGGCCGTCCACAGCATCGTGATGTGCTGCGATAGCAGCCACGTACACTTCCAAGGTGGAGGGTGACAGCCTACGCTTCAACCTTGCTTGCAGGACAGAAAGCACTACTCCAATCGTGCATGTTCGGGGGTCTTCTCAGCGAGAAGAACACCAGTTTGCGAACAGACTTCATACAGTGCGTAGGCCCTCGTAGAGGGAGTCTGCCGCGTCTCGTCCAAGAGCCACACATGGAGGCTCCAAGAAGTGGACGCGGGTGCCAGGCCCCTGAGATCCTTCCTCAGAGGGATGCACCAGGAGGAGCTGTCACGAGGAGCGTGAGTTCTGAAAACCAGGTCCGGGTGGGCCAAAGAGGCACAACCGGCAGGACCTGTTCCTCGTCCTCGCTGACCTTGCACAGTGTTCGTGCGAGAAGGCTCACTGGGGAACGCATGCCTGCGTGAAGACCAAGGCCAGCTGTGTGCCAGTGCGTCCAAGCCGAGGGCCCTCGGTAAGAGAGACAATCGACTCCAGAACAGCTGGATCGTCTCGGGATGGAGTCGCCATTCCCTGGGGAACATGGGCTGTCGTGAGAACACCTCGGCTGCACGATTGAGCTCCCCCAGGATATGGACGGCACGCAGTGACTTGCACCATGTCTGACTCCAGAGGAGGAGGAGATGGCGGGCGAGTTGCGACATGCGACGTGATCGTAGACAACCCTGCCAGTCGATCTACGAAACGGTCGCAGTGTTGACCATGCGGACCAACACGTGCTAGCCAAGCAGCAGCGGCTGAACCGCCTCAAGGCTAGTAGCACTGCCAGCAACTCGAGGCAGTTGATGTGCCAAAGCAGTCGAGGCCATGTCCAGGACCCCGAGGCTGCCTGCCCGTTGCATGTAGCGCACCAGCCTGCACTGGAGGCATCCATCGTGACAACAACATGCCGACACTTGTTCTAAGGGCACCCCGACCCGTAGAAAGACAAGGTCCGTCCAGGGGCTGGATGAGCAGTAACACGTTGGCGTGATGGTCACGCGAACTGTACCACGGCGTCATGGCCATCTCGGGACTCGGGAGTGTAACCAGTGCTGAAGTGGTCTCATATGAAGCAATCTGAGTGGCGAGACTGCGGCTACGGATGCCATATGCCCCAGGAGCCTCTGAAAAGGGTTTTAGTGGTACCACCTTCCTGCCTCTGAAGGAACTCAGGGAGTTCAGCACGGACTGGGCACGCTCGTTAGTGAGACGCGCCATCATACTCACCGAGTCTAACTCCACACCGAGAAAAGAGATTCTCTGCATGAGGGAGAGCTTGCTCTTTTCCCAGTTGACCTGAAGCCCCAGCTGGCTAAGCGCCGGAGCACTGGGTCCCTGTCATCACACAACTGTTCTCGCACGCGGGCCATGCTCGAGATGGTTGAGGGTCCTGATGCCCACTTCCCATAGCGGGGCAAGGGCGCCCTCCGTGACCTTCGTAAAGACACAGGGGGACAGGGACAGCCAGAAGGGGAGAACACTGTACTTCCCTGCCTGACCCTCGAGCGCAAACCGTAGAAACGACCTGTGTCGAGGGCATATCGAGACATGAAAGTAAGCGTCCTTCAGGTCGACCGCTGCAAACCAATCCTGGGGCTAGGTGCATCCAGGATTGGCCAAAGGCCACCGCCTTACTTGGGTACGATGAGGTAGGGGCTGTAAAACCCCTGCCTCATCTCGACTGGAGGGACCGGCTCGATTGCATCCTTTGCCAGGAGGACAGCAATCCCCTCACGCAAGACAGGTGATGCCCATTCGGTCTGCCACCGAAGTCTCGAGAACCCTGCTGAACTTGGGAGGTTGCCTGGCGAACTGAATCGCATAGCCGAGTCGGATTGTGCGAATGAGCCTGCGGGACGGGTTGGACAGCGCAAGCCACGCCCCCAAACTCCGTGCGAGTGGCACCAAAGGGACAATTGACATACCCGCAGTGGTGCAGCGGAGGGGAGTTGAGCTGGATAGCCCAGAGGGCATCGCGTTCCGACCGATCACAGCAGAACTCCCCACATCCCCGGAGGGACTGGCCAGAGATGCGTGGAGAGGCATTGCGTCTCCCAACTGCAACTTCTTGGCTATTGGAAAAAAAGGGGGGGCTCGTGGGCGAGAGTGAGGAGGCATCGCGTCGCTCATTGTCGACCCGCGAGCCTGAGGACCCGGAGGAAAAGGAAATTGCTCTTTCTTTGACAATGTGGGTACCGCTAGCCCTTGAGACAGCGGCGGAACAAAAACAGAAGATTCCCCACCCGGCCCTCCTCTGGGGGAAGGAGCGGCGCTGTCCTCGCCATCTCCCAAGAAAGAGCAGCTTCCCACATCTCCGGGTTGCCTGTGTCAGGGCCGCTTTGTCACCTTCCTGGACGATTTAGTGGCCGGCTGGGACACAGGGGGCGCTGTGCTCCTGCGAGAGGCTCAGCGCGCCGGCCTAGGTGTTACCTCAGCATGGGGCAGAGCGGCTCTGGGGGACACAGGAGGGCGCCCACAGCGACAAGCAGACCGAGGCTTGCCCTGCGGCGGAGCGGTGGCAGATGATGCATCACGCCGGGGCAAGATGTGTTGGATGGCCTCGGTCTGCATCTGTACTGCCGAGAACTGCTGGGCACAGTCCTCGACAGTGTCGCCGAACAGTCCAGCCTGGGAGACGGGAGTGTCGAGAAAGCGCACTTTGTCGACATCGCTCATCTCAGCAGGGCTGAACCATAGATGGCGCTCTTGGATCACAAGTGTGGACATCACCTTCCCGAGGGACTGCACTGTGACTTCCGTCGCCCGTAGGGCACGGTCAGTTGCCGAGCACAGTTCCTGCTTCAACCTCGGGTTGGTACTACCCTCGTGCATTTTAATGCCTTTTGCTTGGTGTACTCGCAGGATAGCCATGGCATGCCGAGCAGAGGCAGCTTGGCCCGCAGCGCTGCAAGCTTTGGCCGCGAGAGCGGTCGTCAGCTTACAGGCTTTGGACGGGAGACGAGGACGATTCCGCCAAGTGGCGGCGTTTTGCAGGCACAGGTGCACCGCAACCGCACTCTCCACCTGGGGAATGTCAACGTACCCCCTAGCCGCCCCGCCATCGAGGGTAGCGAGGATGGGGGAGACAAACGAGCCGCTTCTGGCCGTAAAAAGGGGCCGTCCACAACTTCATCAGCTCCTCGTGCACTTCCGGGAAGAAAGGGACCAGGACAGGGCGTGGTCTCGAGCCATGGCCCGTGCCGAGGAGCCAATCATCTCGCCGCGAGGACTCGGGACTGAGAGGTGTGCACGCCTCCAGCCCGATGCTCGTGGCGGCCCGGGAAAGCACGGCCGTCAACTCTGGGTCTGATTCAGCGGCGGCCACGACACCCGAGGGGGGCAGCCCCGCCGAATCTTCATCCTCAGAGGACGATTGCCCATCCCCCGATGCTGCTATCGACATCTGATCCTCTATCGGCCCGCCGAATGAAACGCTGAGCACGCCGTAAGACGGCACAGCAGAATCACCGGGGAGCTGCACAGAACAGCTGCTGCGGGAGGAGTGAAAGGTCCGTGGGGACTGGTCCGGCGGAAAGGCTCTCGCTGTAACCCTCAGATCGCCCAGAGCACTAGCCGATGCTCGTAGCAGAGAAGCCAGCGCGGGTAGTGACAGAGGGAGCCTCTCTCATCCCCGTGAGGAGAGAGAGGCGCGATTGCAGCGCTGCCATGGTTACACGCTCAAAACGAGCGCATAAACCATCCACGATCGCAGCTTCAGCATGCTGGATGCCCAGACACTGAAGACAACGATCGTGGCTGTCGACAGAGGATAGGAAACGACTGCAACCAAGAGGACACGGCCGGAACGGTGTCTTTAAAAAGACGCGAACCGACCGTGATTTGCTCTTTTAGGAAATCTGCTCTTTTAGTTGAAGTGCCCAGGGGAATCGCTGCAGACAGGGACACCGCTGTTCGCACCGTAACGCCAACCAGAACAGCTTCCAGACAGATGATGAAAGGCTTTGTGGAGATCAACACGTTCATCCACTCGGCTCCGAAGCAAAAATCTAATGAGTGGATGCACCTGCCGCCTATTTATACCCGTGAGGGCAGGGAGTGGCTCAGGTATGCAAAATCCACTAGCCAATATTCATTGGCGTTTTCTCTTCATTCATTGGCGTGTCAGAGATGATTGGGGCTTCCAAGTAAATCCCCTATGTTGTCACGACATAACTCGTAGTGACTGACAGATAGGGAACTTTTGTTATGCAGAGATCACGACAAAAAGTCTTTTTGGTGATGCTTTGGTGCCATGGGATGCATGCTCCATAACGGATTAAAACTGTTGAATAAAATATGAAGTAAGGTGGAAAATGGGTAAATAAATATAGACTGGCACTGTTTTGTTTGCTTACGAATAAAATGTACTGTAATAAGTGTAGAATTGCACTGTCTGTTTTCTCACTTGCATCAATCGGAGTGTAAACAGTGAGAGATGTTGAGACAGGTGAAAAGCATTTGGGTAATAGTGAATTTTGACCTATTGTGCATACCGTTTGTGGCTCTTTTATCATGGGATAATCGCTATATTTGGGGTAAAAAGGACAGAATTATGTATTGTGCCAAGAAGGTTGCATTGTCTGTTTGTTAACACAGGCACGAACTGATTGGCAGCTGCCTTTAGCAGAGGCTTTATCGATTACCTCCATTGATCAAAGCATTCGGCACGGTCGTCTGTGAGTGACGTCACCTCCCAAAACAAACACCCCCCCTAGTTTAGTCCCGCCCCCCACATTGATTGACAGCTTTCAGCATAGACATCGGAAATTCAAATGCAAAAGGAATTGCGATTCCATTTGAGTTTTGGCAGGTTATATGCGTGGCGCAGAGAGAGTGAAAAAGCAAATGTGGTAATTACTATTGCTATTTAAATATGACAGGCTCATAACTCGTAAGACATGGGAAATACAGTTGCAAATGGGCTTTGCTTTTTCAATTGAAATGTGGCAGTCACTGTGGGTTCGCGAAAGCGAAAATGCAAACGGTAATGCAAGATTTGCAATTGCATTTGGATTACGCCACAATTTATGTGTCCACATATAGAAGACGCAATTGAAAACACAATTTGCAATTCTATTTGAAAATAGTCCGAAAAATCCTTCCATATATTTATGTGTATATATATATATATATATATATATATATATATATATATATATATATCAGTTTTTCTCTCTTGTCATACATCAATTCCACCACCACATGAAGAAAAAAAAAGTAAAAAAGGAAGAAAAAGGTCATTGGGAACTATAGGTAATTTGAAAGCTGTCATTTCTCATTTGTTTATTTTGTTATGAGGCACAACATTATGCAGTTGTTTCCCAATTATTTTTCCATTTGTCCTGGCCATGGAAATTGCATTAAAATACATTAAAACATTATATTAAAATAAACTCAGCCACAGAATATGCTGCAAATGTTTGTTACTCAGTCTTTGTTACCACATTTTATATAAGACAATAAGTGTTAAAATTAAATTCATGGGTCAATGACATGAAACAAATTTTTTACCTATTAAATTATAAAACATTATTTTTTAATTAAATCATTAAGCATTCATGAAACATTAAACATTTCATGCATATACAGTGACTTGAAAACACCTCTTGATGAACATGCTTAACATTTCTGAATCAAAGTCATTTTAATATTTTTGCGGTCAGCAGTGTCAAGGTGGACATACTGTATTACTTATTAAAATGTTTGTTATTTAAACAGTGAAAAATGTGAAAATTGAGAATAATGAACATAAGGAAAGTATGTTACTTTCTACTTGATTGTTACACTATTTGGCATTTTTTGAGCATGTATGTATGTATTCATTCATTCATTTATTTATTTTCATTATTTATATTTATTTCTAATATTGTGGTATTATTGATTTAGATGTGGATATCAGAAATTACCAGCTGTATACCCTAGAAAAAAAGTAATATTCTAACAAAAACAAACACACAAAAAATAAATTTGATAACAATGTATTACCTTATAAATGTATAAAAAAAAATATTGAGAAAAATAAAACTTGGATCAACTTGTAAGGAAGGTACGCTGTACTTTACTTGATTGTTACACCATTTCACATTTTTAGAGTTAGTGAAATTAAAAATAAAATTAATTCATAACTTTTATTGAAAATCATATAAAAAGGTTTTTTTAAAGCATGAAATCAACATGAATAAAGATATTACATTAAAATGTATTAACACATACATTTGAAACTATCTATATTGATATCAATAAAGCAACAATACCTTGCCACGTGTCAACTGCTGTCTGTCAAAAAACCTTATTCATTGGATATTGAGAAAGATGATTTTGCTTTTAACTTTCACAACCAACAATCATCCTTTTCCGCAACAGACATGCAACCTCAGATGAAGTACCTTTCACAGCAACTTTATTTGCAAGCCCTCCACTTACTGTGATGCATAAAAAATGAAATCTGCACTGTCCACCCTGAGGAGTCTGGTGTCATATTTATGATTTATTCATAACTGTTGAATAAGAAATGGTTTGAGGGGTTCTTTGACCTTCACTTTTGAGGTAACAGACTTTAGCAGCCCAGCTGCCTTTGAAGTAATTTAGCCGTCCTGATGACATAGGTAATTCACCAGTAAATGAAAGCTCTACGAAACCTAGCCCTCGCTGCATAAGGAGTCTGAGGGCTGTCACTGAAGGTGACAATAAAGGCTTCCGTCAAAGATGGAACAAAGTCTTCCACTGGAATAAACATCACACATTTCAGTGTGTAGTGTGTGAAGTGTGAACTCCAAACTATTAATCACAGTCTGGCTGTGCTATATTGGGATTTATTGTCAAAAAATGTGTGCCTTGTCACACTTTAACTGCTGTCTAACTGTCACACTCATTCACACATGCACACAACTACACACTCTGCATGTGAAATGTCACAAGACTCACTGCCACTGCATGTTTGATCATGGTTGATAACTCAGCTCAAAGCATATTAGAAACAGAAGGCTATTTTCATTCACAATCTAGGATTTTTAAACAATTTCTTGCTTTCATATTTCCTTATATATGAACAATCAATATATTTAATTATTTATTTGAAAAAATACAGAATAATATATTGTGTTCATATTTTACAATATATTGAATAAATACATAAGGAATTGCCAGTTTTAATATATTGAAAAATATGTGACACTTCTATATCGTAATGTATGTAACTTTACATTCAATAATACAATTCATAATATACAGATATATAAATATGGTACTGTGTGTGTATAAAAATATTTGAACATATATGTACTATAGGGCTATATATTCACATTATATGAGAACATGTATGTTCAATAAATGTACAAAATTATGTGGATAATAAGTATTGTGATTTATTGTGTTTATTTATACTTGATAGGCTATATTTATATTCAAAAGATCTAATTTTCCACCCACAAAGTTGCTATGTCTTTATCATAAATGCTATTTTTTTATATATTTTTCAGTAAACTTTTTTTTTCACATTACACATATTATCAAATATGAAATGTGTAATATGCAACAAGTTTATGAATATACAGCCCTGGCTGTGAAAACCCAGCTAAAGTCTTTTTTTATGTTTGTGTTTGTGTGTGTGTGTGTGTGTGTTTTACAGTTTTCTACATAAAATCATCATTCATAAGGTAAAGAACATTCTGTGAAAATGTAACCTTGATATGTTTTATATTTAATATTGAAAAAGGCCATGCCAAAGATTGAAATCATAGTGAAATTATTGGTTGAAATCAAACTTTGATGCTTGTTATCCCATAATTAGATTTTGAGACTATAGCCTGGATTTCACAGACAGGGTCACTTATGTGTTTTATTATGTATTATGTATTGTGTGTTATTATGTATGAACTCATAAAAGAGAAATAAATTAATTGAGTGTTTCAATTAAGCTATTACATGTAAAATATAGTGCCAATTTTGTCTTTATTGCTATATATTTTTTATATGTATCAGTATATAGCCATACATGATACATGCATATATTGCAGTATATTGAAAAATATACCAGTTTCCCATATAAGAAAATGTATTATGTAATATATCACAATATATTTTCCAGTATATTCCCATTTATTTATATATATATATATATATATATATATATATATATTCATTCATTCATTCATTTTTTGCAAGAGTATGAAGCCCATTAAAATTATTCTTTAATAAAAGCTTTGCCAATAAATTAATTACCTGCTGCTTTTGACTGTTGGTAGCTACATTAGTTGGTCAGACATTCTTAAATCAAAATATCATAAATCATTGAAAAAATACTTTGTCTGTTGTGCTCTAGAAACATGACAGAGATGACAAACACCTGCACTGTCAGCTGTCACAGCAGCTATTATCCATTAGATGGCAATGTTACATTTGATGCATGTAAGAAACCTAAGGGTCCAGTTAGTGCATGTCAGTGCTTGTCACATGCTCACTGAGCTGAGCTCACGCCAGTATTTAAGTCCTTCTCTTGAATCACCTGACTATGCTTGAGTGAATTTCATATGTAACTTGGACACTAACTTTATATGCTTTATAGACAAATGTTGACAGGCACAGAATTCTCAAATGTAGGGCAATTTTAAATGATTGCTTATTCCTATTTATTTTCCTTGAACTGTTTTTTTCTGATGCTCGTATTCAGAACCAAGTGCAGGCCAGCCTAAAACTAAAACTAAAACTAAAAAGATGTTTATTGAAATAAATAACATAAATATTATATTTGCACTAACCCTCGTTCTTTTTGTTGATGAATCCAGATTATTCTTAATGAGGCGGTTGCTAACAAATATCTAGTAGCCTAATTTGCATAAAATACGACTTTTTGTACAACCTCACCTCTCTCCGTTCTCTCGCTCTCTCAACTTCTTTCTTCGTAAAAGTGCAGATTTTATACAGAAATACTTGTGTATGTATGAAATCCACTGTAACAATAATTACATCTGTTCCCTTTGCACAGAAATGTTTGTCCAAACACAAATCCAAACTCTATAAAGACAACACTACACAGGGAGCAGTGAAATTGAGTGTTGAGAGAATACAGCACACAGAGTGCGTGTCATTTCAATAAAACAACCCTCTCCAGGGACACAATTTGTTTGCTTTCTTGAGGTCATAAATATTTATATGCAGTTAACAATGCTCTGCCTAATGAATTGTTTGAAGATTGGAATCAATTATGAATTAAAATAGTAAGACTTCAAAATTGGTCATCAAAATAAGTCATGCAAGAATACCATCAGGGTATTAATGCTGCAATGCCTGTGCTTATTATAAAAACGCTCACCAGCATCCTCTATCATGCAAGTTCTGCTGTTCTCAGTTTCAGTGTCTGACGTCACAGGAAAACGGTTTGCAGGTGGTGTGATATGGAGGACTGCTAGATCTCAGTGGTTCTCTCAATGGCTTTTCTGCTGTTCTTTGTTAAGGCTGTTTTGTTCTGCTTGGTCCTTATGGGCCTTAGACAAGAATCAAGAATTCATAGTTTGTCTGCATCCTCTGCTCCCCTCGAATTTAACAAACAATCACAGCGCATTGTGTTTCAGCAAGGACGGGGCACTTATGACGTCAATTCTTTTATATGTTTGATCAATTATTCTCTCAATGGCTGGATGGTTCATTCTCAATGTTGCGGAACAAAGCAGAATTTATGACTTATATAACTTGCCAGACAGCGACTGGTTGATTACTCATATTTTGTCTTCAGATCTTCATTTTGTTTAGACCAGATGATGTCTGGACTTCTCTTCGGTTAGTATTTTTTAATGTTTTTTCAGTTTTTTTAAACATGACTTTGAAGTCATAATGATGTGTGAAACTGAGACTAATAAAATAAAGTATAAAACTCTTTTAATAGATTCTGGTTTGCTGAAAGAATGGCTGTTGCAATAGTAAGATTTTCAGTGATTAATGACTTAAGCTTAATTCTATTCCTCACACAAAACCGACTTTGAATATAATAGCTGTATGAACCAGTTTTATGATTTTATGGTGTTTTTCTATTCTTTTTGAATGCTTCAATCCTTATTCATTTTAATCTCATGCATGAAAAAGAGCAACTTCAGTTAAAAAAATTCTCATTTTGTGTTTCACAGTCAAAAGTGGATTTGGAAGGACATGAGGGTGGGATGATTTTCATTTATGAACATCAATTATTCTTTGTTTTGAATTTTTTTGAACATCTGAAATTATAAAGAAATATAGAAATTGTAAGTTTAAGGCGGCACTGATGCTGTATTAAATTTGCACCTTTTGCCATATATATATATATATATATATATATATATATATATAGTGGCAAGGTGGAAGGATCACGCGACAAGGAGAGCTCTGGTCACACACTGCTTTCTGGAACGGGATAGAGAGAGAACGGTAGTCTACTGTATCATGGAGAGGCTTCTCACCCTTCGTCTGTGAGCACGCTGCTTATATGCAGGCAGGTTGATGAGCGGCAGGTTGACAGACCTGCAAAAGCTGACCAAATCCGGGAGAGGCCGTCAGCGTTGGAGTTGGCCGCTCCAGTCCGATGTTGCACAATGAAGTGGAGGTCCTGGAGCGCAAGGAACCACCGTGTCACCCTGGCGTTCGTGTCTTTGGCCCGGGCCATCCACTGGAGGGGCACGTGGTCCGTAACGAGGATGAACCTACTGCCCAGGAGGTAGTAGAGCAGCTCCAGGACTGCCCACCTGATGGCCAGGGCTTCCTTCTCCACGGTGGCGTAACTCTTCTCGGCTGGGGTCAGCTTCCTGCTGATATAAAGGGCCGGATGCTCCTCGCCTTCCTGAACCTGGGACAGGACGGCTCCAAGTCTTGTGTCGGAGGCATCTGTTTGCAGCAGGAAGGGGCAGCTGAAGTCCAGGGCTCGCAGGACCAGCTCCGAGGTGAGCGCTGTCTTCACATTCCGGAAGGCCTCCTCCGCTTCGGGTGTCCAGCACACCTTCTCTGGCTGCCCCTTCCTGGTCAGGTCTGTCAGTGGGGCGGCTAAGGAGGAGAAGTTAGGGATGAAACAGTGATAGTACCCTGCCATCCCCAAGAAGTCTTGTACCTGGGACTTCGTGCTGGGTTTCGGGGAGGCTCGGACTGCTTCCACTTTTTTTTCCTGGGGCTTGATGAGGCCCCGTCCGACCTGGAAGCCCAGGTACTTTGCTTCAGACAGGCCCAGGTGATATTTCCGGGGGTTGGCGGTGAGCCCAGCACTACGTAGCTCCATCAGCACTCTCCGCAGATGGTCTAGGTGGTCTTCCCTACGCTCGGAGTGGATTACCACGTCATCCAGGTATGCCACGGCGTAGGACTGGTGTGGCCACAGCAAGATGTCCATCATGCGCTGGAACGTGGCAGGAGCCCCGTGCAACCCGAAGGGAAAGGTCCGGTATTGCCATTGTCCACTGGGGGTGCTGAAGGCTGTTTTGGGTTTGGCAGTTTCGGAGAGGGGCACTTGCCAGTACCTTTTTGTGAGGTCAAGTGTGGAGATGTACCGGGCCCTTCCCAGGCGATCCAGGAGCTCGTCCACCCTAGGCATTGGGTAGCCGTCGAACTCCAAGACTTCGTTTAGGCGGCGGAAGTCGTTACAGAAGCGGAGGGTGCCATCTGGTTTTGGTACCATGACGATAGGGCTGGACCAAGGGCTGTTAGATGGTTCAATCACCCCTAACTTCAGCATTTGTTGGATCTCCTCCTCAATAGCCTGCTGACGAGCCTCTGAGACTCGGTAGGGCCACTGCCTGACGATGGTTCCTGGTGGCGTGCGGATCTCGTGTTGGAGGATCCAGGTCCGCCCGGGGGTCGGGGAGAACACGTCAGAGAACTGACCGACCAGGTGCTGCAGCTCGGCCTTCTGAGCCACCGACACCTGTGAATTGATGTCCACCACTACCATCTCCACAGTGGTGAGAGTGGCGAGCTGGTACCTTGTCCCCACCCATTTCTTTAGCTGGCGGACACGGTAAGTGACGGGATCAATCTTCTCCGTGATGGTATACGGGCCCTGCCAGCTGGCCAGGAATTTGCAGGCTGAGTTGGGGACAAGGACCATTACCCGGTCTCCAGGCTGGAGCTCTCGAGGCTGGGCGGCTCGGTTGTAATGTCGCTGCTGCACCTGTTGAGCCTTGGTGAGATGCTCCTGGACTAATGGCATGACCCGGTCGATTCGTTCCCTCATCTCTTTCACATGTTCGATCACAGAGCGGTGAGGCGCAGGCTGTTGTTCCTACGCTTCTCTCGCCACATCTAGCAGCCCCCGGGGCTGGCATCTGAACAACAGCTCGAAAGCGGTGAAGCCGGTCGAAGCCTGAGTTACCTCCCGTATCCCGAACAGTACATATGGCAGCATGAGATCCCAGTCTCGCTTGTCTTCAGCTACCATCCGTCGCAGCATTTGTTTGAGGGTATGGTTGAACCGTTCGACTAGGCCGTCAGTCTGGGGGTGGTATACGGAGGTCCTCAGCTGCTTCACCTTGAGGAGGGTGCACAGGGCAGCCATTAGCCGGGACATGAAGGGGGTCCCCTGGTCGGTCAATATCTCGGCGGGGATGCCTACCCGGCTACAAAGCAGGTAAAGCTCGCGGGCGATGGACTTGGCGGTGGCCTTTCGAAGGGGCACTGCTTCTGGGTACCGGGTGGCGTAATCGACGATTACCAGGATGTGTTCGTGACCCCAGGCAGACTTAGGCAACGGCCCCACTAGGTCCATCCCAATTCGCTCGAAGGGCACCTCGATGATGTGCAGCGGAATCAGCGGGCTGGGGGTAGGCGTCCTCGGAGACGTTTTCTGGCAGGTTGGACAGGAGTTGTCATGATCAAACTTGCAAACTTATCTCTAAAAAGCCCTGAATGTGCTCTGTACAGGACAGACGTAAAACTGTGGCATATATAGTCACAGAGAAATTTGCTAAAATATAATGTCCTCTACAGACATTTGATTTATTGCTGTAATTTATTAATTGTTTACATAAATTCAGCAAGTGGTGATTGTGAGATTTGATTAAATGGTGATTATCCAGTACTGTTTATTGCTTTATAAATTATCCAACTGAAAGGGAAATGAATTGATTAACAAGCAACTGTTGCTGACTTCAGACCAGATTTCATTTCACAAGCTGTCACTGCAAGCAGGCCATACACAATCATTCATGGGATCAGCTGGAAACTCGGGCCAGTGAGGGGGTAGAGGTGTGTATTTTGGCTTACACTGTATTCACAGCAGTTTATCGGCTCACTCATTTAATCTGACAGGTTTAATATAAAACAGGTGAAGTTTGTGGAGCTCTGAAACTTGGCTGGTTTTGGCAGAAACATGTGTGGCCGCTGCTGCCATTTCATCAAGACAAAGCGACTCTTTTACCTCCCCGCAGGTACTGACAACGGCTCATGTGTGAACATGGAAAAAGAAACGAAATGAAATCCATTTTATAAACAGAGAAAGGTCAGTGGTGACGTGGATGAGAAGCACAACCCTTAGTGCTCACCACAGTCTGTAACCTTAACTGTGTCCTGTATGCTGCTATAACGGATGTCAACCATGTAAACTGATATGTTTTGATATATTAGAAAAAACTGATATGTTTTAAATATTAGATAAATTAGAAAATATTAGAGAAATTAGAAAAGTTACTAGCTGAAATAAATGTTAAAGTACTAAGATTACTAAAACTAACATGTGATAATTAAATGTAAAAATAAATATTTTTAAAGTTAAGAATATTTGTATATTATAATATAATGTAATATTATAATATTATACAGTGTATATTATTATTATAATTATGATATATATATATATATATATATATATATACACACATCTTTTTTAGTAGTATAGATTTATCTTTTTTATTATACTGTGTGTATATATATATATATATATATATATATATATATATATATATATAATATGAAAAATTAACAGTGAAAAATTAAGAAAATGAAGAATATTTATTATGACATTATATATTACATAGCATTTTATTATTTATTAACATATATATATATATATATATATATATATATATACATACATATATATATATATATATATATATATATATATATATATAATGCTATAAAATAATAATAAAACAATATGTGTGTGTACACATTTGTATACCATTTGTATACCATAAATAATACATTCATTAAAAAATAAATAAATAAATAAACACATTGGGTTTTTTTTTAAACCCAAAACAGTCAATCATAGCATGACATGAATTAATATACCTTACCAGAACCCATATTTTCTTCAGAAATTAATCTTTTGGATTCAATCATTCTCAGTTTGTTTCCTTCTACATTTGGGAAAAAAAGAAAAGAAAAAAAATTCTCCATCATTCTATTTGACCTAGATTCCTTCTCATAGGAATGCCAAAGTAGACAGTGCTCTAATATCTGAGCCGGTTCCTGTATTTAAAGGTATTTCCTTATTTCACTAATGTGGTGTTGTTTTAGTAAACTAAAAAAGTACGCGTTCTCATTAAAGAAGACGTAACTTTTGAGCCTGCAGGATCTTCATAATAATGAGAACATATTAGAAAACTACACAATGCATTTTTCAAGACTTTCATCATAAATCTTTCCTTAAATTAAAATATTAATGCACAAATACCAGCAACTTTCCAGAAACTGGCAGTCTCTTGAGAAGATCTCAGAAATTGGATGTTCTTGTATTAAGAAACCTTCGACATATGGTACACACCTGAAGCAAACTTTGTTATGGTTTTAAGAGAATGCTACATTGGTTTTATTGTAACCCAAATGAGCAAATGTTGTTCTTGGACATGTACTGATGGAGTTTTGGCATGTATGTTTATAGTACAATGAATTACACTTTTCTGTAAGTGCAAAAATTCTTGTTTATATGAAGATTACAATAGCAAACTTATTTTAACCAGTTCTAGTATATTTGACTAAAATGTCACCCAAAAGCTATCCATGGCACAGAATACATGTTTAAAGGAAAAGTTTCACTCGGCATAAAATTACTGCGTTATTGTAGAAACAAGAACAGCTTTATTTACTCAATACCGCTTGTGCTGAAGCAAATGTTCCTGATCCATGTGACATCTGCTATGATGATTGTTCATTACTGTCTGTCAGCCTCCTGTAATGTTCATATTGCTCTCTTTTGTGCAACTTGAAGTATTTGCTGTTTTTTTCTGTCATTTTTCTGTGAAATTTGTAGTAAATTGCATTGGGAGCAGACTTGTCATTTTTATATGAAAAATGGGATGCTGGTTGTGCTTAGAGTGAGACGTTATTAGTCCTGTTATTGTGTCAGAAGTAATAAATCAAATCACTCATTCACGTGCACATCACGTTCACGTTAATCCAAAACATGCGGAAACAAGCCCAGATATTAATTTAATATATTTAAAATCACTGTTTTTTTATTTATATAAAGTTTCTGTCAAAAGAACTTAAATCGTTCCAATTGTAAGACTCATTTGGCAAGTCGAAAGAAGTTTAAAAAGCTCCTTCCACTCAAAATATATTAGATTTGCGTGTCATATTTTTAGCGTTTCCCTTCATACGTACGTTCACTTCTGATGCCAAGGAAAAGGTGGGCGTAGAAAAGCAGACATTACTTTTGGTCACCATAATATTTCAATTCATCACCAGCAACCTTGTGGTTGCCAGACTGAACCGTTTTCAAAGGTTTAGGAAAATGCAGCATGTAAATAGAAAAACGAATGAGTAAGATTGTTGAAGATGTTCCAAAGCGCTGAAAGAGAAAAGTCTAGCGTTTTCTTGCCAGACTGTGAATATATATGCTGCTTTCAGTTCAGTTCATCAAACAGCAGCTTAGAAAGTTATTAATGGTGACTGTTATTTTAAATGACTCTCAGAAAACATAAGTCTTAAGGTTTGTCTTTCATCATTCGCACAAACATCTTCAGTCTTCAATCTGCTGCTGCCAACCGCTGCACGTGTCAATGGAAAGTTGAGGCAACTCCTAACCTCATTTGTCCTGCATGAACCTCTGCTGCCATGCTGTCCAAAAACTAGTCTTTTGTGCCTTATTTAGTCAAATGGTACATATGAACTGCTTTCTGTTTCACACAACCTTCTGTTTGGGCTTATATGAGAAGTTTGAGTTTGGTGTGAGACAAAAATTAAACCATCTTGCTACAGAAGGCCTTTTCTTTGTGAGGAAAGAAGTAAAGAACACCGTTTTGGGTGCAGAATGGTAGTTTAAAAAGACAGAGAGACACTAGAGATATTTCAAAACCAGAAATTGGCTTTAAACAGAAAGAAACAAAACTGAGAAACAGTCTGTACTGCTCTGTAAACGTTTTTCCCATTGGTTTTTTCCTATAAGGATTTAAAAACAATTCTTGAATTAAGTCATTTTTGTTTTATTTGCACATAAAAAGTATTCTTGTAGCTTCGTAAAATTAAGGTTGAACCACTGATGTCACACGGACTATTTTAACTATGTCCTTACTACCTTCCTTGACCTTGAACATGGTAGATGCGTTGATGTCTATGCAGGGTCAGAAAGCTCTGGGATTTCATCAAAAATATCTTAATTTGTGTTCTTAAGATGAATGAAGGTCTAACAGGTTTGGAAAGACACGAGGGTGAGTAATTAATGACAGAATTCTCATTTTTAGGTGAACTACCCCTTTAATTCTTGGCATAGATTCAACAAGATGCTGGAAACATTCCTCAGAGATTTTGGTCTATATTGGCATGATAGCATCACGCAGTTGCTGCAGATTTGCCAGCTGCACATACATCACGCAAATCTCCAGTTCCACCAAATTCCAAAGGTACTCTCTTAGATTGAGATCTGGTGACTGTGGAAGATTTGAGGTTAGTGAACTCATGTTCAAGAAACCAGTTTGAGATGACTTGAGGTTTGTGACTTGGCGTGTTATGTGGTCATGAACATGGTCAGCAACAACACTCAGGTAAGCTGTGGTGTTTAAACAATGCTCAGTACTAAGGGTCCCAAAGTGTGACAAGAAAATATCTCCCACAACATTTCACCATCACCAGCCTGAACCATTGATACAAGTCAGAATTGATCTATGCTTTCATAATGTATACGCCAAATTTTGTCTCTACCATGCAAATATTGCAACAGAAATCGAGACTTATCAGACCAGGTAACCTTTTCCCAATCTTCTTTTGTCCAATTTTGGAGAGTCGGTGCAAAATGTAGCGTCAGTTTCCAATTTTTAGCTGACAGGAGTGGCACACATTGTGGTCTTCTGATGCTGTTGCCCATCTGCTTAAAGGTTTGACATGTTGTGCATTCAGAGATGCTCTTCTGCATATCTTGATTGTAAAAAGCAGTTTTTTGAGTTACTGTTGCTTTTCTATTAGCTCAAACCAGTCTGGCCATTCTCCTCTGACCTCCGGCATCAACAAGGCATTTTCGCCCACAGAACTACCGCTCACTGGATATTTTCTCTTTTTCTGACAATCCCAGAAAATCCCAGTAGATCAGCAGTTTCTGAAATACTCAGACAACAACAAGCATGCCATGTTCAAAGTCACTTAAATCAACTTTCTTCCCCATTCTGATGCTCCATTTGAACTTCAGCAGATTGACTTGACCATGTCTACATGCCTAAATGCATTGAGTTTTTGTCATGTGATTGGCTGATTAGATATTTGCATTAACAAGCAGTTGAACGCATTGTTTGAGTAGTTGATTTGCTTGTTTCGATGCTCTGATTGGTGGAGATTTCTCTGCAGAATCATGGGTAATGTAATTTTTCACCAGGAATTCCACTGTTATCTATAAAAATCAGTTCCACTACTGAGAAAATGAATGGGATTTTTAATAATGGAATCTGAATGTTGCAATTTATAGGCTTTAATTACATCACAGCCATGAACACACTGTACTTACTAGTCAAATGCAAGTGGTTTTTGGTGGCAGGGCAGACTTATTCTAGAGACTGATTGATTTGATAAAAATGTGCTGTGCAGGATCAATAGTCATGGTCCATTTTCAGACATTGCATGTAGGCTTTAAAGCTAATAGACATGTTACAAAACCCACAAAAGCAAAAGCATGAACACCCATTTCAACAAATCGCAGTTTGTGTCTTAACCCTTTTAAGCAACTTTTAATTTTACTTTACAAGCAAAATTGTGCAGTATAGCTCCATCAGGTCCAACAACCAGAATTATTCTGACATGCTCACAGTGTTGTTTTTGTCTTTTCTTACTTAGCTGAAAAAGAGCAGGTGAGCATATACACTTTCTGTTTTTCATTTTCCTTCAAGTGGGTATTTCCCTCTGTTTTTTACATTGTTGATTATGCTGTAAGAAAGCAGTGGTAATGCTAATATTTCCATGTCCTACATTATTGCTTTTTTGAGTAATTTCCATCCAAAGGCACCACACTCCAATAAACAGGCAAAGTTATTTATCAAGGTGTTGAAATCATGTCATTATACGTTAGTGGCACTTTATAATATAAACATATGTTAGTGTGGCAGTCACTCTGCATTACTCTGTTTTGTTATGATGTCAGTGTGGCTGGCTGGTAATTACACTCAAGTTGTGTTTCTGGACCGCAGGCGTCCAGGTGGAACACAACCTGGATGGAGAGTGATGTTTTGGACATTAGCCATAAATCTTGGCTTTCTATGGCACAGCAGACTGCGATTGTGGCAGGTCTGGAAACAGACAGGCAGCATTGACAAAGTGGACTTCTAACTAATAAACAAGTTTTAACAGATGACTTGAGGTGTCTGAAACTCCAGGTGTTAAATATATTTACTAGCACCTCCTGGTTTAGTAGTTATCGTATTTACCCATCCTTCTTACTGAGAAGACATTCGATTCTTCTACTAAATTAGATCTACAGCATCTATCAGTCTGAATGAATGAAAGTAATGTGGAAGCGTGCTGCTCAATAAAATGATTCTATAATCCATAAGGGAATTGTTTTAGCTGTTACGTTGAGGGTGAGAGAGCAGTAAACACTGAAAATTATTCCATCTGGTTTTCATTACAGACAGATGGCCTCAATAGTTTCTCCGGTCCATGCATTGTGCCAGTCCAGGGTTTCCAAAAAAGAATCCAAATGCAGAATCCAAAAACAACAACTGTATTTTCAGTTAAAAAGTGAGATTCATTGGGACTGATTACTTAAGTTTATTGTAAAATGTTTTTAAACAATGTGAGGTAGAAAACACAAATATATACAATCATATGCTTACATTAGGCCATTAAAACAGACATTGTGACATTGGTGAGGACAGTGTAAAGTGCCCATAGCAAACTTTTTTTGACATATTTCTGATTCAAAGTGTTTTGAAGTTTTCCCATTTAAGCAGAAAAGAGCTGTACTTGCATGACATTCTGAAATAAGTAGTAACATTTAAAAAACATTAGATGAACGTCCAACTAAAACGTTTCAGAAATAAAACATTCAATGAACAATGTATAGATAAGGCGTGTGTGCTAATGTTTTGAAAACATTACTAAACAAAAGATAACTCTGAGAGAACTCTGTCATCATTTACTCACCTTAAAGTTATTTTGAAGAATATGGGTAACCAAACAGCTGATGGAAGCTACTGGCTTCCATAGTATTTTTTCTCCATCCTATAGAAGTCAATGGCTACCGTCAACTGTTTGCTTACCCACATTCTTCGAAATATCCAACCAGGTCTCATGAGGAAAACGTACCTCTGGGAACTTTTTCGCAAGATGCGAAATACGTACTGCCATATATTTTTTGTGACATATTTGATGTGAAATGTCCACTGGGTGGCGCTAAAAGAGTGTTAGTTTTTTCCCCCGGAACAGATGAACATACATATGGTACGTTTTATGTGACGTTGGTTTTGTACGTGTCACCGCAGTTCTGACTTGAAATGTCCATTGAGTGGCGCTATAAGTCTAATGATCCGTGACATTTTAAAATAACATACCATCTGCACTACACCTAAACCTACCCGATAGTATGAACAAAAGCAAATGTGACGTAAAAACACAATCGCAAGCATGCCGTTTTAGCTTCTTTTTCATCTTTCAGCTCTTTTATCGTGAGTCATGTTTTTGATGGGATTCGTACCTAAGGATTCCAATTCCATGCCGGCTGAGCTACCGAGCAAGCTTGTTACATCCAGAAAGTGAAACATATGGAGCTGTAATCATAACTGTGTACCGCCTCTAGTGTTCATTTCTGTTGGAAACTGCAGTGATACTTATTGGTATGTATTTTGTGTCTTGCGAAAAAGTTCTCAGAGGTACGTTTTCGTCATGAGACCAGGTAGGAAATATTTTCTGTGTTGAGCAGAAGAAAGAAATTCTTACTGGTATGGAAAAACATCAGGGTGAATAAATGATGACAAAATTTTCATTTTTGGGTGAACTATCCCTTTAAGGATTTACAAAAAGCACTTCAAATTCATTTGGACATAATATAAAAGCTAGTTTTTTGGAACCTACAAAATCATTAAATTATAATACAGTTGTTTTTCTTGAGACAGTACACAATACCTATGCATACAGCACCTCATTAGAATCAATAATATAGACACGCTATTCACAACAAGCTATTTACAGTGTTTAACAATGTGGACGTTTCATATTAGGTTTGGTTGGATGTTTTTAGATGTAATATCCTGCCCTGCAGGATTATACCCACATTCTTAATTATCATCAAAATAATCTGCAAAAAAAGCTTATCAGCAGTCCTTTCTTGCCTTTCTAAAGCAAAGAATATATAAAAATAAATACATAGTGAAAAAAAGAAAATAAATCTATAAATGAGTGAGAACTTCCTCAACATGTAATGAAACTCTCTCCCTTCCTTCGGCTTGCTCCCTTTATCAGGGATCACCACAGCAGAGTGATCCACACAACCGATTTGGCACATGTTTTACGCAACAACATGTAATGAAACTAAAAAGCTATAACAGTCTCTAAAATGTTCTTTACGAGAATAACAGAAGATTAAAACTCCTTAAGTGCTTTTTCTCTGCAATACAGACACCATATTCCCTGAATGATCCTCTAATTACAAGCTTTTTAGGCAATACAATGGCTAATCAGCTTGATGCATTGGAAAGGGTCTCCATCTATACAGCAAATACTTAGTTCAAGAAAATACAGCATAGGCTGGTTAGAGCATAAAAGGCCTCACAATGGCCACTATTACAGCCTAATCAGCAGAAAGAGTCGATGAGTGACCGCGATTTCAGCACACGCTCAAATAACTGCGAATACCCTGAATGCCTTGCCTCCCGCGGGGTTCTGCAGGCTGTGAGAGAACACAGAAGTTAAATAAGCAATGTTTCCCAACCCTTAAACATAACTGTGTTTGTAATTTAATGAAAAGTTTATTTAGTGTAAGAGGATGTTTATGATATTGTGATGAATTCTTTGACTATGAGATGGAATGGCTATGTTAATTTTAATGTTCATTCATCTGTGATTTTGTCTACCATACCTTCGAAGTGTCTTACAAAGTTTACTCAACCACTCTTGGAGTGGAACCACTGGTACAGCTCTACCCTAATCAGCTTTATTAATAAAGGCCTGTGATTTTAAAAGCTTAAGGAGAGACAGGCCGCCCCATACTCTGCCTTACACCAGCTCCACATGGGCCAGTTTGGGGATAAGACCTACCTTTCTGAGACTATGCCATTCTGGTATGAGGAAATGTACAGCTTCCTGTTGTCTGTGGGCATCACGTCAACATAGCCACCTGATTCGTTTCTTAAAACGCCGGCATGAATTGCAGATCTGCATATACTGGATTTCTGCAAAACAAATTTAAATTTCAAATTAAGTCTTTGGTGGGGCAGGAATCTTCTTGATTTGAGTTTGTTTTTGAAAACTAAAAAAGCTTACATCTGAATAAATTTTGGTGCCAATGACTCGAGAAAGGTGGGGATTTTCTTGCAGGCAGTTCCGAGGACAGTAAATCCTTGTGGGAAGAAAACACTGGTTGGAAAGATTTGTTTGACAGTGTAATAATAGTAGTTTCAAATGCTATTGGCAAGGTTTTTTTTCAAAACAGGTTAGATGAAAGGACATTTCACCTGGAGGTTTGGTTCATTACAGATTGAGTTTTACCTTGGACAGTGTCTTGCAGGCTTTTGGTAAGGGCACAGTGCAGAAACCGTAGTCTCACATGTGATAACTTTTACTGAAACAAAGGAAAGATGATGAAATTAATAGTAAAGGTACTGTATGTAACAGTCTGGATTATACAAGACCCATCTGTTTTGCATTGGGGTCGTGATCATTTTTGTCAGGGTTTATTTTGCAAAGATAACTGACTGGTTGTACAACATTGTACTTTTTCCTCGGCTACTTGGAAAATATATACTATACTATATATATAAATATATATATATAAATATATATATATATATATATATATTTTTTTTTTAAAGAAGTTTATTTTATTCAACAAATGTACACTTAATTGACAAGAAGTGACAATAAACCCAGGTGGAAAAGACGTAGTATTAAATGTATTAAAAATATACTTGAAATTCAAGTAGTATGTTTATAATACATTTGTATTACCAACATGCTTATTTGAAGTGCATTAAAAATATATTGATATTCATATAAATATTGCATTTTAATATATTTCTTAAAAGTATACTAGAAGTACTTTTGTATTAAATATATGCTTAGTTATACTTCTAAGAAATATGCTAAACACAAGCATACTTTTAATGTATTTCTAAAAAGTATAGTATAAATACTATGTTAATAAATATATTCTTAGTTACACTTTTAAGGAATATACTAAACACAAGCATACTTTTAGTGACGTTTTAGTGTATTTACAGAAAACATACTTATGTTACTCTTACTTAAAATATATTTTATGAGCACTCTGTGTAAGAACATAACAAAATGAATACACTATTAGTGGGTTTTTAATGTACTTTATAACCATGTGTAGGCCTACTGCAATATATTTTAAATATTTATGTATTTCTAATTTTAATATTTGGAAAAGTACGATATTTTGAAAACGTTTTTAACATTTACAATGTACAAACGTTTGTCAACTATTATTAAGCATTGCAATACTTAAAATATGTTGTTTAATATGTTGTTCAGTTTTACTTAAAAGGTTATGCTACTTTGGTTGATTAGGCTGTTGTCCATAACATGATACATTAATTGTAATAAGCTACTACTGAAATTCCCACAAGGATTTCAACATATCTGAAATGCTTAAAAAAATATATATATATATATGTTTACTTGTGTGAGGGGTGTACTCACTTCTGTGAGATACTGTAAGTCTAAAGTTATATTATATAGAGCGATTGTGTCTCTTTAGAGTACTTGGAAGAAACCACGCAATTCATATGGCTTTGACTTTGGCGATGTTTTTTTTTTTTTTTGCGATGAACTTTTTGAAACGTGAAAATCTTTGGTGAATCGTCTTTCATCGGAGGGACATAAATCTCTCAGATTTCGTTAAAATATCTCAGCTTTTCTTTTGAAGATGAACGAAAGTCTTAGATGGTTTGGAACATCTTAAGGGTGAGTGATGACAGAATTCAAATTGTTTTGGGGGAACTATGAAATTAATTAGAAAATATAGCGGTATGCTCTTATTTTTACCAGCTTCTGTAAGCGTGTATGGCGTCTGGCTTTGGAACCTCACTGTGACTTCAGGTAAGATTTGTATTTAATTAATGTTATTTGTCTGTGCCAGTCGTGTTTTTGACACATGCATTTGCAGAAAAAAAAAATAGTCATTATAACATGTACAACATTAACATTCTTTTATTTGCAAAATGAAGTTGTGTATTTATTTATGATTTCCTGAACAATTTGGCTTCTTTGTAATGAGGTAAATGATCTTTGGAAAACCATGTTATGAACATAAAATTACTTCTAGTCTTGAGCTGATTAGCCAACTGTGGTAGTGTTCGTTGATAGATATTTATATTTGTTCAAGCTTGACAACCTTATCGCCTTTATTTTCTAATATATATTTCTCATTACAGATAAGAACAAAAATTAAATTGTAAGAAGGGTTGCTTATAAGAGAGCATACAGTACATCTGAAACTGCTGAGGCTGGGAAGGTTTTTGACTGTATTACCGATCAGGTACATTGTATTCAGTGTACTGTCATTCTTAAAAAGAAAACAAATCATCAATCAACATTTGCCTTTTTTTGTGTGTGTGAGAAATAATAACATTTGTTGTTTTTCAGATCATCTGCTATAGAAGACAAACTGAAATCTGAGTGCAGAGACAAGCAAAGGAATAGTAAGTATATTTTAATGTTGTATCACCTCTGTTATAGAGATTTCTGAATCAGGCTAATGGAGGGTGATTCAGTCAATCTTGGAAGAAACACATTAGCAATGTGTCCATTCCAGGTGGCTAATTTGTTCTTCCTTTCAGTCATTCATGTAAAAATCTGTTATTTAATTTTTTTTTTTTTTTTTTTTTTTGTAAAGCTGCAAGGCACTTGTGAAAAATATTGTATGCCAGGACGACTAGGACAACTTCAGATTTTTTTTTTTTTTTTTAACTTCTAATTAATTTTTTGTTGCAACAGAGAGAAGAGAGTGCATGTTAGCATTACCACAACAGACACATTCATACAAGATACCCTAGGTTACAATAAACCACAGTTATCAACATACCCTGTAATGCTCACAGGTTGCTTTATTGAAATAATTTATCAAATAATATCAATGAGTTTGTACTTTTTTTTTGTTGTTGTTGAGTTTGTAAGTGCTGTTGTTGGGCTTCTAATCATATGTTCAATGTAACTCATAGAGTGCTGTACAGTGACGACAGACAAGAGGATAAGAATGGACACTCATATGTCAAGCTTGATGAGGATATTGTCAAAAGGTAAGCTGAGATGTCAACAAAATTCTAATAAATATCGATGCAAATTATAATACATATATTCAATCATGGATGCAAAACTGTTATTGGCTAATTTTATATAAATTATTTTTCCCTTTCACAGATCCTGTGATAAAGCAGTCTTCAAATACTACAGTGTCTGATTTGCAATCCCTTAGTTGCAGAAAATGCCAGTCGTACTCAAAGAAGTGACCTCGTCCCACGGCTCCCCCTTGGTCAGTCGTCACTCTACTTCTGCCACAGACTTGCAGGCCATCTGCTGCACTCCAACCCTCCACCTCTTTGGCTGCAGTGGGTTTTTCCCGTCGGGTACACCACGGTCCTCGGTCACACCAGCATCGCCCCAGTCCTCGGGTACTCTGGCTCCACCAACAATGCTCGTCGCTGCGGCTGTGCCCAAGTCTACGGAACCTGCGACGACGCTCAGCTCCATTGGCCCTCCATCTGCGCCTTCGGATCCATCAGCTCTGTCTCCATTGGTCGGCCCCCAGATGTCGGCAGCCACACCATCTACATCTTGGCTCCTCCCTCCCTCGACTCTGCTGTGTTGTTAGCACTGGGATGCTCTGGGTCTGCCAAACACCATCTAAGCTGCCAGGGCATCATCGTCATCCTCCCATCACCATCCCTTCGCCACATCCTGCCATCATTCCGCACTTTTGCCTCTCACCATCCCTACGCCATCTCCTCGTCCACCTACAAAATCCCGTCCATCCCTCCCTATTCTGTTGCTTGAACTTTATCATCTTCAGTCTTTGCACACACACAGCTATTCAGTTCTGCACTTTGTTTTTCAGTAAATTTTTATTTATTTATTTTCAGAAAATTGCATTGTAACTTTTATTTATTCATTGATGTAAAATTCTGCACTTTTCAGTAATACAGGTTGAAATGTTCTACAAATGGATAAGATAGCTCTGCCATAGCATTTCACTCTTTTTTCATTTATTATAATGTTTTTAGTATAATGTATTAAAATGTATTTGAGTATGTTTGTAGCAATACAAATATTCTATAAACATACTTGTATTTCAAGTGTATTTTTAATACATTTAATAGTGTTTTTTTTTTTTGTTTGTTTTTTTTTTCCACCAGGGTATACAGTATATGCTGCTGTACTTTTTTAATGTACTCTAAGAATATTTGTAATGTACACAACAATATATAATACATTAAAGTTTTCTAGATATCAAAGTGTGTATGCGTGTGTATATACTGAAAAAGCAGCTTTATAATACACTAGTAGTGTAATGTAATTTCTAATGAGCTTAAATACAATTGAAATGTACTTGAAGAACATTAAAATTATGTTTCAAATATACTCTAACTATACAGTAGTTCATGAAGCATTAAAAGTACATTTTAAATATATTTTAAGAAATACACTTAAATTGCACTAAAAAATACTTAAAGTGGTTCCAATTTAACATAATTTAAATATATTAAATATATTGAAAATAGATTAAAATCGAACTTAAACATATCTTGAAATACACTTAATATACTTAAAGTTGTTTCAAAATAATACATTTAATATGCACTTAGTATAGTATAATTTAAATATATTGTGTCTGAAAAAGCACAATTTAAATATATTTCTTTTTCACCTGGGAAGACATTTATGTTATAAAAAATCTATTTCAGATGTTATTCTTTTGAACTTTTCATTCATCAAAGAATCCTAAAAATATGTTTTCCACAATAATATTAAGCAGCACATCTGTTTTCAACATTGATAATAATAATAATAATAATAATAATAATAATAATAAATGTTTTTTTGAACATCAAATCAGCATATTAGAATGAAGACTGGAATAATGACTGCTGAAATTTTTCCTTTGTCATCACAGGAATAATATGTAATTATATATATATATATATATATATATATATATATATATATATATATATATATATATATATATATATAGATATATATATATAATAATCAATGGAGCCTTGGGAGGCTTGAGAGGCTTCCTTCAAAAATATTTTAAAAAAAATCTTACGAACTCCAAACTTTTGAATGGTAAGGTACTTTATATAGATGGACACAGGAGTCGTGAAACTACCATAGCCATGTAGGAAATTTGTTAGCAAATAATATACAGTAGCCATTATATACAATATTTGACTGCTGAATGTCACACTTGACCAATCAAAATCAAGTATTACAGAGAACCATGTAATATATTCTAAATGGTCATTACCTGTAACTTTGGATACTGTGAAGGCATTGGCACTCTGGTATTTCCTGTAACATTTTCATTATGTTAGATGGAGTTGTCTCTAATGCGCATGAAATTCAATCTTGAACAGACTGCTTACCCAAGAGACTGAAGTCCATTTTTGTATGATTTGATGAAGAAATCCTTTCTGCCCTGTCTTGTGACATCCATCCAGCCTCCATCATTGTCAATGACGCCGTAATGAATGCCTGCCTGGCAAATACTGGATTGCTGAGGGCGAAGATATTGTCAGTGTGGAAAGTTTAGACTATATGTGAAATGATAAACTGAAAAAAAAATTCTTTATGCCAGGCTTACCATGTCATAATACACTGTTCCAACCACTTTCGCCAAGCTGTCTAAACAACCAGCAGGACACTCGTACCTATAACAGATGCAAAAAAAATAAAAAAAATAATAAATAAAAAAATAATAATTTGGAAAAAATAATGGCAGAAACTGGAGTGAAAATTGGAATTATTATTATTATCATGCCTATGTGGCGTATATGGCATGTTTTTTTTTAATCTCACCTATTGCATGTGGTGCCTTTACACTGGTCTCTTAGCTTTGTGTCACATGTCACAATCTGGGCTGCATAACAAAGCAGGAAAAAACACAGGTGGTTCATTTATATTTAGATATGCTGTGTAGTTTAGCAGCGCTGCAGAAATGCATAGCTCTGTTCCTGCAGTTTTGTAAAAGCAAGCCGTGGAATTCCAGCATGGTGGCCAACAGCAGGAGATCTCAGCTTTCAGTCCAAACCCGCTTTAAGCAAAGGAAGCAATTTAAAACCCACAAGTATTCATCGTCCCCAAAGCAAACATACTCAGCAGGGAGATCACCATTATGAGAACAAAAAACCTCCCTGCTGCATAAAGTGACTTGCAACATTAAATGTATGTTTGAAAAAAAAAAAAAAATGACAGATCCATGCCTGGTGAACATCAAAATAATTAAACAGAGTTAAACAGAAATATGTTTGCGTGCTAGCAATAGATAAAAAAGTTGTTTTTCAAGCACAACTTTTATTTTAGAAAGTGGTTCCCCCACGACGCTTGGAAGTATAGTCAGAGAACCACAGCTTACACATCTGCTCTTTGCTCACAACTGCATTTGGGCGTCTGGTTGGATTTGGGGCCTGTAAACGGGGCCCAGGGCTATGAGGGGCCTCTGGCTCTAATGAATTTCTTTCGTCTGTTTCCTCACGTGGGTTTTGTCTATTTGTTCCATCACCTGAAAGTGAAGCAGAGAAATGAGCAGTTTTACATTTTGCCTGGATCAAGTTATGGTACCTTGGAGAAACCGATGCTATTAATCAAGCAATCTATAAATGATTCATTAAACACAATATATATACATTACTATTCAAAAGTCTGGGATCGGTAAGATTGTTTTTTTCATGTTTTTGAAATAAGTCTCTTACGCTCACCAAGGCTGCATTTACATGATCAAAAATACAGTGAAAACAGTAAAAGTTTTGTCAAATATCACCCCAAACCTTTGAACAGAATTGTCCGTATGTACAATGTTGGAAGCTACTGCATTAAAAGCTCATAACAAACCTTTATAACAGAGGTTTTCGCTACACGTTCCTCCATAGCTGGGTGGACAGGCAGAGCAAGGGGTGCCATGTTTATATGGGGCATATCCCCACCAGTTACCTCTGCACAGGGTGAAACACACACAAGGACAGACAACATTGACAAGCTATCATAATATAAATGACATAGAATGAGAGCAGTATTTAATAATAAATGAAGAATAATGAATAAGTAACTCACTTTGGTGAGTAGTTGCACACAAGATAGACAGCTTTTGCCCAGATCTGGCCCCACACATTCATGTTGTAGCACACATTGATCGCACAGCCAATTCGACTACTAGTTGCCCAAACAAGCTGGAATCAGGAAGGAAGCAAAACAGTCAATTAGTTATAACTGCCTTAAAATAAATCTATCCTTAAATTGCCTTAGGCATTATCTTTAACATAAGAAATATGTGCTACAGCCTATTTAAATCTTTTTGCATGGGTTTTCTCATCTTGTCCATACAGTGACCCCAATCTTAAAAAGAATATACTACAAAAGAAAAGAAGTAGCCCATTTATCCATTTGATTTGCTATATTTCTTGATATAAGCCAACCTATCACTGTCCATTTTGAAACAAAACTATATTATGGCTTTTACAAGACAAGGATAACAGTGCATAAGCACTTAATGTGTTTTCATAAAAATAATCTTAATGGTGTTTCTGTTCTTTTTTTTTTTTTTTTTTGGAGCTTAACTGAGTAAGATAATGGTCAATACTACTGGTTATACTACAGGCTGCTGAATGCCTGAATCTGATTGGCCCGTTGTCAGTTTTTCCTTACTTATTGTATGGAAAAGAGCTGTGTGAAGATTCTTTAAACAGAATCTCTTTTTGTGTTAATTATAGATTTTTCATTTTTTGCTTTAACTTTAAATAAGGCTTTAAATGTTTGGTGGTTTGGTAGTCTTTAACTGTTTAGTAGTAGAAATGTTTTGAGGCCATTTGGGGTTGCTGCTCAGCTAAAATTGTGAGGTCCCTCAAGGCTCTATCTTGAGACCTCTTTAGTTTTAATATGCTACTTCATGATTTACGGCCATTACAACTGCTTTGTAACATCTAAGAATCATTGTCAAAAAGGCACACATATATTGTACCTCAGCTGAACTTGTGAGGTCCCTCAAGGCTCTATCTTGAGACCTCTTTAGTTTTAATATGCTACTTCATGATTTACAGTCATTACAACTGCCTTGTAACGTCTAAGAATCATTGTCAAAAACGCACACATATATTGGCACTCATGTTCACTGGTAGCAGACTGAAGCGCTTCAATGCTCTCCTGTCTGGTGTTCTCCAAGAGCCCTGGTTAGACTCCAAACTATTTAAAAAGGCTGCAGTTAAAGTGCTGACAACCAGAACGAGAGCACATATTACACTGGTATTAAAATTCCTTCACTGACTTCCCATAAATTTCAGAATTGTTTTCAGATCTGTCAAATCCATAAATGGCTTTGCACCTAAATATACATGCGATGTGCTTATGAGGTATTTTATTACTGTATATCTACCTGAGTGTAGTGGGTACAGACTGGACCACTGCACCTAAAAGGGCAGTGAGGGTTACATTCCTGGGGGTATGGGAATGAGTAGTCTTTGACTTCATCATACCAGGCTTGTACATGAGAAGTAGGTGGACGGTATCTGGGGTGAACATTAAAAAAAAAAGAAAAAAAAAAATCATCATTAGTAGCCTAAATGTAATGCATTGGTCTAATGCAATATAAAGCCAAAAGTTAGTTGACGTGTTCAAAATTTTGGGGTTGACTTTTTTTTAAAATACGTTTTTATGAATAGAAATACGTTTGATGAATAGAAAGTTCTAAAGAACAGCATTTATTTGTAATAGAAATCTTTTGCAACAATGTTGAAGTATTTACTGTTGCTTCTAAACTATTTAATCTGTCCTAAATAAAATGAATAATTTATTTATAAAACTTTTGAACAATAGTTCAAACCACAGTTCATTTGGTTTTTATGTGTTATTTAAAGCATATCTAAAATAGATGACACCACAATAATAGTCTAGCATGGTCGACTCACAGACTCAGAAAACATATAAGAACATACTTACACATCTAGATACCTAGTTAAATTGGTAGAAAGTGCCTCACATCCTTGCTAGGAATTCCCTCAAGTGTCAGTATCTTCTAAAAATCTGTTGACACTAACTTCAAACCTTCAAAACCGCTCACTGTATCAGCATGGTACTTTTGACTTCATTTCCAGGTGGACTGATAAAAAAAATACTGTGTGCCCTTACTGACTAAAGTTGTGTAAAGCCAGCCAACCGGATTACAGTTTGCCAGATCTAAAAAGCAATCTCCAGTTTTATATGCAATATGCATCAAGCAGTCAGTGAACAGCATGTAGGTGGTCTTTGGGTGTGCTATTTGATACTGAGACTAATGTAAATATAGCATTTCACTAGTCTAACTTAAATACATGTTAGACATACACCACCATTCTGGTCTGGTGTCATATATATTTTTTTTAATTTGTATTTTTACTGAATGCATTAAATGGATCAAAAGTAAAAGACATACGTTGTTAAAAAAGTAAAATCCTGAAAAAAAAAAACGACAGTTTTCACAAAAATATTAAACAGCACAATTGTTTTTAACACTGAGAATAATATGAAATGATTTTTGAGCACCAACATATCAGAATGTTTTCTGAAGGATCATGCGATGCTGAAGACTGGAGTAATGGCTTCTGAAAATTCAGCTTTGTCATCACAGGAATAAATTACATTTTAAAATGTATAAAAATATAAAACAGTTATTTTAAATTGTTAAAATATTTCACAATATTACAGTTTTTTCTGTTTGTTTTTTTTTTTCAAATAAATGCAGCCTCAGTGAGCACAAAAGACTTCTTTAAAAAAATAAAATAAAAATCTTACCGACCCCAAACCCAAAAAAATCTATCCTTTTGTGTTAAAAAAATATCCTTTTGTGTTAATTATAGATTTTTCATGTTTGCTTTTACTGATGGTTTGGTAGTCTTTAACTGTTTAGTAGTAGAAATGTTTTGTGGCCATTTGGGGTTGCTGCTCAGCTGTGAGGTCGCTCAAGGCTCTATCTTGAGACCTCTTTAGTTTTAATATGTTACTTCATGATTTACAGTCATTACAACTGCCTTCTAACATCTAAAAATCATTGTCAAAAGGCACACAGATTTTGGCACTCGAATAAATGCACCCTCAGTGAGCACAAGAGACTAAAAAATAATAATAAAATCTTACCGACCCCAAACTTTTGAAGAGTAGTCTATTAATAAAGCTGAATTCTAGCTGTATATAAGTACAACTCAGTGACTAGTAATCTCACATTACTATAAAACACCAAAGCACATTCAGACCTTCCCCAGTGCACTCCCAGGTTCTGACCAATCTGAGGCAGCAGGCCAGCTGGGCCATGTTCCCACAGGCAGGTCTCAGCCCATTCCTGAGCACTTCGCTCCAGTTTAGTGTCCCACACCTAAAAGAAATACAGAGACATGGCTGAGATTCAGATGGAAATGGGTGGCAAGTAGAGTGCTACAGAAACAAATCTGTTTAATCCCTAATCTTTTGTATGTGTAGTTATGATTATGACCTGGTTATAAGGTGGTTAACAGGAAAAGAATTTAGTCCTGTGAAAGTCAACGGCTGTTGTAGTCAATAATAGTATGACCGTTTTTGCAGGTTAAGTTCACTTTAGCCTGCCTTCAATACAATGTGTGCTTGCAGGCTAGAGAAAGAAACAGGTTTCTTTCTGGTTTATTTTTCTTGTGCCCTGATTCAAAAGGCACAGTGATTTTTTGGATACAATAATGTTCTCCATATGTTTCTGTATCTGTCTTCTGTAGCTCCTGCTCTGTGTTGCTAGTTTTAATCACAAGCTACATCATTCAAGGCCATTCACAAATGTGTTTTTCTGTCCATCTGACCCATATTTTGCTGTTTAATAAAAACATTTCATTATTCTGGAAAAGTAAAACAGCACTTTCACCTTGAATAGAAAGCATACAGAACTCAAGGTTGGAGAGAAACCTGAGCCAAAATTGTGGTGGGGGTGATGGGGGAGTTATCTGCCCTGTCACTGCCCATACATGTTACACTTTTTTCCTGGGAAGTCCCAAAGCACAGTCCAGCGGTAAACCTGCCCCAATAAGGTCCCTAAAATAGCTGAAACAATTGCCTGAGACATTAATCCTTGAAGTGAGCACTTGCCAACTGGATGTCTGCTTCATTTGCTAAGCCACCGATCAAAGTGGGCCTTTATACTGTAGAGATAAAGGAATACTCTGCATTCAATGCAAGTTAAGCTCAATGACAGCATTTTGATTCATCCATCATTTTCTTAAAAAAAAAGTTATATGATAAGCAACAACAATGGAAGTTAATGGGCCAATTTTTGAAGGATTTATGGTGTACTAAATCATGTATACAACACAATGAAACACCACAAATAGATTTTTAGTGGTTTAAATGTTTAGTGGTCAAAATCCAAAACTGAACTTCAGCTAGTACAGATTGCACAGATTTGCAAATTTTCACCAGTGAATGGTCTATCCTGCAAAATCTGTAAACTGAAAAGGGTAAACTGATTCTGTTTGCACAGTGTTCTCGGTAGGGGAGGCCCCCAAGAATCTGACCGCACTTAGACAGGACCAGTAAAGGAAAACAAGTCTAGTCAGTGCAGACACTCACACTCTTTCACACACCATTGTTTACTTCATTTGACACCTCATCAGCTGTACGTTTTTTTGTCATCTGGTCACATTCCAAGAAAGCTAAAAATTTCCAGTGTCCCTCAGGAGCTCAGTTTTTTTTCTGTTGAGACGGAAAGCATTAAATGAGAAATGTAGAGTCAATGCAGCCGCTGTACAGCATATGTGTGCCTGTTGAAATGAGGTCCTGTTGATTGCTCGATTTCCCCACTGCAGTCTGGAATTCTGCTGTTTTGCCTAGAATTCCGAATCCGGTATTATAAGAGGTTGTGGAGGGCTGGAGCAGTGCATCATCACATTCCATGTCTCCACATCCATCACACCATTCCTATTACTCTCACTCTGCTGAGCTCCCCAAACTCCACTCCCGACACCCAACTAACAATCTCTGCAAGGCATCTCTCAAACCACTGCCCATCTTTCTGAAAAGCTGAAATATAAATGGGTCTTAGTGTTCAAGAAGGCCATGCACCATTTATTTTTTTCTGTTCTAAGAGTGTAAACTGTATTAGTCTCATGGTACCGGTTTGTTTAGTGTGTAAAGGAGCCAGGCTTCAAATTCAACCCTCATTCTGAGCCTCTGTCTAAAATGACCTGTTTTTAGGGGTCCTTTAAGGCTTGTCAGGAATCGACACGATCTGACACGATCTGGAATGCTATTAAAAATAAACGATCCACTTGTTCCTTACACTGGGAACCTTCTGATATCTGTACAAAGACGCAAAGGAGCTGTTTAAACCAAATGAGTCAAAGTGAACGTTCTTTTACTCCATTTGTCCTATTGATGACAGACTAAAGCGAACGTGCATCTGGATACTGTATCCAGTGTAGACAAGATAGTGGCAGTGATTGTAATGTCTATTTGTGTTAGACGCGGCGTGACACTCGCATTCAGCGTAATCAAGTGTCAGCCATTAAGCGACTGAACACTAGTGGGCAGGATGGTGAGAAGATGACTATTCGTCGATGCCTTGCTCTGGGGGCAGTGTTTATGCAAATGTTTGTGCCCGGGGGATGTCATCTTGCACCTCAGATCCAAAACGAGATGTTCTTGATTAAATAAATGATTTGTTTATAATGAGGAGAATGTTTTAAGCTATGAAAATTGCAGGATGTTTTAAAGGTACAAAGACGTCTTATATGACAAAAGATCAAGGCAAATTTGATTTCTCATGTCATGACCCCTTTAATTTATTCCCGTGATTCTTTTTTTAGTGTATACTGTATATTTGATCAAATGAATGCATTTGAAAGACTTCTTTAAAAAAATAAATAAATAAATAAATTCTTAATGATTCCAAAGGTTTGAATGGTATTGTAAAACCAATCAAAATTTAAAAGACCTTAAAGGGACAGTTTCTACAAAAAATGAAAGTTCTGTTAAATTGTTCCAAAACTTTCTTTTGAAGAAAGATTTTGAAGAATGTGCCAACAACATGAGGGTGTAAATTATGACAAAATGTTCATTTTTGAGTGAACTATTCCTTTAATACCTCTTGGGAGCTGAGGGCTTTGTGATGTTTGGAGGTAATCCAACCTGACTAAGCATGAGGAAATGCTGCTTCTGAAACAGTATTTAAATGTATTTGTTTTACAACACTTCAGATACTGACATTCTGCTAGTTTATATCCATAAGTCAGCACTGCACTGAAAGGGTCCTTTGTCCATTTCACAGACTGACTGGAAGAATAATGGGAATAATAATTTCTTCCATCCCGACAATGATCCTTCAGACAGAACAATATATATGTGCTTTACATGCAGACTAAAATACGAATGGTGGTGAGTGTCTGCAAGTGTGTGGTCCTCTGTTAAACAGCCCATTGAAAACTGACAGTGCATGAGCAAAGATATCAGAGCATAATCATGCCACAAGCATCAAACTTTCGGCAAAGTAATAAGTTTAGTGAAGCTGCACAAGTGATTATGCAACTTTCAAATATGCATATTATTTTGTTACCTTATCTCTTTCCTGCAATGACACCAATTGCCTGTAATAATCTCGTCCCTTTTCATTCTTTTATTCCTCATAAACCTCTAGAACCCCACCATTCACTTTGCAAACAAAGACCAGGTAATTAAAAACAAGTACACACTTGTGTTAGCGTTTTTTTCAAGGCTTTTCTCAAAAAAGTTCAGACATAAACCATTCATACAGTCCTCCAGTAGGTTATCTTTTCTAACCCTATAATTTTGACACATGAATTTCTAAAGCCTCTAATTTATCAACATCGTCAAAACTTTGCTGAAAACTTGTTGTACATAATCTTCTGCCCTGTGATTAGTTTAGTTTATCCTTTTGTTTAGCAATTAAAAGGTCTTTCAGTATAATTCCAAAAATGTCCACCTTCAGACATGTGTCATTTTGCAGAGAAATCTTTAATTTTATAAAGAAAACATAAGAATATAAGAATATGTATAATAATTTAAGGTAAACATTTATTGGACTGAAGCAAATTAGGTTTAATTGATTATCTATGCATCATTTTTTAGAAATGAGTATCAAATATGATACAACAGGCTTTTGAGAAAGGCATCTGTCAGTCTTCATTGTATTGCATTGCATTGCATTACATGTTTTGCCAACCAGCTTTGATCACAAAACTAAGCAAATATCATCTTACTAAGACATATTATAGAGCAACAACTGATATTTATATGCATTGCATATATAGTCTGCTATACTGATGTAAAAATCTCATTTTGTGGACAGAAAACATTTACTGTTCTCCTGAATTTATAAACAGGTTATTACTGAATTTATAAATATTAATCACTAATATTAATTCTCTTATTAATATTTCTGTAGTTATATGGTGCAATTTATTCTTAAATGCAAGTTATTTTGACTGCTTACTGCTTTCTCGTCGCATACAGAGTCAATTTATGTTACTCCTCATTATAAGACTATAAATTCTCAAACATTTTTGTGATAAGTTAAAAAGGCTACAAAAATCATTTTTGCTAATTGACTAGGTCATTAAGAGTCCATGAATTTCAAATGACAATTTTGCAAATACCAAAACCTCAAAAAAAAATTAATGCAAAACTGATTGCAAAGTTGTATGGTGTACACATACCAGTAAACCACAGTGGATAATTCTCCCTATTATGCGTTATTCTGCATATTTTATCGTTTGTAGCAGATGTTTTACCATGTATTCCATATTTGAAGCTGGTGGGTAGACCTGCCCCCGGAGTTTGTTGTGGAGGTCCAGGATTGCTTGCATGTCACTGGCAGTGATAGCCCTCTTGCTCCGCTGTCTCTCCATCATCCAGTCTCCATCATCATCCAGGTACTTCTCCAAGAGAATGCCGAGATCTGTGGCATTAAACAGTACCATGGGAAACACACTCTGGGTCACCAGCAGGAGAGAGAGACCCCTCAGTAATGGAGAGGTTAAGTGACCCATGGTGGAAGAGTTCTGATGATGACGTCTGAGGGTCTTCAGATAACAGAAGAGAAGAGGAAGAGCTTTTTAAGCAATAAAGCTGATAAATAAAACAGGTACAACAAAAAGAGAAGGACATGGGGGAAGGTTAGCCTTGGAAGAAAAAGACAGAAAATTTGTCCAAACTTGTGTTTATATTTTGATAGTGCACACTAGGAGCATAATTTTGCAAATTAAGGGAGGGAACAAACAGGACACGACACTTGTTCTGCATTGACAACTGGTAATGGGAAGTCAGACACAGAATCTTTTTTTTTTTAATTGAACAAAATCTCAACACATTCAATACAAGACTCACACAGAATCGATTCAGCACTTATTTTACATCATGGCGTAATTACGTCGTCGCGTGGTCCCTGGCATTCTGCCTTGCTGTTTATTAGATTACTGTCAATTACGATTTGTTATTATGTATTATAATAAAATGATGTATGAATTGTATTGTGTATCTTAATTTTTGTGAGTCATGTTAAGTATATAGTTCAGTCTGTTGCAGCCTAATTTAAAAGCAAATAAAATATATGCTTTTATTCAGCTAATAAAAGCATAACGTTTAACCAAAAACTAAATATGATGAGTTCACTTTAAACAATAGTAAAAAATACATCTCATCTCAAAATTGATATTAGATGTTTTTAAAAATATTATGTAAATCTTATTCTGTTTCGTAGCCTAATAAAACTGAAGTAAAATCAATTAATAAACATATTTCTTACTATGTTTTATTTATTTAAAATTCTGATATTCAGCTTTTAAAGTAACTTACTTCTCAGGCCATCAGTTAAATCCATACAAAGATGATCTCACATCATTACACACATTAAAACACAAATCGGTTCATTGAGTCTTGTGAGTTGATTCAGGGAATGAATAAGTCGTGTGAGCAAATGGTTCAAAACGGCTAACCTCGATTCATTTAAAAGATCTGATTCAAAAGAAATATTCATTCACGAATCTGAGACGGCTATTAAATGAGAGCAACGGAATGAAACTGAACACAGCTCTTGACAAGTTTAAAAACTATTTTAACTTAAAACTCAATGTCAAATACTGTACCACAATTAAAATGCAGCGCAGACTTAATGCAAGCAATGTATATAGTATTATACACAAAACACTACTCTAAATAACAAATAGTCCATTCTTTGCCTGCTGCATAAAGTACACTAAGTAGACAAACATCTCTAATAAGACATGATGCTGTCAGGTACAATGCCAATACTTAGGCTACTGTTTTTTGTCAAAAGGTAAACACATGCAGAACGACTGAGCATGACTTCACTAGCAACTGATTAAAAAGTGTCACTTTTCAATTCTGATTACCTGAGATACTGTATCCAGCGAATGAGCTTTCACTCAGCTTTTCTGCAGACTTGCTGAAAGTTTCAGTATTGAGCACTGCAAGTGTTGTGACAGTAATGTTTTTGCGAATGCTCATCCATAGATCCCAAAGCATCTGTAATCACGCTCATAAATGCAGTTTAACAACCACCAGTGTGCCGGGGAGACTCGGTTCCCCCTATATGGGACAGGCTGCAGCATCTCTTTAAATCCACTCTCACTTCTTTTACAGTGTCGAATTTCTTTGGAAACCACACCTCCCGTGTTTCAGTCAACCCACCCGTTTAACCTGGATCCAAAGAAATATTTAGAAACTGTATTTTTGGTGTTTAAATATGTGTGTTGTGTGGTTGAGGCTAATGCAAAAATACATAGTTATTGTTATGCATGAACTCAGTGGCATGGAATCAACAGAGCTTGAAAAGCTTGATTCTGACCATGTCGATATGTGAGAATTTGTATTAGATTTCTTCTTAAACACCCCAAATGACTTGTTGGCTTAAGACCTAGAGGCTGTTTGAGTTCATATTCATTGTTTGTGAAACTACTGTATGAATGAGGGCCAGTGTAGAAGATAAGACCAGGCAACATTTATAGTATAGTCCAGTTTTGGTCAGCAAGTGTCCACCATAACCTGGAATGGTACCTCAGAAAAAACGGCCGTCTGCTGCCGTCCTATGTACTTCACCGATTGATGTGTTGGCCTATTCAGAGATGTTCTTCAACACAGATCTGACGTAACATGTGGCTATTTCACATACTGTTGCTTTTCTGTCAGACTGCAATAGCCTGGTCATTCTACTCTCACCTCTTGCATTAATAAAACATTTTCACCCACAAAAATGCTGCTTACTGGTTATTGTTATTTTGTTTTGCATTATCCCCTATAGAGTCTGTTGTGCATGAGAATCTCAGAAAATCAGCAGTTTATATTTAAACCATGTGTGGCACCATAAATCATTCAGTAGTTGGATCACATTTCTTCCCAATTTTGATTTTTGACAACAGAAGCACTGGACATTATCTGCATTCTTTAATAGGTGTAACAGTGTATATAAAGGTTTTTAAGCTATGAAATTTGTTTTTAGGATTTAGAAAAAATGGAAATGAAAGTTGATTTCTTAAATTTACTAGCCATTAGGTCAATAAGAAAATTTGTGACATCGCAAAAGTCAGTTTTCATTGCTTCCATGTCAATTAGCAAAATTTTAATAGTTTTAGTTAACAATAATCCTGCATTTACTGTAAAAATAACATCATTTTACCCAACCAACACCAACATTTATATTGAGATATCTGGCAAATAAACTTTACAGAATATGTTTTTTTTTTTTTTCCTATTTACTATATTTTGCAGAGCTCACACTGTATCTTAATGCAAATCACTGCCCTATCTGCTATAGCTCATGTGCATACATTTGAACTCAATCCAGTTTTATTGCTGACTCTTAAATTCATATTTAGCATCTCTGTACTGTCAAACCAGAAGTTGTGCTTTTGGAGTACAGCTTTACTTTGCACTTAATGTTATAATGAGTCTCTACAGCATGACCTACCACAGTTTAAACAGCAATGAACCAGAGTTTGCGGCTGGTTGTGTAGGTAACTGGCACGGGGCCGCGACCGCAGCCATCTGAATGGATAGCTGTGTGAAGAGACCAGGACTCTCCACAACTGAAATAGAAATGCCAAGGTGCTCCGTGTGCCAGCAGGAGGCCGCCACAAAACACTACAGTAATTCATAAGACACAGTCAGTATACAGTCATGGCGTTTAAAGCCATATTTCACCCAAAAATGAAAACTGTCATCATTTGCTCACCCTTAAGTTGTTCCAAGCCAGTATGAGTTTCTTTCATCTGTGGAAGACAAAAGAAGATACAGTGAAGAATGTTGGCAAACAAACAGTTGATGGTAAAAAATTTATATGGAAGTCGATGGCTACTGAACTACTAAAAATGTTTCATTCCATATCCATGAAAAGCTTCATATAATACTCACATATGTTATTTAAAGACAATAAGTTTGCATGGCTGTGTAGTAGTTCTGTGTGTTTTTTTCTTTTTGGCTCCCTCTGTTGCTGGGCAGCTAAATCCCCACTTCCTTCCCAAGTGTACATGTGCTTTAAGGTTGATGAGACAGATAAGAATTTAAGTTAGTGTCTTGTGTATATTTACTTTCCAATAAACTGGATGAACCCAGAAACACAAGACCAAAAACAGCTCAACGTCTCCCTCTATTGTTTTCTAGGTGGAATTATATCAACACATAGTGGGTTCATACTGTTACTTCTTCTGTATCACCATAATAATGCATATTTTCATCATACTGTTACCTATCATACCTTTCTAACCTTTTCACATAATGTTTCAAAATTATGCAATGCATACTTAATAATCATTATTACAGTAAGTATCCTAATTTACAGTCCCAAGTATACAAAAGAAGTGTAGTACTGAGTTTCAGCTTTGTAGTAGTAGTAGTAGTAGTATTTTAAATTCTGAGATAAAGTTTTAGCATTCTGAAAAATAAAAGTTTAACCCCTTAGGATTCCTGTAAAATGTAACTAAATAATTAACTAAAACAGGTTAATTATTTAAATTTATGACATAACATTAAAAAGTATTTAAGATGCACTAGGTCACAATCAAATATGCAAATTTGTGATACTGGCCATGTGAATTACTTTGTACAAAAACTGTAATTTATTTTGCTTTCATTCAGATCATTCTCAAATTATGCTGGATAACATTATCATCAGGTCTGTTGTAACTTCCATTTTATAGTATATCACCATAATAACATTATTTTTCCCCTTACACTGCCTCTGATACTTTTAAAACATTTACATTTACAATTTGTCACAATTTACCAAATTGTTGAAAATTATTTTCAGCATATTTAATTATAATTGTTACAGACAGTATCCTAATTTCCTAGGGTTTCAACTAACTGCTAACTTAATCTGTTCTTGGATTTTGAAGAGGAAATGTTTTTGTTTTTTGTTTTTCCTTCAAATTAGCCTCTTTTTTTTTCTTTTTTTTTCTTTTTTTTTTTTTTTGCATTGTGTGGTGAATCACCAGTAGATGGCAATCTAATCTAATCTTTGTCCTAATGCAGCTCCACTCTGCTAATTACCTTAATAAGCCTTTTGACATCAAACCTGGTACAAAGTCACCAGGTTTGAATGTGCACTAGAAATACAACGCACCAATAATAAAATATTTTAATGAAAATGTGTGTCAGTTAATTTGATGATTGATTAGTCAGGTCTTTGCACTATGCAAAAAGTAAAAGAAAATAAAAAATATTCAGAATTTGTAATGGAAAATACTTAGAAATTATATATAATACCTATTTTATATAAGATATTTTGATGATATCTTATGCTGAATTTGCAGAGGGAAAGTAAGGAACGGTCTCTATGTTTATATCATTGCAGAATTGTGCCTGCATGGGAGATTTTGCAAGTGCTTGTGCAACAAGGTTCAAAAAAGCAGGAGTAAATAAGACAATGCCATGCACATTCCCCAAACAGAGGTCTGTTGTCATGCATACATCCTGCAGAGATTATAATGAGATGCATGATAAATATATATAAAAATCTGTGTCTGTTTTCATTCCATCAGCACTGGTAATTTGATTTCACAGCAGGAAAACACTGAAATCTTCCTGTATAGTTGGGAGGGCACGTGGAACAAGGTGCATCTCATTTATATTTATATGGAGCACGTCCTACCGTGTTCCTCCTGTAAACAACCACAGCAACATCACTGTGAAGAGTGCTGCTTTGGGAATCACATGCACTGGTTTCAGATTATTGATAATACTCTTAAAATAAGCTGGCCAAACAAACTTTTTGTAGGCTCATGCCAGAGAGATGATATGCTGAGAACTGGTTGTCAGACATGAACTAAATAAACCTTTTGAAATTCTCTTTGACATGGCTCTTTGAATAAGATTAAATATATATATATATATTTTAGAAATCAGAAATTATATATAAAACAGATCTTATATATGAAGTCAACACGAAATTAAAATGCACATTGTACAGCTCATTGGAAAATATTTGTGTTCATAATCTTTTATCAAAATAAGGGATGAAAAAAGGTTCAAGCAACGAAAATTAATGTTGTTTTTTTTATTATTATTTAATTATCAATAGTAACTTAAAAGCAGCTGGTCATGTGATCAACATACCTTGATAGACTGATAGGACCCATGAAGACTGAGAGTAGTGTGTCCCTAAATACAAGTGGATGTCTGCTGCTCAAGTGCCTTCATTATACAGTTGCCCCAGAGCTGAAACACAAAATACACTGCTAACAGTATTTCTATTTTATTAGAAATTGCTGATTTCCTAAAGGGTACCAAAATACTTTTTGATTCTCTGAATGAAACAGTACAGTAACTTTATCTTGCCCCAGACATTAACAAAGAATTGATTGTTAATTGACTTCACTGACTTAATTTTCTATTAAAAATTTTAGAAGATCTACCTTAGTCACATAAAAATATATAAATACCTAAATAATCCATCATAGCTCTGTTGAAACATTCTGATAGTCCAAAGTATTTCAGTTCAAACAAATTTAAAACAGTGACTTATCAATATATTTCACAGTATGCTGTTTGTTCGCAGTATCTGTGAGGCATTTTGGACGCAGCATCAGTGAAATTGGTTGCTGGCAGAGAAGAAGTGCACTTGTGCACTTGCTCCACAGCATATGCACAAGAGCAGAATGTCAATAGCCAAGTGGTTTTCTTTCATGACTGACATTCTAGCATATCACATGAAATCAGGGTTATCACTTTTACATAAATTCTGTATGAAATATATGAAGTCTTTTACAGTTACTATATAATACAGTTACTATATAATATGCATACTATAGTATATACTTTTTATGTTTTAAATATGTTTTAAGAAATATTTTGTTGTCTATGGGAATTGTTTAGGGCAAAATTGTGTCTGAGGAATTGAGTGTTTGTTCATATTAGACCAATCAGATACTGGATTCTGGATTCAGCCTGCAAAACACAAGATCATCTACCTTGATTATAAACAGACTGAAAGAAACACATTGCACGTAGCAGACAATAATGAAGAATGCAGAGAATAAATAACAGTGGCCAACAGTAAGGATTAATGTCACTTCATTTTTGAGCATCTTATAGATTTCTTCAAATTAAAATTTTTAGACCTCAAAAAAAAAAAAAAAAAAAAAAAAAGTAAAAAATCACATTTTTTTAAAAAAAAATTACAATAACACTTGTACACAATAAATAAGTTAACTCAGCTGGAATACACAGATTAGTTTTGGCTTGTGTTGAGTAATATGTCTACTACTCTATCAGCCCTATTGTTACATTTTTTAAATTTAATTTTTGTAATGTATGAAGTTGTATAATATATAAATGTATGTGACACATAATTTCTTTCATATGAACATGGACAACATAATTATTTTGAACATGAATCAGACTTGAAGCCAAATATAGAAATCCGTATCAATGCATAGCTCTAGCAAGCAGAAGTAAATCTTGCCATTTTGTTGTTCACTTCAGTTTTTAGACAAAATTCTGCATGAGAAAAGATATGTTGTGTGTTGTCTAAAGAAACACATCAGTGCATCAAAGAACAGTCAATGGAAAGACCACACTGCAATAGAAAAGCAATGCTGGGAAAGAGTACAGTACAATAAGCCATAATTCTGACGGTACTTGAGAAAAGCAGCACCAATTTTATTAGAAAACGTTTATGCTACATGAAAACCAGGAGCCAAGAGCATAAAAAAAACCCACATAATTAAAAAACACTGTATTTAAATTCATCACTCTAACACAGAGACAATCTCAGCCAATCAGCTTTCACCCATTATGACATCATGGAATTTGGAATTCTCGGCCACACAGAGTCAGAGTCAGTTAAGAGCTGTACAAGGTACAAGTACAAGGACTTCAAGTAAGTCGAAAGTGTGAAAAAACTCTCTACAATATCAGATCAAGATATCTGCAGAGGAGTCGCCAAGTAAGATTTTAAATGAAAGCAAAAAAAAAAAAAAATAATAAAGAATTAAAAATAAATAAACATATACTGTACTGTACCATGAGAGAAGATAAAAGTACACTTGAAGAAACAAAAGTACACAGAAGTTATAAGTACACTTGTCAAGTTATTTTCAAACTGAATCCTTAAAAATGTAAATCCCATTTACATTAACACACTCAGCAGTGTGTAAAACAACATCTCTCCAATATCAGCTCAATGCTTCTGAAAACATGTCACTGTCTTAAGAAAGAAGAGACCATGACAGATGACAAGAGTCACTTTTAAATGAAAGCAAACAAAAACATATGCAGCTAAATAAGGCAAGCTTTAAGCATAGGTATAAGTAGTTGTCAGATAAGTTATATTCTTACAAACTTAAGTGAATCCTTGAATTTGTAAAATACATTTACATTTGTACACACACCAGCATGTGACACACAACATGTCTACAATATCAAGTCAAGACTTCTGCAGGTATGTGATTATCATCAGAAAGAAGAGACCATGACAGAGGACAGAAAAGTCACCAACAAGTAAGATTTTCAATAAAGTTTTAAGTGTGCCGCAGCCCTCTGGGTGGGACGGCAAACAATGGACCAAGGGCGCAACTCTGCGCATTGCACACCTTGTCCACCTGGAAAATTTGGGTGAGGCTGAAAGTTCACCCCAGGGGAAACACTTGGAGTTAGGACTAGGGTGTGTCCTGTAAGGTCATGGTGGGTGGGACACAGGGCGCACCCTAGGTTGCCAAAAAAAGGACAAAAAATATTTTTTTAGAAAATAAAATCTCAACCAGTTTGCTAACAAATACTGTAATTTTACATTTTAACCTCTTAAGACCCTGCGGCCTCATATGAGGACATTATATTTTAGTGAATTTCTCTGAGACTATACATGCCACAGTTTTAAGTCTGGATGTCCTGTACAGAGCACATTCAGGGCTTTTCAGAGATACCAAATGATTGGATGTTTCACTATGACCACTACCTCTCCTTGGTCTTCAAAAATGTCTGAAATTAATTTACCGACACTCTTATGGAAATATGATAATATTTTGTAATTATCATTTAAATCTGTCTAATTTTTAAATTGTATGTCATAAATCAACATCTCAGGAAAATGTTATGGGGTTTCAAATCAAAATATGACTTTCTGTCGCGAAACAGGATGTTGATTTCCTACATGTCCTCATATGAGGACACCGGGACTAAAAGCATGTTTATTACACATTTTGGGAGACATAACAAATGAATAGGGAAAGAAATTATATTTCAATATTCTATGAAATATTATATATTACTATGGAAATCTTGTCAATTATTACTCCCATTATTACACTTCTTTGTTCATTACATGTTGCCCCAAAAACACATTAATATGCAAACTAGATTTAGATTATAGATACATTGTATATAATGAGAAAACCCGTTTATGGCCATTTTACACACATTTTGCAGAAAGAAAAATGGTATATTGAATCATTCTGTTATAACATAGTTGAGAATCATCTTTATACAAAGTTTGGTAAAAAAAAAAAAATAAAAAAATAAATAAATCTTGAAAACTAAAAATATATTGGTGATTTAAAAAATCTATTGTTTTTGCCTAGCATAACTTTTGAATGAAATATTTTTTTTTTTATTTTTTTTTTTTACATTATTTTTAATGCTCTAAACAATGTAAAGATATGAAAAAAAAAAACAAATATTTTCCTAAAACTTTTTTCTCAGGTCTTAAGAGGTTAAATCAACTAAAAAAAAAAAAAAAAAAAAAAAAAAAAAAAAAAAAAAAAATATATATATATATATATATATATATATATATATATATATATATATATATATATATATATATATATATGTGGAATAAAACATTGTATGAAAACTATTACAAACAAGTAAGTAAAAAGAATTCAAAAACATAATTAAGATAATAATAATGCAGATAACAACACATTTTCAAATGACAAAGAAAAACTAATGACAAATACAACTATTTAAAAAAAAAAAAAAAAAAAAAAAATCTTTGGCAAATTAGCCTTTATGTCGGATTGGTTCCTAGCTCTGGTGCAGAACTCTGGGCGGGACACATCAGCTATATGCCCATAGTGCAGTCTGTTATAGTCTGCATCCAGGAAACCTGTAAGCACCTGTGCAATTAGGGAGAGGCGGCCCTTACAGGACAGGGAAGCTCTGCCACAGCCCTCTGGGTGGGACGGCGAGCAATGGACCAAGAGTGCAACTCTGTGCATTGCACACCTTGGCCACCTGGAAAATTTGGGTGAAGCTGTCAGTTCACTCCAAGGGAAACACTTAAAGTTAGGACTAGGGTGTGTCCTGTAAGGTCGTGGTAGGTGGGACACAGGGTGCACCCTAGGTTGCCAAAATCTGACCAAAAAATTTTTTATTGAAAAGAAAATCCCAACCAATTTGATAACAAATATAAATTTGAAATTAACTAAGAAAAAATAATCTGTGGCAAATTGGCCTTTTTGTCAGATTGGTTCCTAGCTCCGGTGCAGAACTCTGGGCCGGACAGATCAGCTGTAGGCCCATAGTGCAGTCTGTTATAGTCTGCATCCAGGAAACCTGTAAGCACTTGTGCAATTAGGGAGAGGCCGCCCTTAAATGACAGAGAAGCTCTGCCACAGCCCTCTGGGTGGGATGGCGAGCAATGGACCAAGAGTGCAACTCCATGCATTGCGCATCGTGGCCACCTGGAAAATTTGGGTGAAGCTGTCAGTTCACCCCAGGGGAAACACATGGAGTTAGGACTAGGGTGTGTCCTGTAAGGTCGTGGTGGGTGGGACACAGGGCGCATCCTAAGTTGCCAAAAAACGACAAAAAAATATTTTTTTAGAAAAGAAAATCCAAACCAATTTGCTAACAAATACTATAATTAAACATTTTAAATCAACTAAGCAAAAACAAAAAAAAGAGTAAAAATATTGTACGAAAACTATTTCAAATATCTAATAAAAAAAAAATAAATTAGAAAACATAATTAAGATAATAGTGTAGATAAAAACCCATTTTCAAACGACAAACAAAAACTAATGCTAAATGCAACTATTAACCAATTTGCTAACAAAAACAAATTTGAAATGAAATAAGCCAAAAAAATCTATGTAAAAAAAAAGTATTGTACGAAAATTATTTCAAACAACAAAGCAGAACAAATCCGAAAACATAATTAAGATAATAACGTCAAATAATTAACGTTGACAGTTCACCCCAGGAGAAATGCTTGGAGTTAGGACTAGGGTGTGTCCTGAAAGGTCGTGGTGGGTTGAACACAGGGCGCACCCTAGGTTGCCAAAAAATGACAAAATTGTTTGTCAAACAAATCCACAATATAAAAAATTGAAGAAAAAAATGTAAGAAAAACTAATGGCCAATTAACCAGCTTTTTCCTGAACGTGGAAGACTCGCTTGACTCTGAAATACTGAAATGATGCTTTACATTTCCAGTTTTTTGTCAGTACTAGGGTTGGAATGGGTGGGACACAAGGCACACTCAATTTGCAACAAATGTTTAAAACAAATCCGCAGCTATTACTAATACAATTTTAAGATCATCCAAGTCAAAATATAAAATTATTATAAATCATTAAATATAAAATTAAAATCTAATCATTACTTACTGTATAAGATTTCTATTTCTGCAATGGGGGTTACTGACCCTGCGATTGTTGCTGTTCAGTTTTACCCTGATACACTTTAGGTGCAGTAAGCGATTTCTGAAAAACACTTTTTACGTACACTTCCATATGGGAAACTACTGCTTATATTTTTCAATATACTGCAATATATGCATTGACCAGGTATGGCTATATATTGATACAAATAAAAATATTTAGAAATGAAGACAAAAATAGCATTACATGTAATATCCATAAAGTTTTATAAAACTCTGTATGTATATCTAGGCTACATGTTTTTGTTGATTCGTATAAAGGGTATCCTTTATTATTATTCATAAATGTGAATGTATGTACACACATATATACATGCATTCACAGAATGAGTTACAGCAGATTTCTAGTTCCCAGCATGCTTTGCCTCCGACTGTTAAAGGAGAGTAAATGTTAAAATTAAATGTTATTTCATGAGTTTTTGCTCAATATAAATATATTACTTTAATACATGCAGTTGTGCTTGTGCTATTGTTGACTAGGTATATATAGTAGTCAACATTTGAAGTGGATCAAGAAAGTTCACCAAATTTGTCCTAAGACAAGAACGGATATTGTTTTTGTTTTAGGAAAAAATTGATGAAAGGTTTTGGTCCACTTCAAATGTTGACTACTGTATATAATGTAAATATTATAAAATTTAAGAAGTATATTATATATTTTTATATATGTTTGTATATACTGTATGAGTAAATATATGTTCAAAATATTTATACACACACAGTACCATCTCTTATCACATACATCTATATGTTATGAAGTGTATTACTTAATATAAAATAATACATTATGATATATTCACAATTTTTTTGTTTGTTTGTTTGTTTGGGTGCTGATTTAAATTTTCAACATTGTTTCAGGTTGCAGAAATCCCTTACTACACCTTTAAATCATGTTTTAATCTTAGCCAAACAATAATATGTAATTTAAAAGGTCCTATCTCTCATTCTTTAATGTTTACAAATGTCCATATTAAAACTTGTGATAATACGGAAGTAGCAACATTTCTTGCGTATCATAACATACATCTGAAAGTAACAGTTTATCGAAAAACAAAAAATTGTAGGGCAGGGACTTGGTTCTATGCATCAGTTGTTGCTTTGATTGAATTTTAATTTCATACCGACTTTAAGCAGGTTCTGTATTCAGATAACTGATCGAATCTCTCAATATTTAAAAAGGGCTGCACAAATAACTAGAAAAATAATTGTGGTTTTTAGGGTCTAAGCACAAATGGCTAGAGGAGATGATACAGTTATACAATGGCCATTTCTCCTGTCAAATATACTACAAGACTTTATGTGTCCAAGCCTTTGTATAGAAGTATTATTCAATGTACTACATGACAATAGATACATATTATTGTGTCTCCCTTTTAATTGTACAGCAATACATGCAATTATGTCATGGCAGCTTGACAAATATGTCTTCAGTATCATTAGGATATGAGTCAAAATCTGCTAAGGGGTAGGCTAATAATGGGACAACAGTTTTAAAAAGTGATTTTTTACTATTATTTACAACAGGATTTGCATTTTCATAGGTTTAAATAAAAGATGTGTTATATAACAGACAATAAAAACAACTTTGTGCATCAAAACCACTCATTTCCTGGTAACAAAAAAATGAATAAATAAATAAAACAAAAAAATCTTTCTCTCTCGCTTGCTACATAATTTTAAGGAATAATTCACCTAACTTAAAATTGTTGTTTATTTACTCATCCTCAGGTCATTCAAGATGTAGGTGACTTTCTTTCTTCAGTAGGACGTTTAACTGAAACCATGATCCTGCAATTCATAAAATACAAGTGAAGACAGTGCCGTCACTTTAAAGTAAGGAAAAAAGCAGATTAAAAAACATAATAATAATCCCTGCAGCTCCTGATGATATACTGAGCTCTTAAAGGGATACTCCACCTCAAAATGAAAATTTTGTCATTAATCGCTTAATAAAAGTAAAAGCTTCGCTCATCATCGGAACACAATTTAAGATATTTTGGATGAGAACCGGGAGGCTTGTGACTGTCCCGTTGACTGCCAAGTAAATTACACTGTCAAGGCACAGAAAAATATAAAAAAACATCGTCAAAATAGTCCATCGGCCATCAGTGGTTCAATCGGAATTTTATGAAGCGACGAGAATACTTTTTGTACGAAAAGAAAATAAAAATAACAAAATTTATTCAGAGTCATTAAACACTGATTTAAATTCAATTTATTTTCGATTACCTGTAGATTATATTAAGGCTCCACTAACGTTACATGAAAACTCTTAACGTTACCGATTTCTTGCTCTTCCAATGTTTTCGTCTTTTTAATTGTGAGCTTTCAGCTATCTATTAAAAGTTTTATGTTCACTAGTAAAGTAGTACGCCTAAGTCTTCCGAAGGCAAAAACAAAACAAAAAACCTTCTGCCACGGTTAATGTTACAGTAGTTGGCAAAATAATTTTTTCGCCACCTAATGGACTGTAGTGGAATCTTTCTCTCTATTATCCTGCATAAATGAAAATCATGTTTAATGCTATTCCCTGTTTGTTTTTTACTCTGAAACAACTCAATGTTTTTTGGTTTATTTATATATATATATATATATATTTTTTTTTTTTTTTTCCCCGCACATGTAGTCCGTACTTAATGTCTTTATATGAGGACTGGAATGGTATGAAGTCTGTGGGAGTGTAGAGATCCATATAGGACAAAGATTGCCATCTGCTGGTGATTCAGTACCATTATTGTGTGACTTGATTTCATTACCTGAAAGGAGCAAACAGTATTTTCCACAAAACATTTCTACAGACTTTCATCACATTGTGTACACATTGTGTACCGACTGCTTTGATTCAGCATCAAAGTCATCCAGCTCAAGTGGCTTCCTCTTAGAGACACGAAATGGACTGTTTCAAGGAAACTCCAATCTGATTTCAGGACACTATCTCAGTGTTGCATTTCCATACAGACATTGATCTTGGCATGAAATGATGGTTCTTGAAATCTATGAAGTTCTCCCAATGTAAATGCTTCTACAAGATAAAAACTTCAGATCAAGGCAAACACAGAGCATGGGTCACCAAATACTATAGATATTGGTTCAAAGTTGTATATTCAAACTAAACATGCATAGGCAATATTTAACTGTTCTATTCCATCATGTTAGTGAGGGTATACCTATATTAAATATTATGGTATACAAATGAGGTTAAGGCTGTTAAGGATATTAGTAGAGTCTAAATCTGCCACTGGGGTGGTACCTTTCCTAAAGAGTGTAAAATATCATACACAACCAATCAAATGATTGAAATTAATATGTCTGTAAAGTTACAGTAATCAAAAACCCAGGAAAGAATTGTAAAGATTAACCATTTCAAACCTCATTTTTTTCCAATGAGGAAATAATTTTTATTCACTTGATATCTGCTCTTCTCCAATGTAGAAATGAGTTTAAAAAACAAGATTTGTGCCGAAGAATTTTTTATTTTTTCATGTCCACTACAATGGACGACAGGGCTGAAGCAATGTAAAATTGCTCATATTTTAACCATAGCCTACTAATCATACTAGAGTTTAAGCTTAAAGAGTATGTGTTTTGACTTTGAGTCTTTTTGTTGCTTTCAATGGATGAATCTGAATGTGTGCTTTGCATTGTAGTATCAAGGCATAAGTGTGTGTGTGTGTGTGTGTGTGTGTGTGTGTTTCTGTTCATTCATTTCACGTTCTTTGTTTCTGTCTCTCACTAAAACCAATGAAAAAGTGAATGACAATTTGAAGATGAATAAAGGAATCATATCTTATTAATAACATTAATAATTAATAACTATTAAACTGCAAAAAAAAAAAAATTAAATTAAATTAAAAACAAACAAAAAAAACAAAAAAAACAACAACATTAGAATTAGTAGCCCTGCAGTTTAGCTTTGAAATTCTTGCATAAATTTCACAACCTGGCACACAACGAAGTCATGAGGTTCCTGCTGATACTGTTCAAGACCTGATGTCATTTGTGTCAGACATTAAACACTGTGTTCAACAACTCTGAAAGATTATCAAATTAACTTTGAATATTATGACTCGATGCTAAGATTATAAAACCACAATTACAAAGAAATCACATCAACACAGGGCCTAAACAGATGCCATGTGTGGAGAAGCTGCCCACAGCTTATTTTTCTTGTTGAAAAGAGACACAGCCAACTTGGTTGCATCCTGAGAACAGACTCTGAGTGGTATCTTACCAAACTCTGAGATTTACAGCTGAGAACCTTTTTACAACCATGCGCCAACATCTGTGAGGATCTCCGACCAGTCAGAGCCCTTGCTATCTGTCAAACAGATGTGTGTAAATTCACACTGCTCCAGCCACCATAAACCACTAAAGCAGAGTCCTATAATTTCAACAGTCCTCCTCACACTTTTATCAACATGATGTGATTTGCTGTGAGGACAATGTAAATTTAACCAGCTCCACATGTACATTAAACATGAAATATCTTCTAAATTGCTGTAATAATTCCATGTACAGTGTGGAAAGACAAAATATATGTTGCATCCAAGGAATCAAGGCTTTGTTTATTAGCTGAAGTTGTAAGCCCACATGCTAACTGCACCATTCAAATGCCAAACAGTATCTGTCTCCATTGTCAGCTGTATCCACTTTATTTTGCAACGTGGAAGATATTTTTCTTGAATATGCAATACATTTGATTCATTAGCTATTAAATAAATAACTAGAAGAATAACAATGTGCAGTAAACGGTAAAATTATTTGCGCTACAGTGTGTTTATGATGATTATAACATTGGATGAAATGGAGACAGGAGCACAATCTAAGTGCAGCAGGTTTTTTTTTTTTTTAAATGAAGATATAATCCAACATTCCAAACACAGGAACATGGGAAAAACCAAGGAACAAAACCGACAAGATTGCTGAGGCCCCCTAGTGGCCCCGAACCCATGATTGAAAACCACCACCTTAGTTAAATCACATCTGGTTCAAACATAGAGGCATTATCCAGTTCTCTCCCTCCCCTCATTCTGTGTTTTTCCCTTCCCGCATGCTCAATGATTTCTAACCAGGGGTACGTGTAGCCAACGGGTACTTGGAAAGATTTTAAAAATAAATATATTAAGGCTTGCAAAAGATTATAATGTATCAATATATCAGTAACAATTCACAATAAGGCTCCATTTGTTAACATAAGTTAGTTAACATGAAAATTACATGAAAACTAAAAATGAAAAAAGTTCCAGAGCAATTATTAATCTTAGTTAATGTTAATTTCAACACTTACCAATACATAATTAAAATTAAAGTTGTATCTGTCAATATAACTTAATGGACTTCAGCTAACAATAACAAACAAAGAACGGCTGTGTTTTTAACTAACAAACACATTGTATATGTTCTGCTTTTAGTTAATGTTAATTAATGCATTAAATAACCTTAATTAATAGGACCTTATTGTAAAATGTTACCAGTATATCTTGTTATTAATATAGACTGCAGTTAAAATATAACAAATTCTATGTATTTTAAAATATTTCACACTAACTTTTGCAATTTGCTTCCATTTAAATGAAAACTGCTATACTTCATGATTTGTTTTCCCCTGCGGTATTAATTCTTTTTAGTTTAAAGTGAGTAATTGTAACATTTGATAACAATAACACTGATAATGCAAATGATATCAAGTATAATATGAGTTATAAGACATTTATAACTTTTTGTCCATACATTAAAAGTCAATGGGGTCCAAAACAACACTGAACAAATAAACATTTAAGACATTTTTTAGAATATCTTAATTTGTGTTCCACAAAGTCATAGGTTTAGAACGACAAACAGGTGAGTAAATGATGACTGATTTTTCATATTTGGGTGAACTATCCCTTTAACACCTTTAGCTCTTTGCAGCATCTGAGCTTGGAGAGCCGGTTTGGCATTGCACAAGGGATGTTTACAGTCCGTCCTGTTGCTTTTGCAGCAGACCAGATCTAGCTGTGGAGAGCACCAGATGCAGGATGTTACTCTGCAGCCTTGGTCACCCTCCATTTCATCAAGGTTTTTTTTATTCTCCCAACTCCCAGGAATTAAAAGGTGAGTTTTGATAGTGTCCATAAATGAATTTACAAGCTTTCCTCCAAGCTGTATTTGGCAAGCATTAGGTAAAGCTTAAAGCTCCATTATGATGAACAGCTGGCTTTTTCTCATGTATCATGGAAAGTGGGGACAGTATTTAAGAGGCAGGCCGAGGACAGCAGAGGCCAGTCTGAACTTAGCCACCTCAGATGAGAGGAAGGAGGCGCAGGGAGAGGGGGAGGAGGGACGCTTGTCGAATGAACAGATTTGTTGTGGGTTCCTCAGACAGAGGGAACGGCAAGGAAAGACAGGGAAAGGAAAAAAGCACACAAAGAATTTAAAAATGCTATCTGCGATGGTTCCCGGGAGACATGAAAGAAAACGAGCAAGAGCCAAGTTTTCATCAGCAGGTTGTTGGTCTGCCATGTGTAGTTGCAAGCCAAAGACAAACTGGATCTTTCTTCTGATCCGCCGTCAGCCACAAACTCACCTGATGTTTAGCTGGAAGAGTTTAAGGCCATGTTTGCAAAAAAAAACAAAAATTGCTGAAAGCTACATACTCCCATAATTAATCACCTGTTCTCCACATCTTCCAAGTAAAAGCCATTCTGTGTATTTCATAAGAAAATGGCATTTTAAAAACAGTTTTAAAATTCACCGTTTTGCATTATTATGAGAATAACTGAGACTGAAATTTTGTGACAAATTTGGGTTGGTCTCTGTCAAATAGATGCACAAGTGCACAATGAATCTTGTAATTCACACAGGTGGGGTATTTTTCTTGCAGCTACAGTTTTGAGTCTGAGGAGCCTCTTGTTTAAGGACACGAAACATTAATTTCCACTTGAGCTGGACTTTGTATGGATTTCACAAAAGTGCACTATTAGTCATTTTGACCTGAGAGCTTAAATCAAAACAGGGCTGTATTGTACAAGCGTAATGAGGCATATGAAGCAATGAGGCAAGTGAAAAATCAAAACAGAAATATACTCAATAGAACCCTATGATTAATAATGAATTATATAGTTAAATATAATGGAACAGAATTAATTCAGTGTCAAACCCTGTTGAAAACTAATTTAACTTCCTTGATGAGACATTTCCGAATGAAACAGGATTTGATTCAATCATCCTACCGCCAAACTGCTTGTCCTATGTAGAGTTTAATTAGACTCACTATATGTGTATATACAAAAATATGGCCATAATGTTTCACAAAATCACAGTGTTATGTTGCAGCCTTATGCTATTGCTTTAAGTTACTAGTGATTTTTTCACATCTATCTAAACAAAATATTTGTGATAACTTATATTTGTGATAGATTTATTAAAAAGAAAAAAGGGTCTCACTTTATATTAGATGGCCTTAACTACTATGTACTTACATTTAAATTAATCATTTGGTATAATGTACTTATTGTGTACATTCATGTTTTTACATTGTACTTATATTTTAAAAATACCTGCATGTAATTACATCTGTAATTAATTTCTGTAATTACATTTATAATTACACTGTTGACCCATTCCTTACACTTTAACCCACCCTTAAACCTACCCATACCACCAAACCTGTCCTTAACATTACCCGTATCCCACCTCAATAGCAGCAAAAGTGTTTTGCAATACAATATGAACACAATAAGTGCATTATACTTATTTTTTGATGTAAGTACAAAGTTAAGGCCACCTAATATAAAATGGGACCAAAAAGGATGAAATAATTACATTATATTGATGATAAATATGTTATTTTTCCCTAGAATATATCATTATATCATATTTTAAAATATGCTAATAATATAAGTTTTTCACACCTGGATTTGGGGATCCACTGCCATTCCTCCTTGCAGATCCTCTCCAGTTCTGTCAGGTTGGATGGTAAACGTTGGTGGACAGCCATTTTTAGGTCTCTCCAGAGATGCTCAATTGGGTTTAAGTCAGGGCTCTGGCTGGGCCATTCAAGAACAGTCACGGAGTTGTTGTGAAGCCACTCCTTCGTTATTTTAGCTGTGTGCTTAGGATCATTGTCTTGTTGGAAGGTAAACCTTCGGCCCAGTCTGAGGTCCTGAGCACTCTGGAGAAGGTTTTCGTCCAGGATATCCCTGTACTTGGCCGCATTCATCTTTCCCTCGATTGCAACCAGTCGTCCTGTCCCTGCAGCTGAAAAACACCCCCACAGCATGATGCTGCCACCACCATGCTTCACTGTTGGGACTGTATTGGACAGGTGATGAGCAGTGCCTGGTTTTCTCCACACATACCGCTTAGAATTAAGGCCAAAAAGTTCTATCTTGGTCTCTCATCAGACCAGAGAATCTTATTTCTCACCATCTTGGAGTCCTTCATGCGGGCTTTCATGTGTCTTGCACTGAGGAGAGGCTTCCGTCGGGCCACTCTGCCATAAAGCCCCGACTGGTGGAGGGCTGCAGTGATGGTTGACTTTCTACAACTTTCTCCCATCTCCCGACTGCATCTCTGGAGCTCAGCCACAGTGATCTTTGGGTTCTTCTTTACCTCTCTCACCAAGGCTCTTCTCCCCCGATAGCTCAGTTTGGCCGGACGGCCAGCTCTAGGAAGGGTTCTGGTCGTCCCAAACGTCTTCCATTTAAGGATTATGGAGGCCACTGTGCTCTTAGGAACCTTAAGTGCAGCAGAAATGTTTTTGTAACCTTGGCCAGATCTGTGCCTTGCCACAATTCTGTTTCTGAGCTCTTCAGGCAGTTCCTTTGACCTCATGATTCTCATTTGCTCTGACATGCACTGTGAGCTGTAAGGTCTTATATAGACAGGTGTGTGGCTTTCCTAATCAAGTCCAGTCAGTATAATCAAACACAGCTGGACTCAAATGAAGGTGTAGAACCATCTCAAGGATGATCAGAAGAAATGGACAGCACCTGAGTTAAATATATGAGTGTCACAGCAAAGGGTCTGAATACTTAGGACCATGTGATATTTCAGTTTTTCTTTTTTAATAAATCTGCAAAAATGTCAACAATTCTGTGTTTTTCTGTCAATATGGGGTGCTGTGTGTACATTAATGAGGAAAAAAAATTAACTTAAATGATTTTAGCAAATGGCTGCAATATAACAAAGAGTGAAAAATTTAAGGGGGTCTGAATACTTTCCGTACCCACTGTATATAATCACATCAGTCTACACTTCTTACACCATAATGACAAAGCAAAAAACAGATCTGTGATAACTTTGCAAATATATTAAAAGGGAAAAACTGAGATTATTACATTGCATAAGTATTCACACCCTTAACTCAGTATTTCTTTGAAACACTCAAAGCCTTAATACAACAAGCTCTGCACATCTGCTTTTGGAAGGCCAGTAACGATGTTCGTTTGAGGATGGAGATCAGAGTTTTGGGACGGAAGCAGACAAAAATACACTTCGTCACCATTTCTGTTTGCAACACAGGTGGTTGGAGAGAATCAGATGACACATTTGGCGATTTTCCCCATCAATTCCGTCAGATTGACGTTAGCGGGAAAGGAAAGTCGTTTGAGAGGAAGTGCATTATTACATTTTAATTAAAGATTATTAAGACACACGTTTTTTTTTATTTGAAACAGTATGAATGAATCAGTTAAAACCAATGAATTGTGCACAATAAAAGCTAATAAACAGTCCATTTTTGATGCCTGACGTAGCCTGGCCATTAAGGATTACTGTACACCCACTTCATCCTTCTTGTGAAACACTACCTTTTTAATGTTTTGGCATATTTTCTGCACAGCTACCGCATACCATAAGGTTTAGAAAAGGGTACGATGACATGTTATTCTTTGTACGCCATTGGCAGGATTCTGCCTCTTCTCACAGCTGGATGTCTGTAGAAGAACAGCTGTGTCTGTCCAATAGATCAAAACATTTATGGCATCATATTTCCCTGTGAAATCTGCATACTTCTCCCAAATCTGCTGAATATGGTAGCGGTGAGAGCCTGTCTGCCTGCTCGCCCCACCCTCTCCCAAGTGAGTGCACGAGGTGGAGCCTGTAGCTTCCACAGAGTTCATCGGTTTCATTCGCTCCATTGCGGGCCCCTCTCTTAAGATCATATACATATTGTTTATGTAGACGGGTATCGGCTGGGCCAAAGTCAACGTTTTCTTATCAAGATATAATTGTAACCAGTTTTCATATCAAAGAAGTGGTCTTAAAATTACAATGCTTAAGTGAAACTGTAAACAGAGCATCAAAAGAGCAAGGATGAGAAAGAGTTCCTCAGAAGATCCCATAATTACTATCAGCTCTGTCTGTTACTGTGTAAAGAGAGAGAGGGGAGAGAAAACAAGAGAATGGGACGGGTGAACAGAGAAAAAGGAAGGAATATGGGACTGATTAAGATCTCTGATTAACACATTTGAAGAAAAACAAACTGTGAAGCAAAATGGTTTTCAGTTTTATTCAACAATACAAAATATGTCAGCAAGCAGTCTGATTAAAAAATATAAATACAACATTAATTTAAATAGTCAGCAAGGGTGGCTGTATTGTTTATACTTCTATAAAACACATATACTTCAAATAATAATTAGGTTTCTGGTTGTATTTGTTTTTGCTTGCAGGCCAAAGGCCAAAATCATTTCAACCCTCGACCTGCACTGATGACGTCTCTTTCAACAACTAGTCTTGATCCAAAACTCTCACCAAAACTATTTATTGCTGATGGGTGTTTTTTGAAAGCTTTCAAAAGTTTGAGGTCGGTAAGATCTTTGAAGCATCTTGAAGGTCCCAATGCTAACACAAAAGCTGCATTTATTTGATTTATAAAAAATAAATAAATAAAAATAATAATAATACTGTGAAGAATACTGTGAAATAATGCTTAAATATTAAAAAAATAAAAAATAAAAAATAACTTCTATATATTTTATAATTTACTCCTATGATGGCAAAGCTGATATTCAGCAGCCATGACCCCAGTTTTTAGTGTCAAACGATCCTTCAGAAACCATTCTAATATGCTGAGCTGGTGCCTAAGAAATTTCTTCTTATTATCATCATCAGTTTATAAAAAAAGACTATAAAGCAAATAGTATTTTTGTGGATACGTTTTTCAGGATTATTTTATGAATATAAAGTTCAAACAAACAGCATTTATTTAAAATTGAAACTTGTGAGACTATAAATGAATTTTACTGCACCCTTGCTGAATAAAATTATTAATTTCTTAAAATATTACTGACCCCAAACTTTTGAACAGTGTTTCAGCTTTGCAATGAGGCACACAGTGACAAGTTTAAATATATATATGTATATGTATATAAAAGATTTGTATAAAAAGGCTATGTACAGCTAATTTCAAATGATAAATAAAGTGTTACTGAAATGCAGTTGGCATTTATGTACTGTATATGAAGTGTTAACAATAGGTGCAAATACACACACATTTACATTATGCTCATTAAATCTAGCACCATAACTTGTTTAGCACATTTGAGAGAAAAAAAAAAAAAAAAAAAAAACGAGGTCTGCAAAGACATATTAACACAGTAATAGATGCAGTCTATGACAAAATTAAAAATAATATTTTACAGAACAGAATTGAACAGAAAATACATGTTGACCATGCTGAATCTATGGAGGAAAAGGGATAAATAGCTCTTTATATCCCCTCCTCCATGTCCAGATTACTGCAGAGTACTGCCTGGTAGATTCCCTAAGTGCTTGTGTGATGCAGTTCAAAGAGTGAAATCTACACAATGCAGTACAATGCAATAGTGTGCCACTGTTATGCATGCATTGTAGAGACTATACTGCTGAAATCATAATAAAAATGTATGTACAAAGACAATAATGACAGCTTTCTAAATAAAAACACATTTAAAAAAAAAAATAAAATAAAATAAAAAATTAAGGTGCACTTACACATCAAACATGTTTTCATGTTAATCCGCCTCAACAGCATGATTAGCCATCTCACTAAATGCTCTTTCTGGGGTTGCAAAATCCAGAGGTTTTTCTCCAAATGATTTCTAATCAACATTCCACGTTTTCTAAGCCCCAAGAACACATTTGCAGGCTTTAAGCATGTGGAAACCTTCCAAAAAGGAAGACCCAAAGCAAAGCATTACCAAGAATGCAAGTGAGTGTATTCAAACCAGTGAAGTACTGTTGTGTCCCAGCCCAGTTCAAGAAGAGCTAGCTTAACATTTAAACTGAAGCACCAAAAGTCAACCTCCAGGGTTAATAGATATGACACCACACAAAACAGGCTGCATGAACTAAGTAAATAGATTGCATTGATTTAAATGGATAGTTCACCCAAAAATTTAAATTCTGTCATTATTTACACACCCTCATGTTGTTCCAAACCTGCATGAACCCTAAAAGAAGATTCTTTGAAGAATGCTGGTAACCAAACAGTTACGCTTCCTATTGACATCCATTGTGTTTTTAGCCCATGCAATGGAGGTCAATGGAAACCGAAACCGTTTGGTTGCCAACATTTTCCAAAGTATCTTGTTTTGTGTTCTGCAGAATAATAAAAGTCTTACAAGTTTGGAATGACATGAGGATGAGTAAATTACAAACTTTCTTCTGTGGGACACAAAAGAAGATATTTAGAAGAATGTTTTAGCAGTTTCTGTGGGTACAATTAAAGTCAATGGGTTCCAAAACTTTCAAACTGCAAAAAGGACATAAAGGAGGTATGAAAATATTCCACACAACTTTTCTGACTTTCATAAACGTACACAAAAACAGCTGAAGAGTTCTATAAAATATCTTCTTTTGTCTTCCACAGATGAAAGAAAGCCATATGAGTTCAGAACGACACAAGTTTTTCATTTTTGGGTGAACTAGCCCTTTAAGACTAGTCTGGCACTACAGACAATTTGCAATGTTAGACTTGCCAACAAAGCCTGATGGGAGTTTTGGCAATTGCGCCTTGTGTTCTCCAAGTACAGTCACAGTTGAATACTGTAAGCACCAATCATGTCTTGACAGATCACAGTAGAGTCCCTCTCAGGAAATAATCCATTGGGTTTATCCACAAAATAATATAATACATGGTAACATTGAAAAATAAGTTATGTATGTGTCTTTAAAAAATTGCTGCCTTGTAACCCATGGTCCTATATGGCCCATATATTAATAAAAAACAGGGTGATGCAGGAATGTTGTGCAAATTCCCATGAGGGACAGTGTCTCTGTGATGGGGCATGTGCATTCTGTCTGTCTGTGTTTATTTAAACCAGTGCAGGTAATTTGAGTTCACAGCAGGAAAGCACATGTTGTTACTGCATGATCCTCCATAGCTCGGAGGGCACATGGAGCAAGGAACACCTACTTTATATGGGGCCTCACCAATCCAGTTCCCCCTGTAAACAACAATAGCAACAACACTGTCAATGACACACCAATGGACAAAATGACCCATACTTGAAAGTGTGCTCTGTGAGGTGTTTGCTAGTTTAAAAATGACCTTTGACATAAAAATGTCCATTTCTAACTGTTTCTATGTTGAGAAGGCAAGCTTTAAATCAATCTGGATCTACTTTTACTAGCTCTCAGCTAGCAAGTCGGGTCTTAACTAGAGTTTATAAATAACTTGCTCTGCAGTAGCCTAAGAATTTTCTCAAGTGCGCCGCCTCACAAGACTGAAAAAAGGAGGTCACAAGTCAGTCACAAGTCATCAGCCACACAAGATTATGGTTCTTTGATTCTGGAATTAGAGGCAGAATTCCACTAAAATTCCACAAGCGGCAGGAATGCAAGAGGTCGTCTAGGTCTTTGAACCAGAAGGCTCCATGGATGTCCATGTCAAAAATGTTTTTAAGAGAGATGTGTCAGGTTGCGAGCTTAGCCTAATTATGTTACTGAAGAGTTTCACTCTTGGGTTTAGCAATTAAGCTTAGCTAAAGCACAGAAAACATATACTTACTTTGGAGAATAGTTGCACACCAAGTATGTTGCCCTCTTCCATACTGAGCCCCAGACATTCATATTATGGCATGTATTGATGGCACATCCTACTTTATTTGAGGTTGCCCACACCATCTGGCAAAAACATAAGCAAAAATTAAGCAATGGTCAAATGTGAATGATATTTACCACCATTCAGGAAGTCTATTATGCCCACCAAGTATCCATTTATTTGATCAAAAATACAATAATATTGTAAAACAGCAATATTGTGAAACATTATTATAATTTAAAATAACCATATAACAATATTCTAATTTAATATATTTTAAAAAGTAATTTATTCTGTGATGGTTCATTTTCCGCAGTCATTACTCCAGCTTTCAGTGTCACACACAGAAATCATTCTAATATGCTGATTTGGTGAAACATTTCTTATTATTATTATCTTCCATCTTTATTTGACCCTCTAACTCTCTAAGTTCTCGCTATTCTAATTCTATTTTATCTATCTGTCTTAAAAAACACAAACATGATCCTCTATCACTTGCATATTTATTCTCTAACTAACACTTGCTTGCTTTTTTTCTATTCTATCTACCTGTTTCTTAAAAAAAACACTAGGTTTCTTTCTTCTATATTCTATCTACATCATTTCTTTAAAAATAAATAAATAAATAAAACTTTATTTTAACCGAGACTTGTCATTGCGCTTGCATGTTGTTGCTCTTTTGTTGGTTTTGATTGCTTCTATTGTCCTCATTTGTAAGTCACTTTGGATAAAAGCGTCTGCTAAATGAGTAAATGTAAATGTAAATTATTATCAATGTTGAAAATAGCTGCATCACTTAATATTTTTGTGAAAACTGTGATACACAGAATTCATTGATGAACAGAAAGTTCAAAAGAACAGCATTTCTTTGAAATAGAAATCTTTTAAATGTCTTTATTGTCACTTTTGATCAATATAATGCTTCTTTGCTGAATAAAAGTATTAATTTAAAAATCCCACATACATATAAATATGTAATGATAATACATATAACTGACCCCAAACTTTTGAACAGTTGTGTACCTGAAAAAATTTAATTACACAAAGATCATCATAATCAACTCACTTGTGTATAATGAGTGCACATAGGCCCGTAGCACTTAAGGGGACATCTGGGATTGCAGTCTCGAGGATAGGGAAAAGAATAGTCCTTCACTTCATCATACCAGGGCTTTACCAGCTGCAAAATGGACCTGTACCTGAAAACAAGCCAAACATAGAACCAAATCTCATTATGGTGTGATGAAATGCTTTGCTTGGTCTTTCAGGCTCAAATGTCCATTGGCATAATGGAAAATAACCATAGGAAACATCACTGATCATAAACTGGGAATGATGGTGAAGATGCATACCTTCCTGTTCGAACTGAAAGGTTCTGACCCAGAAATCTAAGAAGATTGCGAGGACCATGCTCCCAAATACACGTGGACGCCCACTGCTCAGCCGTCTTTGCAAGAGTGTCATCCCAGACCTGAGACATGTAATATACTTTTATCAGTCCACTAAAATAAATTAATTGATTAATTGCATAACTGCAAAAAATATTATTCATTTTAACGATGGGTTTCTTAAAATTCCCACCCACAGAAATGAAACTATGCCCACAACAGGAAGATCAAAAAGCAAAGTTTCCCTAAACAATAACACTAACACTGATTTTATTGATTATAAACCATGGATATTCGTTAACAAAAATTCGTTTTATGCTGGAAAATTTAGTTGCATTCACCACAGTAGACCATTAAATTAGCTTTACCCCTTTAATCTTGGTCAAATCAGAGAATTATTAAAGAAAATCTAACATTAGGATCTACTGAAACATACTGATACAGCATTTCCCATGACTATGCACTTTTGGAAGTATTTCAGTGCTTAGCTGTAGTCTTAGCACATTGATCTATGCTGCAGAGGATCCACTCTGGTGGTCCGAGCCAATTAAATCTGCTCAACAGCTGCTGGTGCCAAATGGACACAGAGAAGTATGTCATTTCTGCATCCTGTGATGAGTGCCGTTACATGTGCAACACTCACGTGTCCAACTACAACAGCAGCAATGTGCTTTCCAGGCAAAGTGCCAGGTAATTATACAATTAAATAAATAAAACAACTGAACCCAGTGAACTGCTGTGAGGGTGTAGAGCAAAAGTTCAAACAAGCAGAAATTTTTCCGAAAGTCCAAACTGTTCCTGATTGTATCATAGGCTACTTAATTTAAAAATTAATTCATTATTGTAAGTGACTTACCATATATTCCATGTTTGAGGCTGGGGGGGAAACTTTCCCTCTGACTTTATTATGGTAATCAAGTATAGCAAGCATATCGTTCTGGGAAATATAACGTTTCCGTCTGGTTTTGGGAAGGTTTGCGGCCTCTATGAGATATTTTGGAGGCGCAGAGCCAATATCAGTGAAATTGGTTGCTGGAAGAGATGAAGAAGCAGTGGGACTGAAGGCTGCCAGTGCACTTGCTCCACAGGATATACACAAGAGCAGAATGTCGATAGCCAAGCGGTTTTCATTCATGATTGATGGCTGGGATGTGGCGAGAGGTTTCTGTTCCTTTTGCACAATCTGCACGTGAAACACAAATGATTCCCATTTATTTGAGAATGCAATAAACCGTATTATGTCATTTGACACTTACTGTACCACAGAGCTAACACTATAAATACATTTTTATCATTATTACATCTTTGCTTTCAATATTTTTCAGAATAATTTTTACAATTTCTACTCAATTGTATGTGTTATCAAGAGTTTTCATAACTCATTTTCTTCATCAGTAGTTCAATTCATATTGGTTGTAAAAGTGCAATGAACTTATGAATGCAGGTTTTAACTTTGACACCACTTTGATTTTACTTTCACCACTTTTCAGAATAAGGCAGCAAATAAAAGTCTTCAATATTACTGTCAACATTAGCCACCAGTGTCATAAAAAATGACACACACACACTTTTAAATCATTTTAAAAGCTGACTGAAAATTCATACAAGCTTGTAGTGATTTTTGCAAAAGGGTTTAGCATCAATTTGACATTTATAGAAATAAAAATGGTTTTCCTTCAAATAAATAACATGAAATTCAACTAGTCATTCAATATTTATCTCTACACACATTTGCCTTTACACTCCACACATCAGTTTACCATCATACAATTTTAGTATAAAAGATTGTACACAAAAATGTTCCTACCTTCTCAGAGATGCTAGAGCAGCCTGTGGATATAAACACGTCTCCTTATTGCCTGAGTCTGTCCAGCAGCAGCTTTGCTTTGAGAGCTCTTTCTCTCTCCCTCTCCCTGCTGAGAAGCGCTGCGGGTTTATATACGGCTGAGGTACCGGTTCAGGAAGTGTTTCAGCTTTGAAGGTGCGCGGGGTTCCGCCCCATCCGTCACCTGAAGCGTGAAATCATCTGAGACGTAATACTGCGTTTCTTTTATCCATTTCCTGGCAGATCCAAGCAGGCTTAATCAAAACATCTGCTTTTAGTTTGCACAGCTGGCGTGAGTAGAAAAGAAAACATAAGATAAGCAAGTGAATAATCCTGTGACCCCGAAATACAGCTTAGTCCATTGCGATGGATAATAAAGAGGCTCCAAATTAACAAATATATATTAATAATAATATTACCACTCCCTGGTTTATTAATATTAAGTATTAATAAACCAGGGAGTGTTGCAACTAATTTTGTTTAAATGCCTGTAACTGTTTTAGTAGGGGGTGTCTCAGATATTAATATAATAGTCCTATATTTATTTACTTTCACGAGTTCGTGTGCCTATATAATCTTAGCATTAGTGGTAAACAGATTTGGCTTGATGTCTGCAATGGAGCTAGGGCTCAGAGAGACTATCTACTCGAGCTCCCATAGCCCCCCTATAGACAGAAAAAAATTATAATAATTAAATATGCATAAATGATGCCGAAAGAACTAACGACGGAAGTGGTAAGAGGCTGTCTTTTATACTTGGACATTAATTGGAAGATTAGATGGGCGTACTCCTCCAGAAATTACGTTAATAACTTCACTAAAATTAAAGTCTTTTAAATCTACAATTTATCATTCAGCTGTGTAAATTGTTAGTACAAAAAATGTACAGAGTGCTGTTGTCACAACCTACCACCCTTGCAAACTGGTTGTAACACTAAAAACACTGATGTGCTGTTTCAATCTGGGAAAATTTGTAACAAGCGAGAAAAAATGATGGCCCTTCTGTGTCGTGAACTGGGTCTTTATTAAGCCACAGATTCAGAGCCTACTAGGAGGCAGTGTGTGATATACAACACTTCAATAAACAAGAATGTAATACAGAGTAATTTACATTTTAGACACATTTATTGCCAGTTACTTTGTTTTTACTTCACCAACAAAAACTGTTCCAAACAAACAACAGCGAAAACCATTGCAAATCACAGTAGTGCTGTTCATTCTGGAAGGATTCAGTGTTGAGTGAATGATTCAATGATTTATTTACATCACTTGTTTCATTCCCAAATTATTCAGTGTTTTTAACAAATCGTTTGAGTGAATTATTCAATGTATGGTGGCCGAGAGAGCTCAACGCGCTGCAACTTCAGAAAACACATGCAAATAGAAAAAGCACCAGCAAATTAAGAAAACATCTTCATCAGTTTGACAGCACGTGCTGCAAATATTCGCAATACAACCAAATAAAAATACACACAGCAAATTCTCGCAACACATCCAAATAAAGAAATGCGCTACAAAAACAGAAACGCGCTGGAAATACTCACAACACTTTCAAATAAAGAAACGTGCTGCAAAAACAAAAACACTCTGCAAATACTCACAACACTTTCAAATAAAGAAACGCGCTGCAAAAACAAAAACACACTGCAAATACTCACAACACTTTCAAATAAAGAAACGTGCTACAAAAACAGAAACATGCTGCAAATACTCACAACACAACCAAATTCAGAAACGTGCAAGTAGCACAGACCACAACAAAACTACCTCAACAAAATTAAAATTAACCATGTTTTTTTTTTTGTTTTTTTTTTTTGCGTGTATTGATTACCAGTTGTATAACCACAGTTGTACAAATACCATGGTTAACTATGGTTAGTGTAGTAAATCCATGGTTAATTTGTGCATGGCTTAACTATAGTAACTATTTTTTGTTTTTATTTATTTTTTATATAATAAATGTACTTATTACTTAATTAAATTTTAATATAGTAATATAAGTAATATATAATATATAACCATATAATATGGTTAATTTTTGTAAGGGAAGTTGTAAGTTAGCCCACTTACATACCTTTCACAGTTACAGTAATTGTGTATTTCGTCAGCTTATTTAGGCCAAAAAAAAAAAAAAAAAGCTAAGGAATTGAATGATTAGGATGTTAAACAAAAATCTCACCTTTCAGAGCAAACATTGATAAATATGTCTCAGCCATGTTCGTCACTTTGCTGTTCCCTTAAACATTTCCGATGTGGTCTGTGCCTGTTTGTAGCGTGTTACTGTTTTTGTTTGTGTTGTGAGCATTTGCAGCGCATTTCTGTATTTGCAGCGTGTTTCTTTATTTGGATGTGTTGTGAATATTTGCAGCGTGTTTCTGTTTTTGCAGCGCATTTCTTTATTTGGTTGTTGTGAGCATTTGTTTTCTTAATTTGCAAGTGTTTTTTTTTTCATTTGCAGCACGTTGATCTCTCTCTTTTATCACTTCTTTCATTATTGCATGATTCAGTGTTTTTGAACTAATTGCTTGAGTGAATTATTCAATGATTTATTTTCATCACTTGTTTGGTTTTTGCATGATTCAGTGTTTTTGAACAAGTTCCTTCAGTGAATGATTCAATAACCCATTTATATCACTTGTTTTATTCCTGAAGTGTTTTTTAACAAATCATAGAAAAATCCCCACCGCCATTTCACAAACTGTCTGCCTGGAACAAACACAGACAAGTGAAGTGATATAAACAGTGAAAAGTCCCAGTGCTGTTGCACTTTTATATCTGCACTCTGGGAGTGCTGCTCAACCAATTAGATTTAAGGACTGTCAGGTAATACAACTCAAGTCATGTGGGTCTCCAATGTCATATTATGCATAACATCCATATGCAGTGTTATTCTCTTGTTAATCAATCACTTAAACTGAGTTTGTTTTTATAGACTATAAACAGGTTTACAGGTCTGTCAGTTAAGCTGCACCATATAGTTACAATACAACAATAGTCTTATACTGGGCCTAAATGGTCAAGTAATTAGGACATTCAAGAATAACTGGGGGAAGTCCAGCAGTTTTATACTTTAGGTCTATTGCTCTCCACTTTATTTTCTTTGTCTTATTTATAATAATTCATTAGATTGTACAGATTGCACTTGTTCAGCATCAGAGTCAAGCCAATCCAGTGTGCCATAGCAGTTAGTGAGCCAAGAGCAAAACCCCCTTAGCAGTTGAATCATTTTCTTTGGCAGCCGGAGGACAAATTAAAGCAACGTGACGCAGAAGCAGCCCCATCCTCCACACAAACGGCAGTGGTTTCCAAACTTTCTTGGAAGTGATAGTCTTCAAGACCTAGAATTGTGAGAAATGAAGCCGACATACAGCTACGTTGTGAAAGCTATTGTTTTTTATGGGACAGTCTGTGCTCCCTGTGGGAAAATCATAGTGTTAGTTCTACTCCATATGTCTAGATTGGTACACCATTAAAAAAAATCTCAATTGTGTCATTAAGCCACAAGTCAAGTAACAGTCAAAACAAATTCACCCTCCCCCTACGTCAAAACATCAACCTCCATCAGCAGGCCAATCCAAATTCAGTGTGAACATACTAATAAACAGCCTTTACTATGATTGCATTCACTGCACCTGCCCTGGTTTTACTGATGCACACTTGACAGATGTTCATTTATGTGCACCACACATGCTTCGGCCATCTCATTTAACAGAAAAGTTATCTGTCGTCTCCTTACTTGACCGAAGATTCATTCCTTGCATTGTAAGACAAGGGAATATCCATTAGCCATCAAAAAATGCAGTCTCCCTGTGTTATTTCAAGTCTTTTAGGTCTCTCAAATCCAAATGTTAATCTATAACATCAACAGTCACAACTGCCACAGGTAATTAGACCAAGTTTAATGATCACACAGTCAAACAAACAATCACTTCTCATTTGTGGGGGATAGTCTAAGAGTAGAGGATTGTTACGGAGAAGCCCACTCTTTTCAGACAGAACATTTATTTACTTATTGCCTCGTTCCAAGTTTCCCCTCACGCTCCCTCTCTGTGGCCTCGCGGAAGCCCTGCTGATGCCAACAGGGTTAGACGCAAAAGAGGCTACACATGATGGAGTTCATCAGTGTGCTTTCGGTCCATGCGTTCAGACACAGACTCACAGCTGTGAACTCCACCCGAAGGCTTTAGTTTCTTCTCTGGCAGAGAACAGCATGTCTAGGAAAATCACTTAGCAGTCATCGGTGTGTGAATGAAACTAAAACACCGCTGCCTCCAGACTAGCAAAACCAGGGTCTGCCCTCAGGGGTCGGATTTGAGAGCTACGCTGCAGCTGTGATTTGATTCGAACGGTCACTGAGAATTTGTTTTTGTTTGTAGTCATTGAAAGGCCCAGACTTTCAGGGATATTTCCCAGTGTGGAAATCATTAGTATGTTTTGTGCTTAAAAATTGGCACATCCAGTTCTTATTGAGATGATATATAGACGTAAGCATAAGGTGGAGTATCATTACATAGCAGCTTATCCACGTCATATCCGCGTATTATGAAATGTACATAAGTTTTACATTGTTTTTTGGCCACATTCAACTTTTGTCTTGTTGTTACTGCATGGAATTAATACGATTATTTTCAAAAAGCAAATCTTGTTTGATATTTCACAGTGCATTATAAAATTTCCACTCAAGTTAGTGTGCACTGTCAGAGCCATATTTTAGCTTTGTGGCCAGCGCTCTGACATATGCAACAGGGCTTCCACTTCTTCCTGCCTCTCCTTCACTGTCCTGTAAATAAAGACAAAAAATAGCAAAAAATTACGAGTTGAAATAATAAATGGTTAATTTTTTTTCATGATAGTAATATTACATTAAAAGTGTTCTATAAATTTACTAATCATATACGGAAAATTCTTAATTTCACAAACGTAATTGGAAATCAGAAAAACTTTTACACATTTAAAAAAGAAATAGGACACTAGCTTCATACATCAATAGATATCAAAAATAAAGCACTGGATCTCTTTCAAAATTAATCAAAAGTGACCCTTTCAACACTTATCAACAATAATGTTGTGGTCAAAAAAATGCATTTGATTTATATTTAATATAACAACGTGTACAATAACAAATTGCTCAAAGTCATTAAAATCGATGTTTAGTTTTACTGTACATATCAGTCAGTCTGAGACGCTGTTGCCATAAAGCGTTGCTTTCCGGTTGTCCTGCTTCAGACTTGACTGACAGACTAGCATTCTGACATGCCACCTTGCAATCAAATTTAGCGTGTCCATTCAATTAAAAATCCATATATTACAAATTTTTAAATATTATATAATTTATTGGTGTTCGTTTGTGATGTATATACACCAACCGTGTATATATGCACAATCATTACGTGGCACAACAAGCTCAAATTTCATTGGACAAGTGAAGTGGAGTGGTAATTTCCTGGTCTTATTCATAAACCAGTTGAAAACTACATAGCCACAGTCTGTTTTCATTTTTTAAAAAACGTGAAATGGCTAAAATAAAAAATGTATCATTCTTTACCTAATGGACAGACATATTTGCAGTTGTGGAGTGATCTAGATCTGTGGTGTGTCTCATTTTACAAATCTAACTGCCTTAATAGGATGTTAACTGACTACAAAGCACTACACAAAACCATGCAGCACAAGATGTCGCATTCAGTTGACTCTTATTTACGTACTGTGGTGTGCACAGGGGAGGGGGCTGGGGGGCTTGAGCCCCTGCCCCTTCAATTGCCAACGTTAAAATGCCCTTTCGTTCCTATCTAGGGCCCCAAAGAACATGATTTCTACCGAGGTGGATCCCACCTGCCCTCTTATCCAAAGTTCTGTCATGAAACTCTAGATGGCGCAGTCTTATAGGTTCTAACTCAATCTGATATAATCACATCATTACTCACATGTCACAGCTGATTGGTTTGTTTTCGCATCAGCAGCCAATGAGCTTGCTGCTCAACATTTAAATACTTGGCTAGTGCTTGCTGTAGCAGTTGCAGTGCGCTTCAGAAACCTCCACCTTCCCCAGCTCCACCTGTATAGATCTGCTACGGGGTGATTTCATGTGTGTTATATATGGGGGTTATTTTATTTATATGTGCAGCAGCAGTATTTCTTAAATGCTTACAGCAGCATGTCTGTTGATGTATTGGCAATAGCAAGTCTTGGTACTTGCTCTGCCACAGCAGCAGCAGTGTAGCAGTTCTATTCCACCAAGACCAAACACATTAACATTGCCATGTTTATTTCCATGCTAAACTCTATGAGAGTTGTCATGACAGAAATATGTATTACTATTACTGCATAATTAACAAAAGTGGTGTAAAAAAGTCCCTTCACATCATCATTTATATATCACCAGTTATTCTAGATTTTCTTGATTGAAACCAACTACTATTTATTTAGTGTCTGTCTCAAACCCTTTGATTAGATGAGGAGAAAGGGTTGGTCTAGAATTGAAAAAGCGTTGGTCTTTTTTCCCACCATGTTGTCTAGATAAATGCTTTCACAGGGTTCTTTCGTTTGACAAGTGCACTTACAAAAGTGAGCTCTTAAACCGAGATCAAGTGTAAACAGTGTTGCACAAAGCCAGGTCCAGCTGAAACCTTGGTGCAGTTAGAGGAATCCCCATAATAACTTTAATCTAGACACTACATTAAGCCACATGTTAAACATCTTCTGCAGATATAAGAAATAACACCTGCACGTTAGGAGGGTGAACCTTGTCTTGCACACAGTAAATAAAGCTGAAATGTGGGAACATGATCATGCATCTCCATGCTACTGTAGCTATTTTTAACATACTACATTTCTACACAGCCAAAATATTCTCACTCACATATATAAGACATTTATGGACATCTTTGATGCCAGGACCTTATAAGCGTGGGTGCAGTTGGCTTTCTGGCCGTCCTCAGACATTTCACAAGAGGTTCTGATGTAAACGCCAACAGCAAGAGTAAACACGAAATGCTCCCCAGGTCTAAACTTAGCCAGTAGGGATTTTTGACTACATCAAGCACAAATACAAATACTGTAAAAAAAATAATAATTCTGTATTTCACCAAACTAAAGTTTAATTATGGTGTTACTTTAGTATTATTTATATTCTATTGTAGTTTTTATTAATATTTTGAATTATCTTTTTTAATTTATGTTTTCAGTATTTATTTAAGTTTTAGTAAAATGTGTTTTTTGCCTCTTTGTATATTCCACTGAAAAAAGTAAGTCATACGGATTCCAAACAGATTCAATTTTTGTTTTTAGGTGAACTATCACTTCAATGAAACTGCCATTGTACTCTGAATAGTGTATGAAGATGGTGTATTTTGGAGAACAGACAGAATGCTCTGACATTTTACCTGTTTATAGTGGCTTTGAAGCACATCTCTGGTCTGGCCGTGGTGCGAATAAACGTGTGCAGCGTGGTCTTGCAGATCACCCTTGGTTGTGAAAATGAGCAAGCCGATTGGCCGCGGCTAAAGAGGGCCTGAGGCTGTCTAGACAGCATATGAAAGATGACTTGCAGCTTTGGCAGCTGGCAGTTTCAGCCTTATTGACTAGCCAAGGTTTTCTACCTGTCAAGGCTAATTCAAGAGCATGTATCCAAATCACACTGCATATGCTCAATTCTAACTTAATGTTGTATGTCAGACGTACACCCCAATCACGTGTGGCTTGCTTTCTTCGTTATTTGTATGTGTCTCTTTTCACATGGCTAAAAATACTGACTGCAGAAAACGTTGTACGTCTAAAGCAATTTAAGGGATGAAGAAAGGAATAGTGTGTTTTATACACTCCTCTCTTTGTCAAGATTATAACACTTTCTAATTCAAGTTGCCAAGCATTGTTTAACTCTGAGAGGATTCAAAGGGGGGAGCAATTTTTCAAAGTGAAAATTTCTGTAAAAGAGATAACAATTTTCCTTTATGGGAACTGCATCTGATGAAGTGTTCAATCTGCTTATATAGTTGACTGTCATGAAACACCATTTTATGTGTACCCTACTACATTGCAGTGCTATTTCATATCTTGGCCATTTTCACTAGTGCAAATAAAATAAATATTTAAAATTTTCAAAAAGCAACATTTGGCAGATATCTAAAGCAACAAACAATGCCAACCCGGGTTCACTGGAAAAACCAACCTTCAGCAACATTTCTGAAAAATGATATACTTTGCTTCTTGAAAGTTTCACGACACCTTCAAAGTGAAATGCCCAGTGAGAGGTGCTAAAATCATGGTCAGTTTTATTCGAAACAGACAGAATCATGCAACGTTTTATTATGTTGGTTGTTGTACATATCACGGCAGTTCGGAAATGAAATGCCCTGTTATTGGCTCATGAAAGTTCTTTTTCATTTGTCCGTCTTTTTCGTTTGGAGTGGTATGCTGTTAGCAAACATCCCCATACCACCCATGCTACTGAGAGTGGCGTTTGGATGAATCCAAAGTTCTGTCATGAAACTCTGGCGCAGCCTGATAGGTTCTAACTCAATCTGACATAATGACATCATTATCACATGGTGCAGCTGATTGGTTCTTTTTGTATCAGCAGCCAATTAGCTTTCTGCTCAACATTCAAATACTTGGCTAGTGCTTGCTGTAGCAGTTGCAGCGGCTTCAGAAACCCTCCACCTTCCCCAGCTCCACCTGCATAGATCTGCTATGGGGTGATTTCATCTATGTTATATATGGGGGTTGTTTCATATAAGTTATATGTGCAGCAGCAGTATTTATTGCATGCTCACAGCAGCATGTTTGTGGATGTAGTTGCAATAGCAAGTCTCAGTACTTGCTCTGCCACAGCAGCAGCAGTGTAGCAGATTTATTCCGCCAAGACCTAACACATTAACATTGCCCTGTGCATTACCATGCTAAACCCTCCAAGAGTTGTGATGACAGAAATACATAAAATTGTGTTGTGTGCTTTCCTCTCAATAACAAATTAAGCACAGAACAAAAATGATAGGAGTGAGAAAACAGCAGTTAAGAAAGTATCTGATTCTAGCCATGTGGATGTGTTTGCACCAGCTCTGCAATTTAGCACTCCAGTCAAGTTAAGCCACATTTAGATAGTGTTTTATAGAATAGATTGCTTTAAAGCAAGCAGCTTTACAGTATTAAACATGAAACAACAGTGTTAGTGCCACAAGTTAAAATTGTACTATAAATCAGCTTTTCAGTGTGTTCAGTGTGCATGCTTTTTCTTTCGGACATCTGACCTAGATGAACTGAACAGAAGAAATTACATGGAGAACATTTTCACATCAAAGAAGGTGGAGCCCCAGAGTCATACCTACCTATTACATAATCACCATGGACCAGTGGTAGTATGAAGGTGTTTACCATCTGGAGGGAACTTTTCCGGAAAGCTTGCTTTGGTAAGCAGTTTCGAACTCCTGAAATGAACGCCAAATGAATGTTGTTTTGTAGATGTTACATTTTGTTGGTTTTGCAAAATTGTAGGTAGTGGTATGTTTTTTCTGATGGGTCTGTGCTGAACAATGCATTCAAGTTGCATGCTTTAGTATGTGAATTGTCTGGGACACAAACCCATGCCATTAGTGTTGCTAGTACCAAGTGTTACCAGATTAACTACAGGAACATGTGAAGGAGGATAAACTTGTTCATATATGTACATCTTTGTCTTGTACTGTAAGCAGTACAGCTGGAAATCACTATATGTGGTAAGTGGTACAGCAGATAGATGCAGATTCTTCTTTCAGTTGGACTTTGCCTTTAAAATCCTAACTATCATAAATCCTTTTCCTATAATCAAAATGTTTGTGGAGATTTATTCCCCCACTGTGTTTTCATCATGAAACTTCTGCAAAAATTGTCAAGTGAACAAACTGTACAGGAATATTAGCAAGTTCCTGGTTTGGCTTGTACCTTAAGATCAGTTTGGATCTAATAACCGGTATCTGTGAAAGAATGTACCTTCATAAAAGTTTTGGCATTTGGTGCAGACAATTCAGTTCTATTGTACCAGATTAATTTTTAGCAGGCTTTTAAAATGTTCTTCTGTAATGACAGAAAAAAAACTATTTTGAATATCCTGAATGATTGTATTGATTATGATTACAATAATTCCTCTTTTTTGTTTGTTTTAATTGACCATATATACTGTAGATACCACATAGACAGCATATTTAAATGCAATCCACCAAATAATGAAAATAGTTCAGTGTTGCGTGAAAAACCAAAAGAACGTTGCCTAGCATCGTAGATGATGCTCCGTTCCATTTTCTGACAGAAGGCACTCCATGAGCTTGTTCTACTTCCGACAACAGGACAAATGGATGAGTGAAGATTTAAGGCCCGTTCACACAGTGAATGATAGCTTAAATGATAACTATAAAGTTTTAATAATCATTGTAATTCTGTGAGAATAGGAAAGTCCACACACAACTACAATGATAATAACATAGAGGAACTATAACATTGGAATCACATTCAAAACTATTTTTTATCATCTGTTGGTATAGACCAGGGGTATCAAACACAGCTCCTGGAGGGCCGCACTCCTACAGAGTTTAGTTCCAACCTGGCTCCACCACACATACCTGTAGTTTTCAAAGCCTATGTTCAGGCTGCAAGCAAGTTGGATCTTTTCAGCAAATCAGATCTTTTCAGGCAGACTGTCCACATTATTAACTGCAAGTGATCAAATCCAGTTTGTGTGTCCAGAGATAACCAACTTATCTGCATGAGTTTTGATAACGAGGTAGGTGTACCCACATATGTGTAAAGGCTTTCAAAACGGATGCAGGAAAGTGGACATGCATCATCTCGCTCTCCAAATAAGCATCCTGTCAAGTTGCGGTGCAGAACTCCTCTGTCACACAAGAAAAACTGAGCGATGGAGGAGAAAAAGACTATTTAAAATCTGATTTAAGCAGCCAGAGCGTCCGGACTGAGATGCATCTGTAAAAATCAGATTTGAAATCACATTTCAAACCTCCTTAACCATATGTAGTTTGAATCAGATTTGGAAAAAAATCTAATTACATGTGGGGTTTTTTTTGTTTTGTTTTGTTTTGTTTTTTGCTGTCCAGACATTGAAAAACTCATCTTGATGATTTGTGGATATGCAAAAAATTGGCCAAATAAGCCTGAGGACTTGATTATCTGGATCAGATGTGTTTAATTAAGGTTAAATCTTAATGAGTTTGACAGCCCTGGCATTGTCACATAGTTTTCCCCAGTCTCTTTAATTAGTCATTCTGTTCACCTGGTGTCTTGTTAATTATCCCATTAGTTCCCTTTGTTTGGTTCCTGCTTATAAGCCCTCAGTTCTCCTTTTATCTTCGTCCATTCTACGTCTATGTTAAGTTGGTTTACTTGCCTGTCTCCTGGATTTTCTAATTAAAATACCTTTTTTGTTGATCTCCTTCGTCCTCGTGTGTTTGTACCTCATCAACCCGTGACAGGCATAGACTCTAATGTAGTTGACTTTCTTGGTGTGACTAGGCCTTTATCATTGAGGTGACCTTTCCAGAACATTCACTTTGACGCGTTAAACCTGGCCATTATAGACAGGGTGCAAGATTACAACTCAATTAAAGGTAGGGTAAGCGATTTCTGATAGCCAGTGTTGATATTTGAATCACCAAAACAAACACACCCCTACCCGAATGATAGCTCCGCCCCATGTATACGTACGCAACCCAGGCAACGATTAGTTCTGTGAAACAAAGCGAAACCAATGTTACACCTTGTCTACACCGGACGGGAGTGGTGCGACACGACAAATCCCCGACAGAAAACTGCTGCTGCGTTCTATTTATGACGTATTGACACAAATTTCAAATGATTTTCAACGGTCACTTTGTCGCGTCCAGTGTAGACAGACTTTAGCTGTTGCGGCGCAGCACGACAACTGTTGCAACCAGTGTAGACACAGTTTTACTCACCTATCAAGAAGAAACAAAGCAACCTTGGTGTCCAATCGCAGGCCTTCCACTCCTTGAGTTCTCTCCAGCGCTGGAAAGCTGATCCGATATTTACACAGGTCCTACTTCTTGCCTTATCGTAAGCCTTCTTTTGTTCCGCAGGCGTTTTCCTCTGTTGTTTTTTTTTTTACCCGCCATCTCTATCTTTCGGCTCAGCTAATGTCCGTCATGTGCACTGAACGCTCTCTCCTCCACATCATGAGCAGACACGCCCCTTACTGCTGATTGGCTACAAGTTTGTTTTGCTACTCGGCCCGACTCAGTTTTCTAAAGCGTTTTTGAAAAAATGCATACCCCACCTTTAACACATCCTGTAAACATGAAATAGAACTTGAATGAACTTTAATACCAAATTTTCCAAACTTTGTATTAATACACATACACAAAAATACTGACAAAATGACATTAAAATCTTAAGTCGAGGTAAAAAAAAAAAAGTAACAGATTCATTTAGTGTACTTGATTCACTTGATCCAAAGGTGATGGAGATGGGCATGTTTTATATCGTCTTCAACAGAAGGGATGACATCTCCTTGTATTGTAAAAAGAGTCATGGTTATGTTGGCTATAACTAATAGTTTCATTGAAAAATATACAAAATGTTCTCAATGCAACTTCCAAGGTAACAAAATAGAGCCAAAGTAACTGTACACCACAGGGTTTAATGATAAATTGTACTCAATCCTTCTGAAAGAGGTTGATCTAAGCGCTTAAAGCTGGTAATGAAAGATTTCCAGTGTTACACTGTGTCCCCTTAATTGACCATTTTGGCTTTTTCTATTCAGAGGCTTTTTAAGGCATGTTGGCAGCAGTGATGGTGACTGAAAATCCATCATAATTTCTGTGCTTTTGTTTGGCTTATTCAACAAAGAATCCATTAAAATTTAACGATTTCAGTGTCTTTAAATCTGTCACCCATCACTCTAAGTGAAACTGTGCCGCATGACCTCATTGTCTCCAAAAACAAAGAGTATCACACTCCCAGTTTTCACGCTCAGTCCTCTGGCCTGCTACATATATGTGCTCAGCAGGTCTTGATTTAGAAAAAGCTTTCTGCAAGGGCGTATCAGCTTTTATCAAATATCAAATAGGGTGGTTCGCTTTGAGGTCTTTCTCTAATTTCAAACAAATCATACAGTAAGCTGTGATGCTGTCTTGTTTAATGAGACAATGAAAACTTGGCTAGAAACGTAGCTAGCTCACCCAGAGATGACCATGAGAATGTTGTTTTAGACTAGTTTGGGGTTTATTCCCATAACTGTATACCAAACGTTGACCTCACATGATGATGAAAAGAAACTCGCTCAAGTAAGCTTATTCTTTAGGGGGAAACAAGATTGAGCATCTGTTTGTGCCTTCTACGCTTTAGTAAATCACATCTCTCCTTATCTTAAAAATGAATTTAAACAGTCATGCATGCTTTAAAAACACTGCCTTATCGCAATTATTATGTACTAGAATTACTCTTTGATGTTTCTGGATTCATTTATTATCTTATTTTCGACTCTGCTGTTTCAGCGTTGAGCAGACCAAACAAATGTAGCCACTCCAGGTGCAAAATACGTCACCGGACACCCTAAAGTATAATCAGTTAGAAGTTGTGCTGTAGGGATCCAACTTTTTAGTGTTTGGACTCAAGCAGACACACAAATCTGCATCACCTCAGTCTTTGTTTTGACTGCGGCTCTACCGTTGGTCAGTTTCACCCACCATTTTTCCTTTGGCTTTCATTCCCATAGCAAGTCATTTTTTGAGCAACACAGACATGAGCTTGTTTCCCAGAAATAAAGTGGCTGGAAAATGTAAATTACTTTTAGCTCTGTTTATGAATTTATGTAAGGTGCGTCTAGCAGTTACAGCTCCAGATAAGTTTTGACTTCCAACACCCCGAAGAGTAAAACCATGACATCATGTTTTACCACATCTGCATGGTGTTTGGGTCTCGCCAAAGCACTTAACCAGAAGATTCATTTTTCATTACATTCGACTGAAAATGAATAGTGCGTCACTGTAATGAAAATCCTGCCAGCAGGCTTTCAGTGGCTTGCTGGGCTCATCTTTTCACTTCTTCACTTCACGTGATTTTCCACAAAAAGTAGTCATGTGGCCGCTGGTGCTAACCTCACATTGAATTTCTTCAGCAGTTTCCATTTATCAGCATGCATCTGACAATCATAATTCTGTCATATTACAGACAATTATTTCATTATGAAATGTTGATTATAAATAAACACAGAAAATGTTTAGTGCAATCAAAATGAACTGTTTTACCCAGAATTTCTGTGTGCTTTTTATGCTTATTGGAGTATTGTGTTTTTAGCTTTGCAACATGCTAACATCAAACTCTGTTAAAATCAATTTCAAATCATTCAAAATCAGTCAATTATGTGGTTACATGACTTCAGATGCAGCTCTAGCTTTTGGAAAAGAACTTCTGTAAGCGTAAACATACATTTATTGTTTGTTTCAGTATCATTACATTAAAAAGCATTGTCTCACTCTTCAGTTCAAGTGTAATGCCCATTGGAGGGCATTTCCTGTACAGTTCTGCAATATATGGCTGCATTTACACTGCAAGTTTTAATACACAGATCCGATCTTTTGACCATATCCAATTTTTTGGCCCGTCTGTTTACATTCACTTTGACACGACTGGTATCCGATATCTGTGTTTACAATAAATTCTCGCCCATCAGTGATCTCTTTACTATGCACATGGTAGCAGGCCTGCAGGTTTTGAATGGCCGTGCTGTTAAAATTATTTGTATAATTCAAGTCGAGTGGACATTATTATTTGCGAGATTAATTAATAAGAGAGAGAGAGAGAGAGAGAGAGAGAGAGAACACGCGAGCGAGTAGCCTAGTTAAGCTTGTTGGTTTAATTACAAAAACAAATACAGAGTTCTGGCATGAAACTCTAGATGGCAGTCTAATAGGTCTAACCAATCTGACCTAATGACATCATTATCACATGGCACAGCTGATTGGTTTCAGTAGCCAATGAGCTCACTGCTCAATATTCAAATACCTGGCTTTCGTTTGTTGTAGCAGTTTGGCAGCGCACTTCAGAAATTCTCCACCTTCCCCAGCTCCACCTGTATAGATCTGCTACGAGGTGATTCATATATGCTACGGGGAGTTATTCATATGTGTTATATGTGCAGCATCAGTATTTCCTACATGCTCACAGCAGCATGTTGTGGATGTATTGGCAGTAGCAAGTCTCGGTACTTGCTCTGCTGCAGCAGCAGCAGCAGCAGCAGCAACGTAGCAGATCTACTCCACCAAGACCAAATACATTAGCATTGTCATGTACATTACCATGCCAATCCCTCCGAGTGTTGTCATGACAGAACTAAGTTTTTGCCTCATTGCTGAGAAATATAATAGGTTTTGAAAACCAGCTCCTGAATGTTGTGCAGTTTCCACATATAAAGTTGCCACCTCAATAAAATGCAAGTACATATACAGCACGTCGGCATTAAAATGGGATTTTTATGGGCAAACGTTTCGCCCTCGCATTATGGGGGCTCAGAGTTCTGAGGGGAATCGGATATGTGTGTTTAGACGCAGGTCGGATGTCTAGATATCGGATATGTATCTGATTAAAATCCACATTTGGAAGTGGCTCAGATTGGATGCGAAACAATCGGATCTCGTGCAGATTTTTGCATTTACACGTGTGCAAGAAATTCCAATCTGTGTCATATGTGAGCAAAAAAATCAGATTTTTTTGTTCCAGTGTAAATGCAACCTAGTTCAATAGAATACCAGCATGCTCTCAGTCTTTAGCCTTACATATAAAATTACACTGTGTAAAAGAGGAGCATATGGCAAGATAATCAAAAAGTCTTTCTTGTTCTTATGGCCTTCAAGTGCATTGGCAATGCACTAAAAGTTGCTAATACTTATTTAAAAGTTGACAAATAGCTAATGCAGTCGTGTTTTCTGAATACAGTGAATATGCACAGAGAAAAAATGTATGATCTGTTTTAGTTGTTGTTTTTTCTACGCAGTGGAGCCAGTGGTATCTACTCTGACCAGTTATCATAAAATAAATAGGTCTCTGCAGTCTCTGAAGTTAGTTTTTGATGGTCAGGTCCATATCTGAAACTTTGAAACATGACTCTGTCCAAAAAAATGTGTTATACCTATAACTCCACTATATCAATATTTTACTACTGTGTTACATAGTGGGTTTTAAATGTTGATGATACCCTTTAGTTGCCTCTGTTAGGTCACCTTTTACTCCTTGTGCAGTTTTTTCTCCCTTCCAGAAAGCTGGGACCCTGAGGTATCCTTTGTGCTGTTAGAATGACAAACCTTTAACTGACCTATGACCCTGAACATCACACACTACCATAGTAAATCCAGATGGAACCACACTAAAAGAAATAAGAAAGTCACAGTTAATGTCTTTTGTCATAAACCTGTATGAGGGTGTTGTAGATATTTTGAGAAACATAATCTATATTAATATATATGCATTAAGGACTTTAGTAAGGGTGCCTGAGAGAAAACCTACCTAACATCACTTTAAATGCACTGGAGAAACCATTTCCCTCAATGACATTAACACAAACAGAACAGTCTGGGGAGAGATCTCTCTGAACTCATTCCCATCGTCAAATAAACCTCAGTAACTGTAGTAACTCAGACTTGGAGCCAAAAAGCAGACTCTAAAGCTCCAAACATGGTAAAAATAGTAGTCAAGCAAAACATTTCATCAGTTAACAAAGATAAGAGAGCTCCGTCATAGTTTGGGAAACCTCTTCTGTGACTGAACGCTTACTTGTCTATGATTTGTTGTATGAGGGTTCACGTTGTGATTACCAACTACATGATGACGAACAAAACCATTTCTTGAAACCTTTAGTCATTAAATAAACAAACTCAGAAAAGGACGTACGTCGCAAAGAGATTTCACGAACAGCAAGTTTTTGCAACTATTGCATCAGCAGCTACGTAATTTATATAGTGGGAGAGCTAAAAGGATTTAGTTAATTTATCATAGAGAGCCTTAATTACGCATATTCTTAAAAAGAATATTTATAGATGATATTTGAATATTGCATGCCATTTATTATTGTTAGAGATAAGAATGGCTGAGGCTGTGTCCTCCTTTACCCTTATATAGTGCTCTATTTGAGGTGACAGCTAATTGTAGGTGTCCGAAACAATAGTTGACTCATTCAATCCCATAATGCACCTCAATAACGAGTGTGACCGATGTAAAATGGCTAGCATGTACTATGAGCATTGCACCCAACGAATTCCCACGTCTCAACAGACGATTGCTAGCTTTTATTGACATTCATTAACAATCTATGTAGCCGTGGTCTTGGACTTTACAGTGACACCTACTGGTGTGGAGGCAGCACTGCTGTAAAAAAGTTACCAGAGCAGTTTTAGCCTGCGTTCCACTTTGCTTTTACACACACACACTTGCAATCTTTCCAAAGCATTTCTCCCTCGGGGGAATCCCCATTGCATTATGAGTGGGTTCCACATCGTGAAGTGGACAAGGGACATTTAGATGGACAGATCCTTGACCTCTTTACCCCCACCCCAAACAACTCTATGATATATGAAATTATTTTTAAGATATTTAAAATAGCCCAAGCATGCCTAGAATTTAACATCAGACAAATTTGTAAGGGGGAAAAATATACATAATAAATCAACTTCATAGCGGATTCTAAGTGATCAAGGGTTTAGGGCGTTCCAATGAGTAATTAGTAGTGGACACTCGTGCAACGTAATCGATGACACACATCTGAGTCAATGAGACAGAGGGAAGTTAGTGAGGAATGGGCATAAAAAACACAAGTGGAAACACTCCATTTGCAGATGTATTTATTACCCTTAATGAATTGATTCAACAGTCAAACTGTGTTTGACTGGTCATGTGATCTCAACATGGCAGCCACCATGCATTTGTAAACATATTTGTCAAAAGTACAAGTCAGTCCTTTCAGTGTAAAACAGTTTCAAGTGGAAAGAATGAATTAGTGCACCTGTAAGTTGTACAAAAAAACAGATGGCATATGCTTGTCATACTACTTCATGTAGTAATGGCACCTTTGATATTTGTCTTTGCCATTGTTTTGCAGATATATTTTTCCAGGTTGTGATCCACACATATAAATTTAAGATAAAAAGACAATTTTAGTGGGATGTTTAGTTGAATGTGCAATATATCAGATATACCAATGATCACTTTATAAAGCATGTCTTGTTGAAAATGGCACATGACCTTGGCGTATAGGTTGGAAAACTCTAATCCACTGCATAGTTTTTGAAGAATTTCCTTTTAAAAATAACTGCTTAAATCATTTGAATTCACAATGGTGGTGTGACGAATTTTCTTGCTGCTCTTTTTTTGATAACTTGCCATTTTGAAAAGACTGCTTTTAGGTGTTTCTTTCGTTTATAATTTCTTTTTTTTTCTTTTTTGCATGGAGTAGGATGACACATTCACTTCTCACAGTGGGAAAAACCCTTCTTCTTCACTTCTTATCGGAAAAAAAAGACAATAAAGTGAAAACATACAGTCATAAAGACCTGTTGGCCTGCAAGTCGTGACCATACTATATAGGGATACTGTATATATATATATATATATATATATATATATATATATAGTGCCATATACCAGTGTTGTTATTTTTAACTAAAACTAATACTATTAAATATCATAAATATAATATTAAATAAGTAAAAAAAAAGTTATGTATAAAAGTTAAAGCTAAACAGAAATAAAAAAATGAATAAAAAAGACAGCATACAATAAAATACTAAAACTTAAAATTAATATGAAAACTAAAAATATAAAAATGAATGCTAATTCAAAATATTTATAAATAATATTGTAATAGTATATATTAATACTGTAATAACAGTCAATAACAGTTAAATCATTAACTAAGTAAGAAGTTACAGCAAACTATGAAATAACACAAATTAAACTTTGGAATCTATGTTCAAAAAGCTACTTTATATTTTAACTTCGCCAAAGCTCTGAAAAATATTCATCAGGTATAATCTGAATGGTTTTTAAACCATATTAGTGGAGTACCCCTGTGAAAATAATTTAAAATACATCTTATTTATAGACAGTTATATTTTCATTAAAGTATTTAAGCATACACTTTCAATCTTTTGATCTTTTATCATCTTGAAAAGCATAAATTCAGTCAAGTACTCAAACTTTTAACTGGTAGTGTACCATAAATCAGTATTTTGAAAACCTAAGGTAATACAGCTCTGCTTTAGCTCTGAGATAAATGCATAAGAATGTGCTTCTACAGCTCTAGTGGCATTTAACATAGGCTATACTGCCTGACAACTCTTTATTTTTACTGGCACCTGGTGATGGAGACTTGTGCTTGTTCGATGATCTGCTCAGCAGGACTGCTTTACTTCTAACAGCAATGGATATCATAAAACAGATTATCCAATAAAGCTTACATTTCTTTTCCCACAATTAAGAACTGAAATTGAGTAGTATGGGAGGATTTATGTATACTCTGATCGTTTCATATTTCTTAATACTGGATATTTCCAAAATTTGGCTTGTGATTTTATCGCGCATAGAGCGCACATCCATTAGTCTACTTCCACTGACAGAAGCAGAGAAAGAATGTTAGGGCCCATCTGCAATATAGAAAAGGTCAGTCTTTAGCCATGATAAAATATAAATATGCTGTCTTTTTCAAGCCAGTTTGAAAAGAAGTCAAGTATGTCTACTCTACAACTGCTTATGTAACATATTGTGCATCTTTCCAAATCAACAATTAGTTTCCCATCTTGCCAAATCAGACTTTTACCTTGCCCAGTCAAATTCAGTGTCAGCATGCTAGACCTTAACTCTGTGTTGTTTTTCCAAGGCAACGCCATTGTTGAGAGTATAGTCACGTGACTTTTAAGAAGTGAGTGTCAATGAATTGACCCTTGTCATCAAGAGGCAGACAGGGAAACAGTCATATTACCCGTCCATATGTTGAGGAAAACTGTGGGTGGTAGTGACGTAAAACGCTGAAAGAACATTCTATTAACTTCCCAAAAAAAAAACATTCCATTCATTCAAGACCACTTTCATCAGTTTGACATGAGTGACCAACAGCTGTGGGGTAAATGACGGAGATTATTGGATAAATATTATCATTATAAATGCTTACATGTGAAAAATGCTTTTTAAAGGATATTTATTTACATTGCCTGTCTCCAGCATGGGCATCTTCTTGTGGCTGTGGTAAAGTCATTGATAAAAAAAAAAAATTTAAAAAAAAAAGTTGTTTTCTCCAAGACGTACCTATGAGGCTTTTTCTCACCCCACAGGGAGCCCCTCCAGCTACGGATGATGAGAAAACCAGTTGTGGCCCCAAAAGGGTAGCTAAACTCGCATTAACATAACAACAGTAGACTTTAACAGTCTTAATGTGTGTCAGGGAAATTTTTAAATGGACAAAAACATAAAAATACCTCAGAAAATGAATAGATAATAATAGAGATGTGTTAAATATAGCTTTTATTTCAATTTTACAGATTGTATCTGCACACAAATTTGTTTCAAATGTTTCACAAATTTGTTTCAAATGTTTTTGAAAGAAGCCTCTTATATGCTTACCAAGTTTGCATTTATTTGATTTGGAAAATGCAGAGAAAACAATAATATTGTGCAATATTACTACAATTTAAATTATTCATGTGATGGCAAAGCTGAAATATCAGCAGCCATTACTTCAATCTTCAGTGTCACATGATCCTTCAGAAATCATTTTAATATGCTGATTTGGTGCTCAAGTAACATTTCCTATTATTATTAATGTTGAAAACAGTTGTTGCTTAATATTTTTGTGGAAACTGTGATAAGCTTATTTTTCATGAATCTTTGATGAATAGAAATGTCAAAAGAACAGCAATGATTTCTAATAGAAATATTCTGTGACATTGTAAATGATTTCCCAGTCACTTTTCATCAATTTATTGCATACTTGCTGAATAAAACTATTACACTCTTTAAAAAAATACTGACCCCAAACTTTTGAACAATATAAAAGTTATATTTTCTTAAATGTCATTTAGACATTGTGAACTATTTATCCGATATATGTTAAATTGCCTTTTACAGGTGATTCATACTGTAATGATACTCAAAACAGCTGAATCTGAAGGTTTAATACCACTTATCAACGTAGAATTAGATAGAATGCAAGGTCTATGGACATGATTTTATCTTTGTAGCTAATCAACAATCACTTCTAGCTGGTAAGATCATTTCATAAGGGAGACATTTACTAAAAAAATGGTACTCATTGACATCAATCTCAAAATGCAACAGATCTGTTATTCTTGGGGTGCTGGTGGCACAGTGACGCAAGCTGCCACAAAGACTTAGGCTCTAAAATGGATGAAGCATAAAATTTTGGTTTCATTCATGCAGTTACACAAATACACATCCTCTCAGTGCATGTAGCATGGAGAAGTTCACACTACAGCTCTCTGAAGACATTTACTCATTTCCAAAACCCAGTGAAAATGTTCAATTGTAATAAATCAGGTCACACTCCCACTGTTGATGTTTAGGGACTTTTTCTTGCAAATGCAAGTAGGTCCTGATGATAAATGGAATGATGTTGTTTGATTTACGAGCTATCTTAAGTAAAAGCCAGACTAAATGGTCATCCAGGCTTATTTTTCAATGTTATCCTGTCCTTCCAGCCTGCGAACGTCTCTGTTATCTGAATATCTTCAGTGCACCAAAAGCCTAAATGCAGTTAATTGTGATCTCAATGTTATAGTGAAAAACGCTTCTTCTTAATATCTTATATATTGTACATATATATGATTTTCTCAGAAAGGGTGCAGCTTTCTCATTTTGTCCTCTTTTGATGATATTAACCTAATTAATTAGCGTAATTTCTTTTGTTTGGATGGAACGGTACAATCCTTATCATGCCCTACAGATATCCATTAATCTTTCCAACCCAACATTCAACTATTTTGTAGGGAATAATAGCTGTCTAAAGTCTTGTGGGCAGTAGCATGTTATTTTCTGCAGACCTTGAATACATTTGAACTGTTTCTTTGGGAAAGAGTTTATTTTATTATCCATTATCAAGCCATTTTGTTTTTTCCAAGATTATGTTCTGCTGGTTATGATTAATGTGATCACCAAAGGAAAGCCTGGATATTGTATTTTTGTATCTGAAAAAGGTGATTAACAAGTCTCAGTAGACCAATTTTCTTGTCACAGATTTACTAGGCCAAAAGCAATTGTAATAGACAGACAATGTGATAGTTTTGGTCTTGTCTTTGGATGCTATTTCTGGTCAGTTTGTTGATAAAGGGATTCTCAATTAGCTATGATAAACATTTTGAACAAATAATACTGCTAGCATTGCATGATGGGAGTTTAGGCTGAATTTCCTCACTTCAGAGGTTGTCACTTCAGAAAATGTTAAATCCCTGCACAAGTGGAGAGAATGAAGAGGCTATTCACAGACTCAAAACTCATTTTTGGCTTTGGCTGTGAGGTCTTGAGCCAGACGCATGGCAATGTGGCTGTGGTCCGCCTTGTTTATTGGAGTTGGGAAGTGTAAACACTAAAACCTTAAAGCTGTAAATAAACAAGAGGGTATTGAGTTCATGTATTTTCCCACTGTGAATTAAATTAACATAGTAATATTTTCCATCCAAGTGTCACAAGACCTTGGCATGAGCATAGCAATTTGAGTGGAAGAGACGTTTTCTATTCTGTTTTTTTTTTTTCGCTATGGTGAAAAAAATACAGCTGATAGATTTGTTAATTCATGACCTAATGTTCTTTGTGAACTGATTTTATGGAAGATGTGGTATCCTATTCTAAGAGTCCAGTAATTAAATGACCTTTAAAATTGCACCACCTGCACTTTCTGTAGCTTATTGTTTGAAACACTGAATTTTCAATCAGCAGTCAGTGTTGGCAAGCAGAGTTATGCCCTGTCTGGATAAACTGAGATATATGCAAAACAGTGACCAGTTTGAATTGTATAGGTAATGAGCCATTTTGTGCAACATTTGATCAAATTTGACTGAGAAATTTTATATTTTTGATGCTGCTCTGTTGCACTCCATTACACACCACTCTAATTGATTTAAAAGTTACATTTTTTGGATGGTCTGCCACAGCGGTCTAACAGTGCTGGTCAATGTCAAAAAGGTTGAGATGGCCAATCATATCAAAGAAGGAGTGCTTTACCGAGTGCAAGGTAAACATTTCATATTTGACAACTGTTGACGTCTGATGCTAATATCCAGTGAATCCAGTAATATCCAGTTGCTAATGCTAATATCCAGTAAAGATAACTATATTAACTATTATTCTAAGCGCATGCTCGTCTGCCGCTTTAAATTCTCGAGCTCATTATAGCAGGATGGATTCTGATTGGGTGTCAATGTTTTTATCGTTCATCAGCTGGAAAAAAATAGTTCTGAAAGTGATTCCAACAATATAGTTTCTCTGTGCCTTTATCGTTATAGCTGTTGTGTGGACTCTGCTGTTCTTTAATATCAAGAACGATTTTTAGAACTATATCTTTATCGTTATCTTTATAGTTATCATCCTTGGTGTGAAGACACAGGCCTTTACTCAAGTGTTTTGCCAAAATTCACCATTTTGAATTTCAAATATATACTGCATTCATGCCATGTCGTAATTACCGTAGGCTCGAGATGACAACACGTGATGTTGTACTTGGAGCTGTTCACACCCTTGGACTTGGAACTATCGCACTATCAATCATAAATATGTATAACTAGATGCCCTATTAGTGGCTGTTTCTATAGGCCGCTATACATAACCCTGCATCTGTATCTTGTATCTTCAATATCTATACCTTCTTGTAGACTTCAGAAGATGCTCTTGCTAAACTAATACAATACAACAAGACAAAGCCGTTAGCCATTTAAAAGGTACTTTAGTTTAAAAACCTGTAATATTGAGTTAATACATATTAAAAACACAAACTAACTAATTCTTACCTATGAAGGTTTATCCAGTTTCTTCAGGAATTTAAATTTAGGCAGTTTTTACAACCAGATGCTGCGCAATGTTGTTGCATCTTAACTCATTGATTTTTTTTAACTCATTGAGTGACAACATGAAAGTCGTGACGTATTGTCAAGTATGGTGACCCATACTCGAAATTGGTGCTCTGCATTTAACCCATCCAAGTGCACACACACAGCGAATAGTGAACAAACGCACACACACACCGTGAACACACACCCGGAGCAGTGGGCAGCTATTGCTCCAGCGCCCGGGGAGCAACTGGGGGTTCGGTGCCTTGCTCAAGGGCACCTCAGTCATGGTATCGAAGGCAGAGAGAGTGCTGTTCATTCACAATCCCCACCTTCAATTCCTGCCGGTGCGAGAATCGAACCGGCAACCTTCAGGTTACAAGCCCAACTCCCTAACCATTAGGCCATGACTTCCCAACATATAGACCATTCCAAGATGGCGGACACGTCAACATGTCTGGAGTGGTTGAATGTGGCATCTACTTGTACATGCTATCAATGCCTAAACATAGCGCCTAATGAATCTGAGGTAGTCAGGTGGTACAAGTTGTAGCTCTCAGAAAATTCCTAGTTCACAAGTTGTAATTATGAGTTCTACGAGGACATGAACGCTTTTTACATGTTGAAACCTAGAAATTACAGTAATGTCAATATGGCATGAACACTATAGACTATCATTTACGTTATCCATATAATCCATAACCAAATTAAATTAAATACATTAACGTAATTGCAAATAATTTAAAATATTTACTTTTCAATAAATGTGTTTCTATGATTCAGGTCAGAAAAATAATAAGTATTCTATCCTTTTAGTTGTAAGCTATTTTAAGTTTATTTATCATTGTCATTTTTATCACTTATTAAACATTTATTTTACTTAACGCAAACATTAGAAGGTGAGTTGTTAACATTTGTTGGCGAGCTATTTTGTGTATAACACCTTAATATTTTTGAATAGGCTAAATATATAAATAAAATCATTGTATAAATAAAATCATTTCTGATTCAGGCTTGATTGCCGCCATTTTTTTAAATTGTCTCCCCCTTCCGACATCACACTCATTCAGGGTATCATTCATATTTCCAGGTTTCTCACTTGGTAATATGAATTAGCTTGGTCCTTCATCAGCTCGAAACTTTAAATATGATATTTCCAACTCCACTTAAAGACCGTGTGCCTCTCATAGGAGTGAACGGAGAACGGAAAATAGAAAACATGGAGCGAGTACCAAAACTTTGAACTCAAAGAATAAATAACTGCTGCGCCATTCCAGTCAGAAATTTTACTTCAGTCCGAGTCTTGTTTAGCAAAAAACAAATCTTCATGGCATCTTCTGGAACTTTTTTCATTGGTCAACTTTGAAACACAAGTTAATGCTTTTAACTTCTTGTTTATACAATTGTATTGAATACTATGACTGTGATGTTCTGCAACCAAATGAAATCATTTCTTAATTATAGATAAACGTTTAGAGTGTTTTTAATCTGTTCTGTTTCATAGCGTATCATTGACTTTTCAGAAACTGCCATTCCTGTTTATAAAGAATGAGCAATGATCTCGTTTTTGATTATGTAAAGAAGTACAGTTTGTAATTTGCCATGGCTAACAGCAAATGCCTGAACTCTGTTTTTGGCAGAAGAATAGGGCCGTGAAAACTGAAAATATCCCACTGTTAACACATCTCACACCATCCGAGGCCCATTCCATGCTCAATATCTCTCTGGATTGGCTGATGATGTATATTATGGAGCAGAATGTACTGTTTCTATGGTATATGGTGACAGTTTATATGAGGCTGTCAGAGCACATACCCACAATGTGCCTGCAAGAATGCATGACCACAGTATCTCACTGAGTCTGGAATTCATCCTGTCTGAATCCTTTGTGTCTTGTCATTTTATTTGCGCAGGAATCCCTCGATTCCGTACCACTCTATGCCAGATGGGAGAGTGGAGACAGTATTTGTTCTGAAATATGGTTTTCAGGAGATTTCAGCTGGAAGAGTAGAAAGGTAGGAGCAATGATGAGGGCACTTTAGAGTGCAAAATAAATTAGGAAAAACACTCAACTTTTACCATACTTACATAAATTAAGAGAGAACTGAAGCGTATCCAAGATGTTCTGGTAAGAGGTCACCACTGTGGACATTTCATTCTTGAGAAACCAATATGAATCATGTGGCTTATCTAACGTCTGGACTAAAGACAATAAACAGCTACATTCAGAGCCAGCAGTAGAACGTAAAACTGGGTTTTCATGACCACAGTGACTGTTCACACCGACTCTGCCCAGAAGTTTATCCTCATTACACAAACACTCTAGCTCGGTGGGTTGAGTGCTATCAACGGCTATGCGAGACCTCTACTCACCTGCATTATCTAATGAACTCCAGGACGCTGCATACTTTACAGCCAAACCAAACATCTATTAACCACCTTTGTTAAATTTCCATTTTCTGCAGTGACCCATGAAGCTGATACGTCTGGTGTGATTTTCGAGATAGTGAAAACCTTTTTCTCTCGGACTACATCCTGTCAGCGTGATTTAAATGCACGTGCACAGCTGAGATGTCTGCAGGACTTTATCACCGTGACGTTTACAAAGAGTTTCTTCTGTTTTTTGTGAATAAGTCGGGTTCTCTAAAACAAAGACTTTGAAGGAAAAGTTCGTCCAAAATGAAAATTTGCTGAAAACTTACTTATCCTCAGGCCATCCAAGATGTAGATGAGTTTGTTTCTTCATCTGAACAGATTTGGAGAAATTTAGCATTACATGCTTACTATTGGATCCGCCAGTGAATGGGTGCCGTCAGAATGAGAGTCCAAACTACTGATAAAACGTCACAACAATCAACACGACTCCAGACGTTTTTTAGCTTCTAGCTAAAATACAAGTCCTCTATCCGTAATATTGTTTTCTCCAGTGAAAAGTCACCCTGTTTGAATTAGGAGATCAAGCACCATTTGCAAGCGAAAACAGTTGTAAACAAATATGACAGTAGATTTTTATGTGAGAGGACAACAGAGAATGGACTTTTTCATTGGAGGAAGCATTATTATGGATTATGGACTCATATTTTGGCCAGAAGTGACGGTTTAAAGTTAAAACGCCTTAAAATGGATTTGTTTCTTGCAATCACGCAGATTTTTACTTTACAAGATGTTAACTGATGGACTGGAGTCTCTCATTCTGACAGCACCCATTCACTGCAGAGGATCCACAGGTGAGCAAGTGATGTAATGCTAAATTTCTACAAAGTCATCTACATCTTGCATTTCCTGAGGTTGACAACATTTTAAGCAAATTTTCATTTTTTGGTGAACTTCCTTAAACTTTTATTTTAACTTTTTATTTTAACTGTATGTGATTTTAAAGGGATAGTTCACCCAAAAATGAAAATTCTGTCATTAATTACTCACCTCCATGTCGTTCTAAACCTGTAAGACCTTCTTTGATCTTCGGAACACAACGTTAGATATTTTTGATTAAATCTGAGAGCTTTCTGACCCTGCATAGACAGCAACGGAACTGACACTTTCAACTGACACTTTCAAGGCCCAGAAAAGTAGAAAAGACATTGTTAAAATAGTCCATGTGACATCAGTGGTTCAACTGTAATGTTATGATGCTACGAGAATGTTTTGTGTGCAAAGAAAACAAAAATAATGACTTTATTCATCAATTTTTCTCTTCCGTTTCCGTCTCCGCCAGTCTTATTACCATAATCAAATATATATCCTGTTCCCTTTCAGTCAGTCATGTTCGATGTTACGTCATAGTGACTGACGTAAATGGGATCTCGCCCGAGAGCCCAATCACCTTCGAGTGTTAACAAAACAAGCCAATGATAGTTGGCGTGCGTGCTTTGCCACGCGCACCCGCTCCGCAGCGCGGATATAAAAGGAGAGCACGTGCAGACGCACATCAGCTTTTCGCTTCAGAGCCGAGCCTTCTGCGAATCTCTGAGAGTGTCTGCAAGATAGCGTTTGATAGTGTTGGTGTGATGGAGCGTCAGCGGAGGTTGCTGTCCAGTGCTGCTGCTTCATCTGAGTGTGCTGCAGCTCTCATTCTGCGGTCGCGCTGCGATCTCTCCTGGGCGCTTCAACACTTTTCCTTTCTAAAAGAGCAATATCTAAAAGAGCTCCATGAGCGACGGGCGTCTATTTAAAGATGGCTTCCCGCTCGTGTGTTTCTGGATGTGGTCATTTCCTGGCTTCATCTGACGGTCACGATCGCTGTGTCTCGTGATTGGGATATCAGCATGCTGAAGCAGCGCTCGTGGATGAGTCAAGTTCTCATTGTGGGAACATGACCATTGCGATGTTGCGGTCCAGATACCTCCTCGTCAAACAAGGGGGTATCCCCCTCGCCATGCCCCGTTCTAGTTCCTCCGTCTCTTGGAGGGCTACTTCGGCTCATGGTCAGGGTAATCTGAGGATCACGGTGAGAGCTTCCCCGTCGAGTGCGTCTCCGTGGGCCCCTCATTCCTCCAGCACATCGCACCATCTGGTGTTTCCGGATGAGCCTGCTGGATCCTCGGACAGGGCGGAGCCCAGCATCTCGTTCGGAGCACCAGCGGATGACAGGATGTTGAACGCTGCATCGGAGGGCGAGCTAGGCTTTGGAGATGACGATTCGGCTGCGCTGCCTCCGTCAGGAAGAGTGGCGTTGCCCGAGTCAGATCCAGAGTTGACTGCTATGCTTTCCCGGGCTGCCGAGACCGTCGGGCTGCACTGGAGGCCTCCTCCTTCGCTCGAGGCTGGACAATTGGTTCCTGGGGGCACAGCCCGATCGCCGGCAGCCACCTCCAGTTCAATTCTTCCCAGAGGTGCATGAGGAGGTGACTAGGTCTTGGAGGGCACCTTTTTTCTTCCCGAAACAGGCCTGGTGCCTCCTCCATCCTCACCACCCTCGACGGCCCAAGGCCGCGCCGCCTGGAGGGGTAATCCACGCCTTCCGTCCAGGGCCTGTAAGTTCTCGTCCGCTCTAACGGCCAAGGCTTGCAGTGCTGCTGGAAAGGCCACTTCCGCCCTGCATGCCATGGCCCTCCTGCAAGTCCACCAGGCCAAGGCGTTAAAGCAGTTGCACGAGGGTGGTGCTGACCCAGGTGTGATGCAGGAACTGCGCACAGCGATGGACCTCGCCCTAAAGGTGACGAAAGTCACAGCACGGGCCCTGGGTCAGACGATGTCCACGTTAGTGGTCCAGGAGCGCCACCTATGGCTGACCTTGGCAGATATGAGGGAGGCTGACAAGCATCACTTCTTGGACTATCCGATCTCCCAGGCTGGCCTATTCGGCGAAGTGGTGGAGGGCTATGCCCAACAGTTCTCCGCCGCACAGAAGCAGATGGAGGCGTTTCGACACATCCTGCCCCGGCGGTACGCTGCTGTCTCCACCCCACCACCGACTGCAGTCCCTCCGTCTGCTTGTCGCTGAGGACGCCCTCCTGCTGCCTCCACCTCCGCTCCAGCTCGGCCTCAGCAACAGCCTTCACGGCCGCAGCGTGGAGCTGGCTGCAGGAAAGCGGCGCAGCCTGTCTCTGCTCCTGCCAGGCCCATGAAGTTCCAGGGCAAGTGGCATCCCTGAGACAGGCAACCCGGAGTCTTTGGATCCTGCTCTTCAGAAGATGGTAACCGCACCACTCCTTCCCCTGGAGGAAGGCCGGGTGGAGAATATTTTGTTTCCTTTTTGTTCTGTTCCGCCACTGGCTCCCCAGCCAGTGGTACCCAAAACCTCAAAAAAGAGCAGTTTCCTTTCTCTCCAGGTCCCAAGAGGGCGAGGATGGCAGTGCACAAGACACAGTCTCCACACTCCCGTCCCCCTCTCCTTTCGCCAGTGGGCAGCAGGGTCCGGTTTGAGGACGCGATGCCTCCTCACGCGCCCTCTGCCCAGCCGTGGAGCCAGGTAAGTGTCGCACCGCGCACTCAGACCTCACTCTGGGACGCACTGCCTTCCGGGTCGGGTCCCTGTGTTCCACTTCGCTGCCCCACTGCGGGTATGTCGGTGGTTCCCCTAGTCCTGCTTGTTCAGTCGCTGGGGGCCTGGCTAGCACTCCCCAGACTGTCTCCCTGGCTCACAAGAACCATCAGACTCGGCTATGAGATTCAGTTTGCCCAGCGCTCTCCCAAGTTCAGGGGCATTCGGTTCACTTTTGTGCTGGACAAAGATGCTCCTGTCTTGCGTGCAGAGATCGCGGTCTTCCTGGCGAAGGACGCGATACAGCCGGTCCCTCCAGCCGAGATGAGGTCAGGGTTTTTTCAGCCCTTACTTTATCATACCCAAGAAAGGTGGTGGGTTACAACCAATCTTGGACCTGCGCGTTCTGAGCCGGGCCCTTCACAAGCTCCCGTTCAGGATGTTGACGCAGAGATGCATCTTTCAATGCATCCGCCCTTTCGATTGGTTCGCAGCGATCGACTTGAAGGATGCGTACTTTCATGTCTCGATCCTCCCTCGACACAGACCGTTTCTTCGCTTTGTGTTCGAAGGGCGAGCATATCAGTACAAGGTCCTCCCCTTCGGGCTGTCCCTGTCGTCTCGTGTCTTCACCAAGGTCGTGGAGGCAGCCCTTGTTCCATTAAGGGAAGCAGGCATTCACATTCTCAACCACCTCGACGACTGGCTCATACTGCTCCAGTCTCGAGTGCAGTTGTGCGAACACAGGGACATGGTGCTCAGCCACATCAGCCGGTTGGGTCTTCGGGTCAACTGGGAAAAGAGCAAACTCTCCCCTGTGCAGAGAATCTCTTTTCTCAGCATGGAGTTGGACGTCTCTCAGTAGAGCATGCTCAGTCGATGCTCAACTGCCTGGAGTCTTTCCAGCGCAAGAGGGGGGTTCCACTGAAACAGTTTCAGAGGCTCCTGGGACATATGGCATCCGCAGCCGTTGTCACGCCGCTCGGATTGCTTCATATGAGACCGCTTCAGCGTTGGCTTCACGACCAGGTCCCGATATGAGCATGGCGACACGGCACATACCGGGTCTTAGTCACCCCGTCCTACCGTCAGACCTTCAGCCTGTGGTCAGATCTTGCTTTTCTTCGGGGAGGAGTTCCCCTTGTCCAAGTGTCCAGGCATGTTGTTGTATCAACAGATGCCTCTGCCATGGGCTGGAGTGCCATGTGACCTGGACAGGGCCCCGACTGCAGTGGCATATCAACTACCTCGAGTTGCTAGCAGTATGGCTTGCTCTGCGCCACTTCAAATTGCTGCTACACGACAAGCATGTACTGGTCCGAATGGACAACACTGCGGCCATTGCATACATCAACCACCAAAGCGGTCTACGCTCCCGTCGCATGTCGCAACTCTCCCGCCATCTCCTCCTTTGGAGTCAGAAGCATCTGAGGTTGCTTCACACCGTTCATATCCCAGGCGAGCTCAGTCGTGCAGCCAATGAGCTCTCACGTCAGCCCGCCCTTCCGGGAGAATGGTGACTCCACCCCGAGACAGTCCAGCTGATTTGGAGACGCTTCGGGGATGCTCAGGTAGACCTGTTTGCCTCCTCGGACACGTCCCACTGCCAGCTGTTTTACTCCCTGTCCGAGGGGACCCTCGGCACGAACGCGCTGGCATACAGCTGGCCTCGAGGCCTACGCAAATACACGTTTCCCCCAGTGAGCCTTCTCGCCAAAGTCCCTTTTAAGGAAAGTCCGTTCACTCGGCCGCCATATTTGCAACGCCACCAGGCAGCTCAGACAAGACCAAGTTCTATCTAAATGAATGAGGGAATCCTGAAATCTCAAAAATGGCTCGCTGAACTCGCGATAAAATCTGAAATGAACTGCCCCATGAATGTTGTTTCTTATGCTCAAATAGCATTTAAAAAGCTTATTTTTCAGGCTAGACCAGCCAATGCGCATGCGTAGGGACTATCCCACCATATTGCGCGTTGCACTTTCTCCCATTCATAAGTATAGGAGTGAACGGTCTTTGCATTTCTATAGTCTTTGCTTCTCCCACAGACACTGTGCAAGGTCAGGGAGGATGAGGAGCAGGTCCTCTTTGTGGCGCCATACTGGCCCAATCGGACTTGGTTCCCCGAACTGATGCTCCTCGCGACAGCCCCTCCTTGGCAAATTCCTCTGAGGAGGGATCTCCTTTCTCAGAGAGGGGGCACTCTCTGGCACCCACGTCCAGACTTGTGGAATGGTCCCTGGACGGGACGCGGAGGTTCTAGGTGCGCTACCTCCAGCGGTAGTAAACACCATCACTTCAGCTAGAGCCCCATCTACAAGACATGCTTATAGGCTGAAGTGGAACCTGTTCATCGATTGGTGCTCTTCCCGCCGGAAAGACCCCCGTAGATGCCCGGTCAGGGTCATGCTCTCTTTCCTGCAAGATGGGTTGGAGTGAAGGCTGTCTCCCTCCACCCTCAAAGTGTATGTTGCCGCTATTGCCACACATCACGATGCAGTAGACAGTAAGTCTGTGGGGAAGCACGTCTTGGTCATCAGGTTCCTCAGAGGGGCGAGGAGGTTAAATCCTCTGCACCCTCATCTGGTACACTCTTGGGATCTCCCCTCGGTCCTGATGGCCTTGAAGGAGGAGCTCTTTGAGCCTCTGCAGTCAGTAGAGCTTAAGTTTCTGTCGTTGAAGACAGTGCTCCTCACTGCATTGGCCTCGGTCAAGAGGGTAGGGGACCTGCAGGCATTTTAGGTCGACGATTCATGCCTAGAATTCGGACCGGCTGACTCTCATGTTGTCCTGAGACCCCGGCCTCGATATGTGCCCAAAGTTCCCACCACGCCCTTTAGGGATCAGGTGGTGAACTTGCAAGCGCTGCCCCGTGAGGAGGCAGACCCAGCCATTGCTCTGCTCTGTCCCGTCCACACCTTGCGCATTTACATGGACTGCAAGTGAAGCATCAGGACCTCAGACCAGCTCTTTGTCTGCTTTGGAGGACAGCAAAAGGGAAAGGCTGTCTTCAAACAGAGACTTGCCCTCTGGATAGTGGAGGTTATAGTCTTGGCATACCAGGCCAGGCTCTTACCATGCCCCCTTGGTGTAAGAGCACACTCTACGAGAGGTGTGGCATTTTCTTGGGCATTGGCGCGGGGCGCCTTGATAGCAGACATTTATAGAGTTGCCGGCTGGGCAACACCTAACACGTTTGCCAGATTCTATAATGTCCATGTAGAGCCCATGTCCTCCCGTGTTCTTGCCTCAGATGGCCAGTAACACCTGACCCACTCGGTGTCAATCACACTTGCTGTGCCATTCCCCTCTACGGACCAGATACGTGCACTTTATTGCTTCTCAGTTCAGTTCCCCTTGGCGAACCCTGCTGAAGTTCCTCCTGCACCCTTGGCAGTCAGGCGTGGCGGAGCGTCAGACGGCAGGTCCAGCACTTGTGTGTTTGCCCAAGGTCAGCCCTTGTGCTGGGCTAGATACCTGTGTGTAGTGATTCCCCTTCAGGTGATTCCACATGTGTATTCTTCCACGGTACGGCTCCCCTCAAGGTGAGCCCATGCCTTTCCCTGGCAGAGACCTTCTGCCGTCTCTGCTGTGTATTGATCTCACCCCAGGCTGGCTGAGTCTACCTCAGAGACTTCCATATGTAGTACTGCCCTTGGCCAGTCCATATGTGTAATCTCCACATGGTACCTCCTTATGCAGGATGTGGCTTCCGTAGCGTTCCCCTACTTGGAGTACGCTTTGCCAGTGTTATCCATACCCACTGTACGGAACAGCAGTGGCTGTCATCTCTGCCTAAGCCCTGTCCTATCTTCCATCCCAACTGGTGTGGGGGGACTTGCTGGCTTCCGCAGGGCACTGGAGGGGGTCAGCAATAGTGGCGTTTTCATAGGGATCCCATTTACGTCAGTCACTATGACGTAACGCCGAACGTGACAGACTGAAAGGGAACATCTCAGTTACGTATGTAATCCTTGTTTCCTTAAGGTGGGAACGGAGACGTTACGTCCCGTCGCCACAGTTGCTGTACCACCGCTGTACGGCTGGGGCACACAGTCTCAGCAAAAAACTGATGTGTGTCTGCACACATTTTTTATACCCGTGCTGCGGGGCGGGGTGCGCATGGCAAAGCACGCACGCCAACTGTCATTGGCTTGTTTTGTTAACACTCAAAGGTGATTGAGCTCTCGGGCGAGATCCCATTTACGTCAGTCACCTTCAGGGAACGAGGGTTACATACGTAACCGAGACGTTTCATATTCATGTTTTTTTTTTTTTTTATATATATGTATATAAATAAACAATAAATAATAGAAGTGCACACTACAGTTGAACCTCAAAAATGTGATTCTTCTGAAAAGTAAAGTAGCACCATGATTGCTTTGATGCTGTATTATTATGTGCACTGTAGATTGTGCCTGATTTTTATTCATAGCTAGTAACTGAAATATTCAAACCAAAATATTCTCGTAATCATCTTTGGTAAGAAAGTCCTTGCCAAGAAAATACTGTAAATGTAAAGGTAAATGACACAGGCGCTGTTGACGTGTGAAGGACAGTGAAAGCTGCTGAAACAGTCGAGTTTATATTGAGTAGACTTGGAGCTGATGAGAGCGGCTTGTTAGAGTTTAGTTTAAGAATTAAACACTGGAAATTAAACAGTGGAAAATAGCTTGGTTTTGAGTTTGCCAATGCAACGGTTTTGGCCCTTGCTGAGAAAACAGAGATCCTCAGTGAATTCTTTATGTCAATAAACTTTACTGCCATCTCATTTAATAGATGTGTATTACAATGAATTATTGTTAATGCTTGTTCCCCAAAGGAATATACCAAACTGTTTAAAGCTAAAGTAGTTGGACACAAAGATGGTCCCACTCCAAACTCACACCATTGGTTTAAGATTGAACCAATAGGCTATATATATGAAATATATTTTGCTGAAAGATATTATAACTGCACAATGATATTGATGTGATATGATATGATATGATATGATATGATATGATATGATATGATATGATATGATATATGACATGACGATATTAGTATCAGAGTATTAAAGCAGCATTTTTTATTTTTTATAGCTTTTTTATAGTTATTTTATATTAATCAAAATTATGTTATTTAAAATAATTTGAATTAAAATAATTAGATTTTTTATTGTTGATGGGATGATTTATTTCTGAATAAATACTTGCTAATTCTTTCTATTATTTATTGATTATAAATTATATTATTTCTAGATGGATCACTAACTCTGTTTCTGGTTCAGCATGTTCACAATCTTCCCTCCTGGCCTATTAACATGACTGTGTGTGTTTGATGTGAAGCAGGCCCCCTCATGGTCATTAGCATTATTAGTGGCTGATAGAGATCATAGTAATAGGCCCATGAAAGCCAGTGGTCTCCTGCCAAATGAAGCAGTGAGCCAAGCGCACAAGCACAGGTTGGCCAAGAAACCATGGCTGCTGTTATCTTTGGCTGTGGCCCGATCAAACTGTATTTGTCTTTTCAGACCAAAGAGGACCTCAGACAGAATCTGCAATTAACCAAAAAAGTCAGCTGGCCTTATTAACAGGTAGTGTTTACTAATTAAAATGTGTTTCTTGAAAAGCTCTGGCAGGAGGGTCATTTTTCTAGGAATACATCCAGTGGACTGCATTCATCCAAACATACACTTTTTTTGTCTGAGCATATTTAAACAAGAAAGCATGTTCAAACTTAAAGTCTGGAAATCATTGAACATGTTGAATAATTTCTATACATAAATGTGTTTGGTTTGGTTTATATATATATATATATATATATATATATATATATATATATAAATGAATGTTTTATTCAGCAAATATGCATTAAATTGGTCAAAAGTTACAGTAAAGGCATTTATAATGTTACAAATATTATATTTCAAATAAATGCTGTTCTTTTGAACTTTCAACTTTCTGTTTTTAACATTGATAATTCTAAAAATCATTATTAATAACTGAGCATGAGTAATAACTGAGCACCAATCAGCATATATACTGTTAAAATATTAAAATATAATTAATGTGTAAAATATATATGGGGCGAGGGGGGCGTGGGAAGGCGAAAGGCTGCAGCGGGAGAATGGGTGCGGAGACGAGCGGGGATAAGGAGGTCAAGTGAATAACGACTAACACCTGTATCTAATTCCAGTGATTGGGGAGAGACGAGAGAAAAGTGGCCCCAGACCTGGGAGAGTGGAAGAGAGAGACTGAGCGCCAGCAGAGTCTGAGCATTGTGTGTTTTGTCTTTGAGAGGACTGCGAAGGCGGAGAGCCTGACAGCACTTAGTTTTGTTTTTTGGTTTTGTTATGAGTAATAAACCTGATTTACTTGCCACCCCTGACTTCCTCGTCCTTCATCATATTGAACCTTGTTACACTGGTGTCGAAACCCGGGACAAGGAAGCCGACGCGCCACCATGCAGCCAGCTCAACCAACGCCACTTGCGGAGCTTGTGAAGTCACTCGCTGGTCTTCACCAAACCCAACACCAGGCGCTGATGGACCTGAAGCTGGAGCAGGAGGATCGTTTTCGCGTGTTGGTCCAGGCGCAGGATGAAGACCAGCGGGTCCTCCGGAGCTAGCTTGGCCGGGAGGTCGGCTCCGTCGCGACCCCATCCATCGCCCACGTCCCGCTGATGAAGATGGGTCCACAGGACGACCCAGAGGCATTCGTGGACCTCTTTGAGAGAACCGCGGAGGCATGCGGCTGGGCGCACACCCAGTGGCCGGTGCGTCTGATCCCGCTGCTGACTGGGGAGGCGCAGGTGGCAGCCCAACAGCTGCCTGTAGCGAGCCTCCTGGCCTACGATGATCTCAAGTGGGCCATCCTGCAATGAGTCGGCCGTACCCCCGAACAACATCGGCAACGCTTCCGGTCAGTGGAGCTGGGGGACAACGATCGGCCATTTGTGATGGCCCAACAGCCCCGGGACGCTTGCCGCAAGTGGCTAATGGCTGAGGGACACGACGTCGAGGAAGTGGTCGATCTGGTGGTGCTGGAGCAGTTCATCGCTCGGCTACCACGTGGGACGGCCGAGTGGGTCCAGTGCCACCGCCCAACGTCGCTGACACAGGCCATACAGCTGGCTGAAGACCATCTAGTGGCGTGCCCCAGGGTCGGCGAGCCCCTTATTAACCTTTCTCTCCCACCCCTCTCCTTCCCTTCCTGCTCTCTCTCGCCCTATTCCGGCTCCCAGGTCGTATTCTAACGTGGCCCTCGAACCCCACAGCGGGGTAGTATCTTCCAGGGGAACAGATCCGCAACACAAGGGGGTGGAGCGGAGAGCGCTGGAGCCGCCGCTCCATCTCCACCTTTCTCCTCTCTCCGCCAATCTCTTGGCCCTCCTTCTGCAGCTGGGGTGGAGGGAAGGCCTGGGCCGGCCTGCAGGAGATGCGGGGACCCGGGTCATTTTCAGGACCGGTGTCCGATGATGGAGGTGGGAATGTTGATCCGGGTCCCCGACTCCCCGGAGGCTGCCCCCGATCAAGCCGGGCAGTACCAAATACCTGTGAGTATTAAGGGGGGTACATATCAGGCTTTGGTGGATTCAGGCTGTAACCAAAGCTCCATTCATGAAAGCCTGATGCAACAAAGGGCATTGGATACGAGCCACAAGGTTAAGGTGAAGTGTGTGCACGGGGATGTGGTGAACTACCCGTTAGTGCCTGTTGCTATTCAATTTCGGGGGAAAACGCATAGAATGAAGGTGGCAGTTAATTCCCACCTTAGGCATCCGCTGATTTTGGGTACAGATTGGCTAGCATTTACTCAATTATTGGGGTCTTTGTGTTCGGATGCTTCTTGGGAGACGGGGCGGGGAAACGGAGAAGCGGTGGCTCAAACTGGAGATGCGGTTTCGGGACCCTCACCGACTGGCTCGGAGGAAACGAGAGCAAGGGAGGAGCTAAAGCCCCCGGAGCTGGATGACTTTCCTCTGGAGCAGTCTCGTGATGAGACGCTCAAAAACGCGTATGACCGGGTCCACTCCATTGATGGACAGCTTCTCCAGCCTGATCAGCCACTCTCCTATCCCTATTTTTCCCTTATTAAAGATAGGTTGTATCGAGTGACCCAAGATACCCAGTCAAAAGGAAATACAACCCAATTGTTAGTCCCAAAAAGCCGTCGGGAAATGCTTTTCCAGGCGGCTCATTGTAGTCCCATGGCAGGCCACTTGAGGGAAGCAAAGACACACGAGCGTCTCATGGCCCGATTCTTTTGGCTGGGCATTCACGAGAACGTCCACCGGTGGTGTGCAGCGTGTCGTGAATGTCAGCTGGTAAATCCGCCGGCCACTCCAAAAGCGCCATTGCACCCATTACCCCTGGTAGAGGTCCCCTTCGAGAGAATTGGTATAGACCTCATTGGGCCATTAGAGCGTTCAGCACGCGGACATCATTTTGCATTAGTTCTGGTGGATTATGCAACACGATATCCGGAAGCAGTGCCGTTACGCACCATATCTGCAAAGAGTGTGGCGGATGCGTTGTTTCGAATCATCTCCCAAGTGGGAATCCCGAAAGAGATTCTCACCGATCAGGGCACGGCGTTTATGTCACACACACTAAGCGAACTATATGAACTGTTGGGCATTAAATCCATTCGCACCAGTGTCTAACACCCACAAACGGACGGCTTGGTGGAACGATTTAATCGCACGTTGAAATCCATGGTTCGTAAGTTTGTAAAGGAAGATGCCAAAAATTGGGATAAATGGCTCGAGCCCCTGTTGTTTGCGGTGCGGGAGGTTCCGCAAGCCTCCACTGGGTTTTCCCCATTCGAGCTTCTCTATGGTCGTCAGCCCCGGGGGGTGTTTGACGTCATTAGAGAGGCTTGGGAGGAGGGGCCTTCAAACAGCCACAGTGAAATTCAGTATGTCATGGACCTCAGAGCAAAACTCCACACATTAGGGCGGTTCTCTATGGAGAATTTGCTCCAGGCTCAGGACAGACAAAGTTGGCTGTACAACAGGGGTACGCAAGAACGTCAATTTACACCGGGAGATAAAGTGCTTGTATTACTTCCAACATCTAGTTCGAAATTACTCGCGAAGTGGCAAGGACCTTTTGTGGTTACACGGCGAGTTGGGGATCTCGATTATGAGGTCAAGAGAATGGACAGGGGTGGTTCATGTCAAATTTATCATCTCAACCTCTTAAAACGCTGGAATGAGGTGACATCGGTTGAGTTAGCAGCGACCGTTTCGGCAGAGGAAGATCTCGGACCAGAAGCAGCTGTCAAAACCAATCTGCTCGCTCTGGTTCCTGGGGGAGATCACCTCTCGCCGCTGCAACTCACTGATTTAGTCAAGTTGCAAGCAGATTTTGCTGATGTGTTTTCACCCCTGCCCAGTCGCACGAACCTCATACAGCACCATATCGAAACGCTGCCCGGGGAAGTGATGCGCAGATGTCCCTATCGTTTACCAGAACACAAGAAAAAAGTGGTTCAGGAGGAATTAAAGGCCATGCTAGATTTGGGGGTGATAGAAGAATCGCATAGCGACTGGGCGAGCCCGATAGTTTTAGTGCCTAAAACGGACGGCTCGGTCCGTTTCTGTGTTGATTACAGGAAGGTGAATGCTGTGTCAAAATTCGACGCTTATCCGATGCCCCGAATTGACGAGCTGCTTGATCGGTTAGGTTCGGCTCGCTTTTATTCGACACTGGATTTAACGAAAGGATAATGGCAGATCCCCTTGTCGCCATTATCCAAGGAAAAAACAGACTTCACCATGCCGTTCGGGTTACACCAATTTATTACGCTTCCGTTTGGCTTGTTCGGGGCTCCTGCCACCTTTCAGCATCTCATGGACAAAGTCCTCCGGCCACATAGCGCGTGATCTCGATGACATCATTATACACAGTAATGATTGGCAGCGGCATATGGAATATCTGCGCGCTGTCCTGAGATCACTGAGGGTGGCTGGACTCATGGCAAACCCGCGAAAGTGTGCAATTGGGCGGATGGAGGTACGGTATCTGGGCTTCCACTTGGGACATGGGCAGGTGCGTCCCCAAATTGATAAGATGGCTGCGATTGCGGTCTGCCCAAGTCCCAAGACCAAAAAGGAGGTGAGACAGTTCTTGGGGCTGACGGGATATTATAGAAGGTTTATTCCTAATTATTCAGAGCTCACCAACCCGCTGACTGATCTCACTAAAAAGGAAGCACCAGATCCGGTCCAGTGGACGGAGCTGTGCCAACAGGCCTTGCAGACTTAGGCAACGGCCCCACAAGGTCCATCCCGATGCGCTCGAAGGGCACCTCGATGATGGGCAGCGGTATCAGCGGACTGGGGGAGGCATCCTGGGTGACGTCACTTGGCAGGTCGGGCAGGCTTGGCAGAACCGCTTCACTTTGGCTTCTAACCCTGGCCAGTGGAAGCGGTCGTGGATCCGTTGGATAGTGTTCACGGCTCCGAGGTGCCCTGCCAAGGGATGTGAGTGCGCCAGCTCCAGTATGGTCTCAGTCTTCATGCGTGGCACCACCAACAATAATTTTTCCTCCCCCCTTCGCTGAGCAACACAATAGAGCAGGCCGTTTTGGACAATGAAATGCGGGAGAGGATGGGGGGCAGGCTGAGCTTCCTTGCCTTCGATGATCTGGAACTGTGTCCAGCAATGCTTCAGCCTGTTGTCCTCGCGCTGTTCCTTTCCAAATGAGCCCCCTCCCGTTACCTGTTGAAATACATCATAGAAAAGGTTAGGATTTTGGGAGGGGGACTCACCATCTCTCCCGCTGTCCGAGGCCAACAGAACGGGGCACTGACAAGGTCCTTTCGTGGGCCTCCGTCTCCGGCGGTCCCCTCGGGGGCTGGCAGGCTGTGTCGCCATGGCCAGCAGGCGGTCAAACCCGGGCCAGTCTCTTCCGATCAGCACGTGCACGGTAAGATCCTTCACCACCCCAACTTCCATGGGCCAGGTGCCGGGAACGGCAGAAATGGACACGCTGCGAGCAGGAACTTGTCGTGTATCCCCGTGGACACATGTTATGGGGAGGAAGGTTTTACACTCCATGCGTGGAGCGAGAATGTGAGACTGCACCAGACTGACGGCACTGCCGGAATCCAGGATGGCCCGGAACGGCTTTCCGTTAATCTTCACATCCACTTCTGGAGCTCCAACGGGAAGCGCAGAAGCCTCTGTCGGCATGGGTTCATCCCGTGGAGAGGGAGCCGCCGGCCTGCTCAGTGGTCGCTGGGTGCCCTCTGGCGCACGACGGTCCTGAACCACCCTCCGAGGAAACAGCGGCGCTCGCTCCCCCAGTATCCCGATGTTGGGCTGCATCCGCCAGCTCTATAGCCTCCACGAGCTCCGAGGTGGTGGTTGGGTTCCTCATTCCAACCGCCTGTCGGTGAGAACGGGGAAGGGCTCGGAGAAGACGATCTATTACCACGCGTTCCGCCACCTGACTGGCCAATGGAGCCCCCTCCAGTAGCCAGTGTTGCGCGAGCCATGTGAGTTCGGTGGCCTGGGCACGTGCTGGCAGACAGGGCTTATACTCCCACTCATAGAAGTACTGAGCGGCACAGATAGGAGATAACCCCAGGCGGGCTAGGATCTCTTTCTTGACCTCCACATACTGATCGGCAGGAAGAGCGAAGTATGCACACTGAGCTTCTCCCGTCAGCAGGGGAGCCAGCACCCGTGCCCAGTGGTCCGGATGCCACCCTTCAGAGGTTGCCGTTGTTTCAAACATCTGTAAGCAGGCTTCCACATCATCATGAGGGGTCATCTTGGGGAGCAGTTTAGCGGCTTGCACTCAGGGGTCCGGCAGCGGAACGCGTTGAGCGGCGGTGGTAAGGAGAGCCACGAGCCCCTGCTCCGTCTCTCCTTGACGGGTGGCGAGGTGCTCAACGATCTGCTGCTGGCGGATGCTAACCTCGGTGAGCCGCTGGAGGATTTCATCCATGTTGGGGGAGGAGCGCTTGCCTGAGACAGAAAACCAGAGACAAAAAAAAAAAAAAAAAGGTAAGGTGAAGGAGATCGCTTGTCGGTGATTCTTCACTAATATGCCCACATTCTCCACCAGTGTCACGGGGTGAAGGATCACATGACAAGGATTACTTGGTAAATGCCCCGGAGGGTGGATTTATTTTAAAGGAGGGAAGTGCAAAGAAGGGTAAAAAAGTCTATGTGGGTGCTCCGGTGCTGTGAGTGCTCTCTTCCTTTTCTTTCGGGGCAGTGGGTCCGTGCTGTGCTCCAATGGGGCTGGTCGGTCACACGCTGCTGTCTGTGGGAGAAAGGAGAGGGGGAGGTAATGCTCAGTATCATGGAGAAGTCTCTTCCCCCTGTGGCAGGGCTTGCGTGGCTTATGTAGCCGCCGCGTGATGAGCTGCAGCTGTGACCAATCAGCCTGTGATGAGGAAGGGCAAGTGTTCCTCGCTTGTTTCCAGGGCGACGCTGATGAAGCTTCGGGATGCTCGTAACTATATATATATATATATATATATATATATATATTTATATTTATATTGTGACGGGAGGAGCCAACGACAGACACAGTGGATGTGGCGTCAGGCCTCGGAGAGGCTTTTATTTAACACAAATAATAAAATAAAATGTCCAAAGGGGAAAATAGTGTCCAAAATAAACAGGGGATCTGGTGTCCTCGTCGTGCTGCGAGGTTCGTGAAGGAGGGGCAGTGTTCTGGAAGGAAGGGTCCAGGTAAGGGGCGGAGTCCGGCGGCCGCACGCGCTCCCCTCTAAGGACCGGGGCGCGAGGGGCGGCGGCTTCTCCAGCGGCTTCTTCCTCCTTCTTGGCCCACGGCGCTTGACGGGATTGAACGGCCCGGCATCCTGGCCCGGCGGCCGTATTACGGGTGCGGTTATGCTCGGACCCCGGGTCCGGCGGCTCACGTCTCTGGCGGCGCGGGAATCCCTCCACGCACCCTTCCTGGACCCACGAGGACACCAGCGTGCATGCACGGGGAAGAGACCGGTCTCTCGAGGAGGGGCGCGCTCGGCATTTAACAGCGGCGGTGATGAGGCTTCATTCCCTTCAGGTGTGCCTCATCACACGCCGCCAGACCTGGTTGTTTCAGCGCCCCTCCTCTCTCACACACCCACTCCCGTCGGGAGCCTGGTGAAGGGCGGCGATTAAGGGACGGGGTGCTGCTGATAATAAGGGGGGAGGCAGCTAACTCGTCACATTCCCCCCCCCAAGCGACACCCCCGTCATAAGGCCGCCGCCCACGCAGGAGTGCTACCTTCCTCAACCAGGCTCCAGCGGTCGGAGTGGGCGGGGCAGGGATTCCTCTCCGGGCAACTCTCCCTCTCGCACCGCGCCGGCACCGGGACAGAGAAACCGGATTTTAGTCGACAGCCTCAACCAACCACAGGGTTAATGACAATAGTAACAAACGTCACTTACCCCTTTGGTGGCTGGGAGGCCATCTCCATCGTTCCTCCGTCCCAGTGCGGGTTTTCTCGAACTTTTACGAGCGAGAGGGGATGACGTCATCAGGTGTTGCCCAACTGCGGTGTCTAGGCTCCGCCTTGCCCGCATTCTCCACCACTGTGACGGGAGGAGCCAACGACAGACACAGTGGATGTGGCGTCAGGCCTCGGAGAGGCTTTTATTTAACACAAATAATAAAATAAAATGTCCAAAGGGGAAAATAGTGTCCAAAATAAACAGGGGATCTGGTGTCCTCGTCGTGCTGCGAGGTTCGTGAAGGAGGGGCAGTGTTCTGGAAGGAAGGGTCCAGGTAAGGGGCGGAGTCCGGCGGCCGCACGCGCTCCCCTCTAAGGACCGGGGCGCGAGGGGCGGCGGCTTCTCCAGCGGCTTCTTCCTCCTTCTTGGCCCACGGCGCTTGACGGGATTGAACGGCCCGGCATCCTGGCCCGGCGGCCGTATTACGGGTGCGGTTATGCTCGGACCCCGGGTCCGGCGGCTCACGTCTCTGGCGGCGCGGGAATCCCTCCACGCACCCTTCCTGGACCCACGAGGACACCAGCGTGCATGCACGGGGAAGAGACCGGTCTCTCGAGGAGGGGCGCGCTCGGCATTTAACAGCGGCGGTGATGAGGCTTCATTCCCTTCAGGTGTGCCTCATCACACGCCGCCAGACCTGGTTGTTTCAGCGCCCCTCCTCTCTCACACACCCACTCCCGTCGGGAGCCTGGTGAAGGGCGGCGATTAAGGGACGGGGTGCTGCTGATAATAAGGGGGGAGGCAGCTAACTCGTCACAATATGTATATGTATATATAAATGTGTGTGTGTGTGTGTGTGTGTGTGTATTTATACACACACACACACACACACACACACATACAATCAAACCAAAATTTATTCAGACACCTTCAACATTTCTCACATTATCACAGTTTATTCGCTATAGTTTAGAGAATGGTAGTAAAATATGACAAGAATTCCGAGTTAAACTGTGTCAGAACAATTTCATCTTGATAACCACAAATTAATTACAGTCAAACCAAAATTTATTCAGACACCTTCAAAATTTCTCACATTATCACAGTTTATTTGCTATTTCAGAAAATGGTAATAAAATGTGACAAGAACTCAAGAGTTAAACTGTGTCAAAACAAATTCATCTTGATAATGTCAGATAACTTTGACAGAAAGGTATGTAACAAAACATGGTCAGGTCAAAGTGTCAAATTAAATTTTTGGTCAGTTTTACTGGTAGTCCACTGTATGAAGAATTTTGGGGTATAATATGTCACAGTTTACTTTATTTTGCAATCCTCACTTACATAAATGAACTATAGTGTCCTGCACCCACTAGTAAAAATAATATCAAAACTTATATCTGGTGTCTGAATAATTTTTGGTTTGACTGTATATATATCTTAATATGTACTTTATACTGTATATATCTTTATTTTAATGGATGTTTTATTTTATTTTATTAGTTTTTATTTCATTTTTAATTTTTAATTATTTTTAGATTTTCAAAATGTTTCCACTTTCAAAACTCCTATTATAACCGTGTGTATAATAGGGTTATAACAGGAATATGCATAAACAAAGATTCAGCCACCTGGAATAGTATTCCCACTTACACGCATTTATACAAAATAATAATAATAATAATATTAATAATAATAATGCATTCATAAAAGTTGCACATTTCTCCTCCAAAACCCTCCAGAATGCATCTGACTGTAAATGCACTGTAACCAAATAATTTTTTTTTTTTTTTTTTTTTTTTTTGTCAATTTGGACCATTTCCTTAACTCTATAATCGTTTATAGGGTTTTCCGGAATCCAAAATGCTTATGTTTAAAAGGCAGCAGGACGTTACCATGTTTACCACACCGCAGACACCTGAGTGGCTTGTTTTAACACTTGCCTGTGTTTGAGCTCGGATGTCAGAATGCAAACAGCACAGGGTCTGGCTGAATTCTACCTAGCACTGCAGCTCAATTCTTTGAGTCCCATGTGAAATGCATGTTTTTAATGCTATGATTTACTCTATTGTGACAGCAGTGTATACTTCCCCATCTTTTTGAGGCTGGACAAAAGACTCCTGTTGATGTGTATCTGTATATGAGAATGAGGATCATGGGAACACATCTCATGAACTCTGCTTTCATATTTGAAATGATCCTCGACCTCCAGACATTTGTACCAGGATGCACCATACTGCTATATTATCTCATGTGCTGTCCACTGACACTGAGCTTTGGAAGAAAAGTCAATATTTGTGAGAAGAAAGGCAAGTGTATGGATTTATAATTCGGTCTAGCTGTGTAGCTGCTGTATCGCTGCAATCCGTGAGCCCTCTGGATTACCGTCACATTCAGAACATTACATTTATACCTGTGACAAAGAGCATTATTAAAACGGAATAATATTACACTCACAGAGAGTATTAGCAGATTTTCTGAGCCAAAATAGGTTTCACAGTTCATAGCTTTTACCTCAAATATTTTTCCCTTTATGGATGACTTGGGTCAGAAAATCAACACTTTCAGTCTGACACGGAAACATTGGCTGAACCCGTGGCATGAGTTAAGCCTGGGGCTATCTGTTTGTACAACCAATGTTCAGAAAACTGTTTAAATTATTATAGTCGTTATTGTTGCAGTTCCGTTTGGTGCCAGTAGTGGCCTAGAAATTACCAGTATTGTTTATGTTTACTAAAACTATTAAACTTGTTTTCGTTAATTGACATAAAGCTGAAATCAAAAGAAAATAGATAAAAATTTATTCAAACTTAAAAAATCGAATAAAAATTTGAAATGTTGCAGTGGCAACTAACTGAAATAAAAATAGATGAATGACTAAAATAGATGAATGACTAAAATACTGAAATAAAAAATAAATTAAAGCTAAATAAATATATATATATGTCACGGGTTGTCTAGGCAAGGAATACGAAGGAGCACGAAGGAGGCAGATATCAAACAAACTGAGTCTTTTAATAAATACGCTTGGAGAAAACGCAGGAGAAATCAACCACACAAAACGACGTTCAGACAGGACAAAGAACTCCGTTTTAACCTCCCCGATGGTACTGTTACGGCACGGGACGCACCGTTCGGGAGGGGGGCGATCTGTCACGTCAAAGAACTCTAGGAACTCTAGGAACTGAGGGCTTATATATATATATATATATATATATATATATATATATATATATATATATATTGTCACGTCTATGTTTCTGTTGAGTTCCTGTTTTTCCTTATTTGGTAGTTCCTGTTCTTAGTTAATCATCGTTCATTCAGTTCTCCTGTGTCTAATTAATCATCTCGTTTGCTCCTTCGTTTCCGTGTCTTTATAAGCCCTCAGTTCCTAGAGTTCTTTGTCCTATCTGAACGTTGTTTTGTGTGGTTGATTTCTCCTGCATTTTCTCCAAGTGTATTTATTAAAAGACTTGTTTTGATATCTGCCTCCTTCGTGCTCCTTCGTATTCCTCGCCTAGACAACCCGTGACAGAAAACAGGACCTGGTAAAAATGGAGTCCACGGCTCACTCAAGGCCACCGTTCGCGGTGAAGTCATGACCTCCGTCCCCGGCAATCTCAAGCCCGTCGCCATCCGTGGCGAAGTCAAGCCCGCCGGCAGCCGCACATGTGCCCCTGGGATTACTGGTGGCGTATGAGGGTATGAGTTGGAGCCCAGCTCCAGAGCCCGCTCCTCGCAAGTGCCCTCCAGTGCCCACTCCTCCAGAGCACCCTCAAGTGCCCGCTCCATCCAGAGAGCTCTCAAGTGCCTGCTCCTCCAGAGCGCCCCCCTGACTTCATAGTTTTCCCCAAGAAAATTTGGGGGGGGGGGGCATATATGGCCCATATATCCATGGCCATAGTAGCCAGGCCACGCCATGGCCTCCCGTGTATCCTGATCCACCATGGCCTCCCGAGTCTCCTGATCTGCCATGGCTGCCTGAGTACCTTGATCCACCATGGCCTTCCGAGTCTCCTGAGCCGCCATGGCTGCCTGATTACCTTGATCTGCCATGGCTTCCCGAACTGTCTGCTCAGCCATGGCTCCCTGATCCGCCTTGGAGGCTCTCCTGGTCTCTGCCCTGTTCCAGATCTGCACCAGCCTCCAGGGCGCCTGTCCCCCCTCCCCGATGGTACTGTTACGGCACGGGACCAGCCGTCCGAGAGAGGGGCGATCTGTCACGTCTATGTTTCTGTTGAGTTCCTGTTTTTTCTTATTTGGTAGTTCCTATTCTTAGTTAATCATCTTCATTCAGTTCTCCTGTGTTTAATTAATCATCTCGTTTGCTCCTTTGTTTCCATGTCTTTATAAGCCCTCAGTTCCTAGAGTTCTTTGTCCTGTCTGAACGTCGTTTTGTGTGGTTGATTTCTCCTGCGTTTTCTCCAAGCGTATTTATTAAAAGACTCAGTTTGTTTGATATCTGCCTCCTTCGTGCTCCTTCGTATTCCTTGCCTAGACAACCTGTGACATATATATATATATATATATATATATATATATATATATATAAACTAACAAAAATGACAAAAGTACCACACATGACATGCAGGAAAAAAATGTAAATTATGTGCACAATATAATAATTTGCTCCCTTATTTTACTAAATCGTGCGCACTACATAATTCATTCCCTCCTTTTACTAAATCTTGCGCATGACATAATTCGTTCCCTCATTTTACTACATCGTGCAAGCGACATAATAATCCGTTCACTCGTTTTACTGAATCTTACGCACAGCATAATAATTTGTTCCTTCGTTTTACTAAATTGCGCGAATGACATAATAATTTGTTCCCTCATTTTATTAAACCATGCCCACGACATAATTCGTTCCCTCATTTTGCTAAATCTTGTGCACGACATAATTCGTTCCCTCATTTTACAAAATCTTGCGCACAGCATAATTCGCTCCCTCGTTTTACTAAATCTTGCGCACAACATAATTTGTTCCCTCGTTTTACTGAAATTGTGTGCACGATATAATTCGTTCCCTTTTTTTACTAAATCAAGCGAACAACATAATTTGTTCCCTCCTTTTACTAAAATGTGTGCACGTGTTTATTAGCATCTTGCATCCACACAGTAATATTCTGTTTATTGTAAGTGCGCACACAGTTTTGTTGTCTGATGCTTTTTTTAAAGTCGGGTGGATTTTGATCGGCTTTATTGTTTATCGTCAATGTTTTTATTGTTCATCAGCTGGAAAAATCATTCTGAAAGTGATTCCAACAATATTGTTCCTTTGTGTCATTATTGTTATAGTTCTGGTCTGAACATCAATGTTCTTATGAAATTAGAATGATTTTTAAAAATGTATCTTTACCATCATCCTTCGTGTAATCAGGCCTGAATTCAAATATTATATAATAGTATATAAAATAGAATATAACACTATAATAGTATAGAAATAACACTCTTGTCACACTGTAAAGTTAAAGTGTGTTTTACAATCACGTAACCTGCTTTTCAAAGGTCCTGCCCCAAATGGTTGACATTATGTGAACTGATCTTCCAGAATAGTGATGACCCTTGTTTACACGTGTCTGTGAAGTCCATAAGCGTGTTCCATTGATCATTTTATGATTTTGAAAGGTGCTCATGAGCACTGGCTATCTGTCGCTTTGCCATGTTCACACTGATAGTGACTCTACACAACATTACATTACATTCCCAAAGTGTGGACTCTACTGTGAGGACCTTGGCAGCATTTGGGATGGGATCAAAAGGTTATTCTGTAAAGTCATGGCACAGGATGTAACAGAAAATGATAAAGCAGTATCTATTTACATGAAATAAGTTTGACACTGATATTTTAGTGCAAAAATTGTCCTTTCTACAGTATATGATTGTACTTTAAAGTCAGCTCTTGTGTATTATTTGCCATCATTATGAAAAAACTTTGCATTCAGTTGGATGTTGAGTTCACATTTGCATGTTTAAGTATCTACCCAGGGCCTGAGATGGACTGAGCCGCTATAGATCAAAGCTGTTGGACGCTGATGGTCTTGGCATATTTGTGTAGCAAACACATGAGTATTCACAGGCTGGTGAGAGGAGACACAGAGACCCAACCAGAGCATGAGACCAGAAGCGCTGGCTTGGCTCAAAGCAGCCTCACAATACACAGATTTGAGAGCATTTGAGAAAAAAAATGTCCATCATACCAGACAAATATGGCCTCTCAAATAAGACTATAGCTTGCAAATCCTTTAATCCAGTGGTTATCAAACTTTTTAGGCATCAGAACCTCCATAAGTCCATATTTTTTATTTTATTTTTTAACTTGAAGTACCCTTTGATTTTTGAAGTAATGTTAACCTTTTAAACTAAAATGTATTTTGTAGGACTATGAATGTTTATATATGTGAATAAAAAAGAAGAAGATTCATATTGTATTGTTATTTTCTTCTTGTAATTGATAAAATTGTATATTATTACCTATTGTACTTTAAATTATGATACGTTAATCTAGTATTAAAGTATTTATTTTTACTCATAATTTATTATTTTTTACTCATAATATAGTATTTATAGTGTTATTTTTATTACACAAACCAATAAAACTGAGTGTCCTTAAGTGAGATTTCAAGTAGGCCTACAGTATATGTGATTATACACACTCGGTTAAATGAGAAAAGATGTTTTATATGGTAATGTTTCAATTTAGAAATTTCTAGACATTTAAAATATGTAGTATTTCATTGCTTGTGACAGTTTGGACCAAAACTGTCCAATTTCCAGCTGTAGTTATGTTAAGAATTTTCACTCATGTCAGCAAGAAAGGACAAAAGCCTGAATATCTACCAGCAATGATGTGTGGTCCTAAATATTGGCTTTATATAACATGTAATTTTCACTAAAGAGAGCTGGTATTTTAAAACAATGAGGCGGGATCATACAATCCAAACTGAAGCAGTGCCTTTTTGCAGTGGAGGCAACAAGTTCATTTCTCCACATTCAGAAAATTAATTAAGGGTGTAAAATGAGTTGGTATGCTTTGCTTGGCTGAGACAGTCTCAGTAAGAAGGCTTTACAGTGCAGAGACCCAGCAGCGGTGACTGTGCTTGTATTCATGCAGTGCTTGTTTAAACATTTGAGGAGCACATGAACAGATGGATGATTGCAGCAGGTTTCATCAGGAAGTTACGATGTTCAAACTTGCAGGGGGGCCATTCTAACACTCATGTCAACAGCCCGGGATCCAAGCAGCCCAATCAGTCAACACCATAAAACAGACTCTGAAAGACGTTTCGGGAAATCAGGTTGTTTTCTGAGAATGGCTTTTGATGGGCCAACACATTTGAGAGAAATTGTCTTTCTCCTCGAGTCTGAGGAGAATGTGTAATGACCAAATGTGACTGCAAAACATTTTCTTTTTTTGTAGGGGAGCATAATTATTTGATAAATCAATAAATCAACTGAAAAATGGAAAAATCAATTGAGAAATGATAAACATGTCTGTAAATAGATGAAAAGAATTAACAATTTGATCATCAAAAACATTCATTTATCAAAATACAATTACACAATCCAAAAAAAAAAAAAAAAAAAACACTGCAGTTGAAAATGTAATTGTATAATTACATATATTAAAAATTTATAAATGCAATTAAACATGTAATTAATCATATTAATTATAGAAAATACAACACAATTAAAAATATAATTATATAATCACATTAAAAATGTAAAAAAACACAGTTAAACAATTATACTCACATATTAAAATGTAAAATACAATTAAACATAATTATATAATTACATTAAAAATGTAAAAATACAATTAAAAACATAATTATATAATCACATTAAAAATGTAAAAAATACAATTAAAAATGAAAGAATCACATAAAATGTAAAAATACAATACAGTTAAACATAATTATATAATCACATTCAAATGTAAAAAATACAATTAAACATAATTATGCTATCACATATTACAAAGTAAAAAACAATTTAATATATAATTTATAATCAAATTAAAAATGTAAAAAAATACAATTTGAAAATTAAAGGATCAAATATTAAAAATGTAAAAATACAATACAGTTAAACATAATTATATAATCACACCGAAAATGTAAAAATAAAATTAAATATAATTATACTATCACATATTACAAAGTAAAATACAACAAAAAATATTATATAATCATGTTAAAAATGTAAAAATACAATACAATTAAACAATTAAAGAATTACGTATTTAACATGTAAAAATACAATGCAGTTAAACATAATTATATAATTGCATATTAAAAATGTAAAAAATACAAATTAAAAATTGTAGAATTGCATGTTTAAAAAATTAAATTAAAAATGCATTAATTGCTCAATTGAATATTGCATTTTTAATTTAGCTGTTTTTATTAATTGTATGAATTTATTTATTTATTTTTTTTTTTTAAATGTTATCTAATTAATTTGTTTACTGATTTCTCAGCTGATTTACTGATTTATCAAATTAATTATTGTGAGGCTCTCGTGGGCCATGATAACCCACTGCAATATCAGAGGACTTTAGTGTTTAATCCACATTAATGATGCTGCATCCTTGGCACTGGCAGACAGAATTACAAAAAAAGAGAAGCCAAGTGGTGGCAAGGTCACTCAAATGACCTCAGTGTGATACTAATCACCCTTTGGTCTTGGTACATTTGCAAAAGCGCTTGGGCAGAATGTCAGTGCTGTGGTTTGGCCAAACGTCAGATTTCACAGTAACGGTATGAAAGCTGTTACTTAAACACCTGACATCATATTCTGAGAATAGCAGCGGAGAAGGCTGCTGAACGGTGAGTCTATGGTAAGAGCATCAAGCATATACTCATGTGCCAATGACAGACAACAGACAGAGCCACATGAAGCAATATTTCTAGGGATCTTGCGAAGCACTCAGGAGTGTATATCACGCGTGTCCATGGAAACTGGATTTTCTGCCCACCTCTAGCGCCTGTCTTTCTCTTGCACGACATTTGGGCCTCAAAGATGGACTGGCGAGAAAAAGCACCTTGGAAGTTTCCATCCACCCCACCCATTCGGAGACCGGGATTGCTGCCACTCCACATTGAGCTGTGTGGGACGATATTTACCTTAAACCCCAGGCCAAAATCCTCCCTTTCTCCTCCTCAGTTCTCTTTCGTCTTCTTACAGTCTGTCTGATCAGAGTTTTCCTCTTTTTGAGGGCAGGGCAAGCCTTTGCTCCTCCTTAAAGATAAGCAGGACAGATTAGATGTCCTCTCAAATTTAAGACGTGCCAGTTGGTCCTGGACAGTCTAGGGAATCAAATTGGCCAAATATTAACCACATTCAGATTTATTTATAAAGCCCTTGATTACGAGTTTATTAGTCTGCATTGAATAATAACCACACACATGGCCAGTTCAATGAAAATGATGCTATTTTCAAGGGATTTAAATAGAACCTGGTTTATAAATTCCTCCAGTATTATGGTTACTTAAAAGCAACTGTTGTGTGAGCAACACAATAGTTCATACAAATTATGGTCAAACAACTCAAGTGTGTTGTGACACTAAAGAAGTGGTGTTGGATTTCAGTGTTGTCTTTTTGTTGAGATGAAACTAGTCTTGGAATATACACTCAGAATGGGAAATGGTTCAAACAAGCGCACCATGTCAGCAAAAACGTATAAAATACTTGCTTAGACACTTTGTGTATTAATAGACGAGACTCTGCATTTCCAGATTAATTTCTTTTATGGCAACCTAATGGGCTTTAGTGTAAATGTGAACTCAGTGTGAACCATCCAGATATATTTTACATTTGGCCAGAAGATGCTGATATGGATTTGTTCTATTTAAACGACATCTGTGATATTTATCAGACAGAACCACACCCGACACCAAGTGATTTGGATACCTGAAGAACTGCAATGGAAAGTCATTTCTTAAATTTTAGAAGATGAGAACTTCGCTGAGTTACTGAAACACACCTGCTGAGATTTAAACTGTTGCAAGATGTTAAGTTCAATCAGATGAGGAATAGGCATGGGTGAATGCAATATTTCTTTAATTTTATCTCAGTCCACTCAGAGGTCACTGTAACTTTATAGTCTTAACACGAACATAGCAATACTGCCACCTTATGGTGACTGTGGTTCTACACAACATGCATCAATGGCACCATACTTGCAGACACAGCAAGATATTTAGTGGGGGATAAGTGTGTGTGTGTGTGTGTGTGTGTGTGTACCTGTTTTTCTATTCAGGTGGGGACTTAAACCTGAATACACACAGAATCATGGGGACTTGTGTCACGGTGGGGACCTCATGGGTAAACAAGCAAATAAATCATACACAAATCAAAAAAAATGCAGAAAGTTTTCTGTGACGGGTAGGTTTAGGTGTAGGGTTGGTGTAGGGCGATGGAAAATACAGTCTGTACAGTAGAAAAAACATTACGCCTATGGAGAGTCTGTGTGTGTTTGTGTGTCACATCCTAGGATATATATCCTTTTGACTAATTCACAGTTTGATATATAAAACTAGTTATATAAAGAAGTACATAAATTGTTTTAGTTTGTATTCTAATTGATGTTATTAAATAAATTGTTCCTATAGGGTAGTGGTTTTCAAACTGGGGACCCAGGGGTCTGTGGAAAAGTTTAGAAAAACAAAAAGTGTAAAAATTTGTTTAAATTAAGTATAACATTTATTACTATGTCAGAAAATCTACATTAAACATAAAAAATATAGAAATACCAAAATAATCCATCATAGTTCTATTGAAACTTTCTGATACAAAGTTTTTCAGTTCAACAGCAGTACAAACTAATTTATTTCAACAATTTGAAACTTCTTGACTGCATCATATTTCGCTCTTTTGGGAAGGTTTGCAGTGTTGGTGAGATATTTTGGAGGCAGCATCAGTGAAATTGATGGCAGAGAAGAAGAGGCAGAGGGATTGAAGGCTGTCAGTGCACTTGATCCACAGCATATACACAAGAGCAGAATGTCAATAGCCAAGTGGTTTTCTTTCATGACTGACATCCCAGCATATCACATGAAATCAGGGTTTTTTCTTTCACAGAAATTCTGCCTGAAAAAAATATAAAATATACCCTATAATGTAGAATAAAAACAACAACAGTGCCAAGTCATTCAAAGGTATAGTTCACCCAAAAATGAAAATTAACCCAAGATTTACTGACCCTCAAGCCATCCTAGGTGTATATGACTTGAATGGGGGTTGAGATTTAATAGTCCACTAGAAGTCCAATAAAGTGCATCCATCCATCATAAAATGGCTCCTGGGGGGTTTAATAAAGGCCTTCTGAAGCAAATCAATGCATTTGTGTAAGAAAAATATCCATATTTAAACTTTATAAACTGTAATCTCTAGCTTCCGCTAACTGTCGTATGCGCGTACACGAGAGAGTGGCGTTCCAGCGGATGACGTAGGATGTAGGCGTAGTGTAAGCTCTGGTGAGAAAATGCTAGTCATGTGAGAACCAAGTTTTGCTCACAACAAAGGAAAACCAGTCTCCTCTTGGCTTATATTGGAATCCCCCAACATTTGTCTTTCTAATTCCTCATTTTGTACTTCTAATTCATGACTGGTGTTTTGGTTTGATTTCTCGTATGCACTTCCGTGTTTGTCACTTCTGACTGGAGTTTATGCTACGCCTACGTCCTATGTCATCCGCTGGAACGCCACTCTCTTGTAAACGCGTACGACATTTAGAGAGCTAGAGATCGATTCGCTTCAGGAGGCCTTTATTAACCCCTCGGAGCCATGTGGAGCACTTTTTTATAATGGATGGATGCACTTTACTGGACTTCTATTGGACTATTGAAAATTGATATAACTCCGACTATTCATCTGAAAGAAGAAAGTCATATACACCTAGGATGGCTTGAGGGTCAGTAAATCATGGGTTAATTTTCATTTTTGGGTGAACTATCCTTTAAAATTTATACATTTCTCATTCAGTTACATACTATGTTTTTACAATGTTTTAAGACATATGTTATTGTCTATGGGAATTGTTTCATGCAAAATTGTGTCATAGAGCCATTTATCTATAAAATGACTGGATTGCTCATTGCGATCTAAACTACCATTAGGTGATGAAGTCACTGGAAGTGTTCGAGTGGCCATATTGCTATTCTGTATTGACTGACAACCAAAAAGTTGACCTAAAATCATCCGATTTGAAGTGTATCAGTCGCACCGCATTTGTTTTTAGGATATGTTTATGTAAAGTTATTGTTTCTTTAGATGTTATCTGTAATGGTTAAAGGGATAATTTACCCAAAATTGAAAATTCTGTCATTTATTTCTCACCCTCATGTCTTTCTGAACTCATAAGACCTTTGTTCATCTTTGGAACAAAATTAAGATATTTTTGATGAAATCTGAGAGCTTTCTGACCCTCCATAGACAGCAATGCAACTGACATGTTCAAGGCCCAGAAAGGTAGTAAGGACATCGGTAAAATAGTCCATGTGTCATCAGTGGTTCAACCTGAATTTTATGAAGCTACGAGAATACATTTTGTGCGCAAAGAAAACAAAAATAACGACTGTATTCAAGGATTTCTTCTCTCCCGGGACAGTCCTCTGCCATTATCGACGCATGCGCGTGGTCCTGCTGATGTAGAACATGCTTTGCCTTGTTTACAAGCAGAGGAAAGCACCTTATAATAATGTAAAAGGGCTCCATATAGTTTAGAGCATATGCTGAGGTAGATTTTTATCCCTAAGAAAATTTTAATTAGGCATATAATTGAATTTATTTAAAGAGAAATTTGTTTAGTAAACCACTGTTTAATAAAAAAGCAATTTTATGTTTAGTTTTTCCCCATGCTGAAACCACACCGAACCGTGACGTCAAAACCGAGGTATGTACCAAACTGTCATATTTGTGTACCGTTACACCCCTAGTTAATACAATTTAGTTTGACAGAAACTTTTCTTAACAAGCCTTTACTTGAGTTCTTCTGTGCTCTAAATCACTCACTAATCTTTTTACAGTTTGATAATCTCTACTAAGTTATTTGTAAAATATTTTTTTCTTCCCCATATTGTATGAGAATTGTGATTTGCTTAATAATGTGGAATAAAAAACACCTGGCAAAATATTTAACAAACTTGTCTAAGATTGATACCAGTTATCTAAAAAGATATGAGAAATACATAACTATATTGTAATTACTGTAAAACAGACACTTGCATAACTGAGAAATATGCTTTATTATGTTTGGCTCTTCTGTGCAGAGAAAGTACTGTTGTATATACAGTAGTATTATATATCCTTTGACTTATCAAGTGAAAAGCATGACTGAATTTATGAAACATAATGCAGAACAGACAAATTCTCAGACAAAATCAGGGAGTCTTGTCTCTGTAATTTATTCTACTGTAATTGTGACCAGACGTTAATACAGACATTTTAGCACAAAACACAATAGCCATAAAGGACCTACAGCATGAACTGAAGCCATTTAAGTCTGTTTAATGAACCTATCAATGAAAAGATGCATTGTGTCTGTTTTTCAAACTGCTTTGCTTCTTATTATGGCAAAAAAAAAAGTGCTTATTGTGCAACAATCATCAAACTGTTACAGTATATATAAGCCAAATGTGATAATAAACATACACAGGTCAAGACAGAGCAATGCTGAATGAGTCCCAACAGCTGTCTCAAGACATTAGAAGTCTCCTTTTAAAATAAGTGAAAGCCAGATAAGTGGCGCCCCCTATCAAGCCAACCAATAAAGTGGCACCAACAAAGGCTGGAGCCTTTTTCTTTGCTACCCTGAATGCAGTGGGCAGCACAGCAGATATGAGGATGTTATTGACATGTCCAAGCACTCTGCGGAAAGCCGGCCGGTCCAGGACACGCTCATAATACGTTTCCAGGTTGACCCGGGTCCCATTTCCCCAGTACCGACGGGACAGACCCAGGAACTTGAGGCGGTGAAGGGTGACAGCGAGGGAGACGTCAGCAATGCTAAAGAAGTCGCCACAAAGCCAAGCCTGCTGACTGCCCTCTTCTGGAAAGATAATAAGTGACAGGTTAAGAAGCCAGATTTTTAAAAATGCTTAGCATGAAAAAGCAGAAGTTGGCATGAAATGGAAATTTACTGTATATACAGTAGCTTATATAGCTCTATAGCTTGAGTTATAGTTGTGGTGTAGACTAAATTAAAAAAATTAAAATGATTTTTAAAACTTAGTTATCATTATCGTTGGTGTGAATAGGCCTTAAACGTTCTAAAGAGTTTTAGAGAGATTTTTTTAACCGACTGTGTTTACTTGGATACTCGTCAAGACAGCCATTGTGACATAATATTGTATGTATTTGCTCAAGATGCAAAAGTGAACTCAGTTTAGTAGTCAGTTTAGTAGTACAAAAGTGATTTAGTCAAGAGTAGGGTTAGAGATTTTCTCTCTTTTGTTGTTTGATTAACATGAATGACAGACAGCAGGAATATTAGACTGCTGTCATTTTAAGAGCCGCTTGAATCCAATATACTTTTACACATGTGTTTCTTGTTTACTTTCACTTAAGACCTAAATTACTATGTTTGTGAGGTTACTTGCAAAGACGGGCATTCTGACACACACGAATGTGAATATTTAACTGTTCAAGGCCTATAAAGCAGCAAAAATAACTCTATTCAATACTCCGTGCTCTATGAGCACAGTCTTCACATGCACGTGTCTCTCTGACAGTGCTCAGAAACAGTCTCTCAGACAGCGAAATTAGTTTTTTTCGCTGCTGATTGCATTTCAACAGCTTAAATCGCTTGTTTTTAAACCGCAATGCTTAAAAACGTGTAAACGATAATTTTTGTGACCATGTAGCACGGCAACATCATGTGAGCGTGTAACAGTGATAGAGATGATAGTCCAAAATCTCTAATGGTTGACAAATTTCTACCAGTTAATCATGTCTACCGGTATATCGCCCACCCCTAAATAAATTTAACAATCATCCTACAAAGTGAAGACATCCAGGATATACTTTTAAATGTTTGAACATACTGTAGGCTTCAACACTTGACACACAAACCTCAACAATGTTGACAATCAACATATGTAAAAAGATGAGCTCTTTATATATACTGTCACGGTGCTGCTACTGTGGTGGAACGAGGAGACGAGGAGATTCAGCAATCATAACAGTCTTTATTAAATCCAAAACAAGGAACAAGGAATGGGCAGGAACACACATGTAGCAGTGGGGTTGGACGTACAATACCGGACGCTGGAGACATGGAAACACAGGGTTTAAGAACAATAGGTAATTAAACACAGCTGAAGACTAATGAACTAATAATCACACTAAACGAGGACAGGAACAGGAAAACCCAAATAAGGACATAAACACTGGGACATGTGGGGAGCAAAACACACAGACAGTCCAGACTCCTGACATTACTCCCCCCTCCCGGAAGGCGCGTCCATGCGCCACACAACATCCAAAGGTGAGGGAGGGGGGGGGTGCTCTGGAGAGTGGAGACCCTTCAGGACAGGCTCACACAGGACGGCAGGCCTCCAGAGCGGTACCCGTTCTAGGACCCATGGTGGATCAGGCAGTCTAGGGAGCCATGGCGGATCAGGGGACTCAGGAGGCCTTGGCGGATCAGGGAACTCAGGAGGCCATGGCGGATTAGGGAACTCAGGAGGCCATAGCGGAGCAGAGGACTCAGGAGGCCATGGAGGAGCAGGGAACTCAGGAGACCATAGCGGGCCAGCCTCTGTGGCCTTGGCCTCGACCTTCAGCCCGGCCACTCCGACCGGAACCCTACAACCCCCCCAAAAAAAATCTTTGGGGGAATTTACGGGTTTCCTGGCTGAAACGGTCTTTTGAGGGTGCTCTGGAGGAGCAGGCACTGGAGCCCTCTCTGAGCTGGATCCGGGGACTGGAGCCCTCTCTGGGCTGGATCCGGGGACTGGAGCCCTCTCTGGGCTGGATCCGGGGAATGGAGCCCTCTCTGGGCTGGATTCGGAGGCTGGAGCCCTCTCTGGGCTGGATTCGGGGCTGGAGCCCTCTCTGGGCTGGATTTGGGGACTGGAGCCCTCCGTGGGCCAAACTCAGGAACAGGAGCCCTCCGTGGGCCAAACTCAGAAACAGGAGCCCTCCGTGGGCCAAACTCAGGAACAGGAGCCCTCCTTGGGCTAAACTCAGGAACAGGAGCCCTCCTTGGACTTAACTGGGGATCAGGAGCCGACACTGGAGCGAGCTCTGTGGCTGGAGCCGACACTGGAGCGGACTCAGGGGCTGGATCCCACACTGGAGCGGACTCAGAGACTGGAGCCGACACTGGAGCGGACTCAGAGGTGAGGATGAGGGCTGTGCACAGTCTTTTCCTCCTCATCCTCCTCCTTTGGTTGGGTGTGAACTGGGTGGCCAGTGGGCTTGACATTGCGGCAGCCGGCGAACTTGACTTAGGAGCGGCCGGCCAACTTGACTTCGGAGCGGCTGGGAGGCTGGTGAGAGCCGTGGCTGGCGGGTTGGATTGCGGAGCGGCCGGTAGGCTCGACTTCGGAACGGCCAGCGGGCTGGTGAGAGCCGCAGCCGGCGAGCTTGACTTGGGAACGGCCGGTAAATTTGACTGAGGATTGGTCGGCGGACTTGACTTCGGAACGGCTGGCAGACTTGACTTCGTAGCGGCTGGTGAACTTGAGTGAGCAGCAGCCGGCGGGCTTGGGGGAGCCACAGCCAGCGGACTTAACTTGGGATCGGCCGGCGGGCTTGAGGACGAGAGTGGAGCTTTGGAGGCTTCAGGAAGCGCGAGAGGAATGGAGGGAGCGAGCTCATTGGTGCAGCAGGTGGAGGAGGCTGGCTTGTGGTGAGCTGGAGCGTCCGCAAGCTTCCGGATGGGAGGAGGATTAGGATCATCCACATCAACAAAGAACTTGGAATTACTTAAATCAAGGACATAATTTATAAAATCTGCTACGGGTCTGCGGCAATCGTCAGGAGTTAGAAAACAAAACAACTGATCCTCTCTGAGTCCCATCCAGAAGGAAGCGTTAATCATAGAATCGCTCCAGCTCACCAGATGTAACACGCTCAGGAATTCCTCCACGTACTGCTCCAACGGCTGTCCCTCTTGTTGGAAGTTGAAAAGAAAATCCTCAGCCCAGTTCATCTTTTTATGGTCCGGTATTCTGTCACGGTGCTGCTACTGTGGTGGAACGAGGAGACGAGGAGATTCAGCAATCATAACAGTCTTTATTAAATCCAAAACAAGGAACAAGGAACGGGCAGGAACACACGTACAATGGACGTACGATGGAGACATGGAAACACAGGGCTTAAGAACACTAGTTAATTAAACACAGCTGAAGACTAATGAACTAATAATCACTCTAAATGAGGACAGGAACAGGAAAACCCAAATAAGTACATAAACACTGGGACACAGGGAGCACATGGGGAGCAAAACACACACAGACAGTCCAGACTCCTGACATATATAGTACACTAGATGGGACAACAATTAGGCGATTTCTGTTGGTCTAACATGGGTTTTTATGTAGTTTCAAGAAAATTTTTGTAGTATTTGAGAATCGAAAGGTTTTGTAAACCTATGTAGTTGCTTTTTTTTTTGCTTTTACTGTTCAACAAAAAATTCTCCCACCTGGTGTCTCCTCAATCCTCCTCTGCAGCTCAGTCTCAACTTGATCCAGAACATTCTCCAGTTCATCCAGGAGTTTCTTCAGGTATTTCATGTTATCATGGTCAAACAATTTACTCTAGAGAGATTCAAACAAATAACGTTTTGTGACATTCAGCAATCAATTTCTTGACATTGTAAACAAGACTGTAATCTAAATTAAGTACACATACTCAGAGGAATAAAATCATTGAGATCATCCGAGGTCTTGGGTACTGTGCTACAAAGAGTAGATGCCCAGAAAGGGTAATCATATGAATAATTGAAGCTGAACACTGCTTGAATGTTTACTTACTTTCAGACGTCTCTGTTTTGCAATATAAGCATCTTTAAGATCGGGATTCTCCGCTGCTAGTTTCTTAAGCTCGGATTCTGTGTTTAAAATCTGTGCTGTAAGACAGAAATCACAGTTAAAGGAATAGTTCACCCAAAAATGAAATTTTCTGATAATTTACTCACCTCAGGCCATCCAAGATGTAGATGAGTTTGTTTCTTCATTGGAACAGATTTGGAGAAAAGTAACCCACATGACTCTAGTCCATCAACGTCAGCAGATTTTGTTTTGAGAGGACAATAGGGGATGGACTTTTTCACTGGAGGAAGTGATATTATGGACTATAGACTGGTATTTTGGCCAGAAGCAATGTTTTAAAGTTAAAATGCCATAATTGTTGATTTGTTTCTTACAAAGATTCAGCTTTTCACTTCATAAGATGTTAATTGATGGACTGGAGTCATGTGGATCACTTGTGGGTTTTTATTAGCTGTTTGAGCTCTCATTCTGACGGCACCTATTCACTGCAGAGGATCCATTGGTGAGCAAGTGATGTAATGCTAAATTTCTCATCTACAACTTGGATGGCCTCAGGGTGAGTACATTTTAGATTTTGTTTTGGGTGAACTATTAATTTAATTCACAGTATTCACAATAATGTATGGTTCATATTAAGTCATTATGCTCAGTCCCCTTCTTACTGCGAATGTGGGTGGTGGCGTAAGCTGGGATGTGGGAGTCTACGGTGATCTCTGGGTGGAGGATGCAGCCATGGGTGTACGCATCCATCTGCAGGGAGTCCAGCAGTTCTCTGTAATGCTGAACTCGATGATAATACGTGCTTACCTCTTCTGGGATCAGCTTTGGGGTGTGCTCTGATTCAGAGAAGGGCACAAAACACATATACAGTACGCATTATGACCCAAAAATGTAACTGCAATCTACATGAGCTGCTCTCCAGGGCAAATATCTTATTTTGACTCACCCCTCAGTGGCTCTCATGTTATCCAAATTTCTGCACAGGCATGCTGAACGTAACATGGCACATGCAAACATAAATGCAACCAAATGAAAATAAGATAACAAATGCACTGAACACAGCAAAAGCAGTTCACAAAAAAAAAAAAAAAAATTAATTAATTAATTAAAAAAATTCCAACAGCTATTAGCACATTAGAAATCAGCTGACATCTAATAGACATTATGAAAATGGAGTGTTTTAAATGCATTGATTAAATGTGTATTCAGGTGCAGGAATTAATTTGTTTAGTCATACATTTATTGAACCCTCTGATGCATGAATTATTAAATCACTAAGACAAAACTTAATGTTGTTTTTTTGTTTTTTGTTTTTTTTTCACTTTAAAACAATAACAGAAATATTCCCAGCCATTTATTTTATTTTAAATTAAAATATAATTACTACAGGTCAAAAGTAGTTAGTTGTAATAATTAAGATTGTTTAATATTTTTGAAAGAAGCATCTTATACCATCAAGGCTCCATTTATTTGACCAAAAATACAGTAAAAACAATAGTACTGTGTAATTTAAAATAACTGTTTCCTATTTTAATGTATTTTAAAATGTAATTTACTTATGTGAATTTTTAGCAGCCATTACTCCAGGCTTACATGATCCTTCAGAGAAATCATTTTAATATGCTGATTTGCTGCGCAATTATTATTTATTATTATTAGTGTTCAGCTATTAATAATGGCTCTTATTATTATCAGTTTTTGCTGCTTAATATTTTTGTTTAAACAATAATACTGTGATTTTTTTTAAGATTCTTTAATGAACAGAAAGTTCAATGAACAGTGTTTATTTAAAATAAAAAAAAAATTGTAACATTATAAATGTTTCTACTATCACTTTTGATCAGTTTAATGCATCCTCGCAGAATAAAAGTATTATTGCAGCAAATCAGCATATTAAAATGATTTCTAAAAGATCATGTGACACTGAAGATTGGAATAATGACCGCTGAAAATTCAGCTTTGCCATCAGGGGAATAAATTACATTTTAGAATATATTGAAACAGAAAGCAATTATTTTCAGTTAGAATGATATTTTATAATATTACTGTTTACTGTATTTTGATCAAATAAATGCAGCCTTGGTGAGACATTTTCACAAACATTAAAAAATCTTAATTATTTCATACTTTTAACTGGTAGTCTAGAGATACTTGTATATGTAAATGCTATTTTACACACAACATTAACCCCAAATTGTAAGTGTTTACCATCACAGAAGTTCTGCTCCAAATAGTCCATGATTTGTGTGGGGTCACAGATGACATTGTCATTGTGAACCAGCACAGGAACCTCTCCAGTAGGGTTCAGGCGCATAAACCAGGGCTCATTGTGTTCACTTAGAGGCAGACTCACATCATACTCCTCACACTGAAGACCTTTCTCAGCTATTGCCAGTCTCACCTATGACAGAAACACAACATTCCTTTGTTTGGGTGTTTTATTAGAACATTATACCAAAGAAAAACTGAGACAGCAGTTATTTTGCACTCGTACTACCATCTTGTTTAGAAAAACAACAGCAGGTTATGCTCTTGTTTTACAATTATACAATACAGTTGTAATTCAGGCGTCTGTGTTATGATTACAGTAATTCAACACAGCCTACACACTTGCATCATTAATAATGTATAATTTATGAATAATTAACATGCATGCTGTCAATCAGCAATTGTTTAATTGAGACAGCCACATGAATAGGAAGCAAGTTTTTAAAATATGTGAATATCACAAAACAAAAACAAAACAGATCAGATGCTAAAACCGCCCTGATGCTCTTGGCCTGCCTTCGCCAGTAATGTTGAATTATGGGATCGCTTACCTTCTGAGAGCTGAACGACTGAGTCCAATGATACAAAATCAGTTTAGACTCTTTGTTTTTTGTTTTCTCGACAACCTCACCGCTGTCCTGTGACAGTGCATCCTTCTTAATAAGGATTTCCTTCTCATCCCGAGATTCACCGATGTTTTCCACCTCCATTTTATCAGTCATTGGCTGTGTTTCAAAACCTAGTTGCCTTCGACGGCATGTTTGTGCATCTTACGTAAGTGCAGCATTCTAGCGCATCAAACGCGCTTGCAGTGTTTATTGAAATAACAGGTGTGTAACCGTGTATTTCACTGCGCCTTAAAACTGTTAGCTACACGCGTCTATGATGCCCACATATGCTGTCTATGTAGTCGGCTCACTAGGTTTTGAGACACGGCCAGTGTGCCGAACGGCGCAGCCTCCAGTGGTGGTACCCAACTTCTTAAAGGACACACATCCACATTCACAATCATGAAATAATATTAATACAAATTAGATATTTATGTTTTGATATGTTTTCTATTTCAATGAAGTGAAAATCTAATTCTTACTTTTATAGTGATCTAAAATAATATTTTTTTTGTGAATATTTATATAGGCCTATGAATTTTCATGGTGGAAGAGTATAAATCAGAAGCGCACTTTTTAAATGAACCAACAGATGTCTCTGTAGACTAGGCCTATCTTCTCTATCAAATTACATTAAGCCGTTTAAAATGCTATCACATGTTGAGATTTTTATTTTATTTTATTTTATTTTATTTTATTTTTCTATTGAGAAGTAAATAAATACTCTTTTATTTTGTAAACAATTACCTGCATGTAAAACACATAAACTGACAGTTTGATTTAGTAGACCCAAGATTTGATTATACTGTAGGCCAATATGATTCATCCATCAAAATCACAGAGATTTTACATAACCATAAAGGGATGGCAGCCAACATATCAACCAAATTGTTGAAAGGAAGTAAAGAGAGACATCTATACAAAAAAAAAAAAAAAAAAAACAGTTCAGTGTTGAGAAACCTGAAAAAAATAAAAAAATAGAAATAAATAAAAAATCAGTCACGTTTTTCTTAAATTTAATATCTATATTATATTGTGTTACGGCCTTAAAGCCCCTCACTGTTCAAGACAATATATTACTATAATTAACCACAATTAGTTGTGGAATTCCAGACATTACAAGAAATTTGTTTGTCAATAAAAAATGTAGTTGAGGGGATGAAATAAAATTAGGAAAAACTAAATGAAGAAGCATGATGTCATGTAGCCTACCTCGTGGCAGTTTGTAGTGTTTTAATTAAGTTAGATTACTGTAATTTATTATAAAGAAATGATCCTTGGAAGTATTCTGAGGCCCCCTAGTGCCTCCCAGGTCCCTGGTCTCATAAAATAAAGAACTTTCTCGATCAAAAACTAGATGTTGCTAGTTGGCAGGCAAAGCTGTCTGAGAGTTGAGAGATTTCAACGAACTCAGGCCTACGTCTACAATTCTACTCTTATATGCTTTTATCCTTTTATCCTTTTACCTGCCAAAGCAGATCATCTGTCCATGACATTATGGCCTATATTGCAGCAGTACTCTAAAAACTCTGACACTTTTTTAATTCAATGCCACAAGAACAAGAGGTATTACATAGTCACAGTATTAACAACTTAAATGCCAAAAAAAAGAAGCTTTTTTTGTTTTTTGTTTATTCCAAAAGGTTTATGTAATTCATTTATACAATGTAAACAAAGGATTGCAAAAAGCCTTGCTTAAATTAGCCTACTTAAATTGCTTGTAAATTTCACAAATAAAATTTAGAAGTAGAAAGACTAAAATATCATTATATATATATATATATATATATATATATATATATATATATATATATATATAGCCTAATGGATTTTTTTTAAATATGTATATGGAACTTTCCTAATAAATAAATAATTACTTAATGTACTAAAGCACAGCAAATAGCCTACACAAATGTGAATAGGTTTCCAAATCCTCTCTAAAATAATTTTGAATAGATTGATAGATAGTAAATAGATTTATTAAAAACTGCTAAATTTTTCTTTTTTCCAGTCCACAAAATTCACAGGAATATGAAATTCACCTTAAATCTTTCCAAAACATGCTTCCATATGCAGTATTTTGTAGGATACTTCTTTAATTTTGTTATTTATACAGAATTTGTTTAGCAATTTTTAACCAAATATAGACGACCAAAAAAATCCCGCTCCAGGAAAAGTAAAGAGACAAAACAAAGAGCATTTATTACACCCTCTGAAACGGCGCGCTGTCATTTAGCCCGGTGAGGGTGAAGTGGGCGGAGCGGAGGACCGGCAGCTGGTTTCGCTCTGCGCCGCGGTCTCGGTGTGTCTGCTCTGCGCAGCGCCTGCGAGCGGAGGGAGTCGGTGAAACGCAGCGGCGGTTCCAGCGTGTGCGGCTTCGGTAAAGATGCACTAAACCTGCTTCTTCATTCATACTCTCGCAACCCAAGCAGAAACACCAAACAACAGCATCGGCGTTGTGATTATAATCGTTGTCGCTGAACTCGACTTAGAAAAGAAGGTTTAATGAAAGAGAAAGACAAGAAGAAGCGCACGGCAACGTTACGACTGTTTTTATTTTCATCCCATTCTGAATGACGGGCGGACGGTTCGACTTCGACGATGGAGGCACTTACTGTGGCGGATGGGAGGACGGGAAAGCCCACGGACACGGCATCTGCACGGGACCCAAGGGTCAAGGCGAGTACGCCGGGTCCTGGTCCCACGGTTTCGAGATAGTCGGGGTCTACACCTGGCCCAGCGGGAATACCTACCAGGGCTACTGGTCGCAGGGCAAACGCCACGGGCTGGGTGTCGAGACCAAGGGGAAGTGGGTTTATCGTGGGGAGTGGAGTCACGGGTTCAAGGGTCGCTATGGAGTTCGGCAGAGCACCAATACACCTGCTAGATACGATGGGACGTGGAGTAATGGACTGCAGGATGGCTATGGAGTCGAAACCTATGGGGATGGTGGTAAGTGCCACTGTAAATGTCATTTATATGTTTAGGGATGAGAATCGCGAGCAGTTGAACCATTACGATTCCTCTTGTCGATGTCCCATTTTAGCACTTTTGAGGACAAAATGTTTGAAAATAAGACATTCCTTGATTTTCAGCAGACTGCAGATATAACAAATTAGAGATAGCCTATATTTTATTCTGTTTACAAAGACAAATGTTTGTCCTAACCATATATTATAATTGCAGGCCTAAACATAGCAAAATATGGTAATGTATTTAATTAATTATTTCATCCATACATAGAGCAAAACACATATCTTTGGCTACAATTTGTCATATGAACAACCAGACGCTGATTTAAGCCTCGGAGTCTTAAGTACAACATAACACTGTAACAGCTGTTGCTACATTTCGATTCGGACATGACGAAAGTAATAACTTGCGGTTCAGTAAGTGAGTCAGATTAAATTCAGTATAACCGCTCCGACTGATTCATAATCGTTTTTGATTCACTAAAAAGAACCGGCTCATAAGACTCATTCTTTCGGGAGTCGGATACTTATTGATAGCGCTGAATGTTTTTGAATCGCTAAAAAGAATCGGATCAAACGAATCATTAGTTTGCAAATTTGTTTGCTCATACATAAATCTCATAGAAGTTTCTGGACCACTGACATATTTACATACAATATTGCCAAGCATTATAAACATACGTAATGACAAGCAAAAGAAATTTACAATATTAGTATTAAAATAGTATTAAAATAAAGTGACAAGTAATAAATTATATATATATATATATATATATAAGATCTATCAAAACATTGCGAACAAAAATACTGTAATAGACTATGTGTATGGTAGTTTTGAATATATTGGTTATATATATATATATATATATATATATATATATATATATATATATATATATATATATATATATTCTAAAAAGAGCCTGATCAAGAGAGTCATTCACTCAGGAATTGTATACACACTTGCCTCATTGTATGTGTTTGGTTCACTAATAAGAACCAACTCATGAGAATCATTCATTCAGGAATCAGGCTGCACTGATCAATGTATGTTAAGCACTGTAGATTCAGTAAAGGTCTTCTCACTGAATACTAGGATGCAATTCCATAAGAATCAAAATTAACATAATAGAACGTCATGAAAAAGAACCGATTCAAGGTTCCTGATTCTATTTATGTTTTTGCCAACTGTCAGGCCACAGGTCATTGCCACTGGGTGTAAATAAAACCCAATTTGGTTTCAAAGTACACTGAAGAAATGCTCTTGACATGAGGATGAATATTTGTATTTTTTGACATAAATGCACAACTTGACATAATTCAACCAATATTGTTAATTAAACTTGTGCCACGATTTACTCCATGCATTTCATGGCATTGCAATGTGACATCCAGCATTTACCTAACGTTTTGCATTTTCGGAGCCTACATTAGTTTCCAAATTAGTTTCAGGATCTGTGTCATTTGTGTCAGTGATTTTAGATTAGGCCGACTCTGATGAACACTGTCAACATAAAACACATTTGTCATGTATCACTGAAGGGGCAAGAGATTTTAATTATCCAATTTTCATTAGTTACACTCTTACGGTTCATGAGTTATGAGTTGTTTACTAACATTAATTGATATTTGATACGCTAATGTGCGTATTACATTACATTAATATTACCATTGAATACGTTTAAACCAAATTAAGCAAGGTATGAAACTTCTTGCATTGTTTGCTTACTTGATCTACATGAGTTTAATGTTCCTTTCTGTTTCATAAGGCACATATCAAGGCCAATGGATGGGGGGCATGAGGCATGGCTACGGTGTGCGACAGAGTGTGCCTTATGGAATGGCCACCATTATCCGCTCTCCGCTTCGCACCTCCCTGGCCTCCCTAAGAAGTGTGCAAAGCAATGGCGCCGTTCTGCAGGATGTGGTACCCGACACGCCAGTTGGAAGCCGTGGTGGTTTCGTGCTGAATTTTCACAGCGACACCGAAGTCGTCACCGGGAAGAAGAAGGGCCTGTTCCGCCGCGGGTCCCTCTTTGGCAGCCTCCGCCAGCTACGTAAATCCGACTCCAAAACGTCCGTCTCTAGCAAACGGAGCTCGGCGCGTAGCGACGCCACCATGAGCCGCATCAGCTCCAGCGACGCCAACTCTACCATCAGCTATGGAGACGGAGAGGTGCCCGATGAGTACACCCCCATGGAGGACCATGTGGACGCCACCACCACAGAGTCCTACATGGGCGAGTGGAAGAACGACAAACGCAATGGGTTTGGAGTCAGTGAGCGATCCAACGGGCTGAAGTACGAAGGGGAATGGATGAACAACAAGAGGCATGGATACGGATGCACAATATTCCCAGATGGAACCAAAGAGGAGGGGAAGTATAAAAATAACGTGCTGGTGCGTGGGATAAGGAAGCAGCTTATTCCTCTTAAAAACCATAAAACTAAAGAAAAAGCGGACAGGGCCGTGGAGGGGGCTCGAAGGGCGGCAGCTATCGCCAGGACTAAAGTGGAAATAGCAGTGTCAAGGTAGGGGACCACTTTTGCTGAAAATCTATTTGTAAAGCCAAAAATGAAAATTCTGGCATCATTTATAAATTCTGATGTGGTTCCAAACTCCTATGACTTTCTTCTTCAGTGGAACGTGAAAGGAGAAACGTTGAAGAATGTAATAGCCACTCTTTTTCAGATAATGAAATATATATATATATATATATATATATATATATATTTATTTATTTATTTTTATTATTTTTTTTAATATATTAAATATATTATTATATATTATTTATTTATTTTTTTCAATAAAGAGAATTGCCTTTGCAACTGACTAAAATAAAATATGTTAAAGTTAAAATAATAAAAAAAATTACTAAAACTGAAATAAAAATTAATAAAAGCTAAATATAAATATTGGAAAAATAATATAAAAAAATCACTAAAGCACATAACAAGATTAGACACACACACACACACACACATATATATATATATATACAACTTTTTTTTCAGTAAAGAGAATTGCCTTTGCAGCTGACTAAAATAAAATATGTTTAGGTTAAAATTAATGAAAGCTAGATCTAAATATTGGAAAAATAATGTAAAAAAATCACTAAAGCACATAACAAAATTACTAAAACTTAAACTTAAAAAACTGAAAAATAAAAATAAAAACTGTTTCAACATATTACTAAATACTCTATAAATAATACTAAATTAACACTGCTCCACTGTAGCTTTTATATCTCATTTGCACTTCCACATATTCCTATTTAGTACAAAAAGATTTTTGGTCACATTTTGGTCTGTTAGTCACACAAAGTTGGACATATAGTTTTAAAAGACTTTGTACATAGTGCAGTCATATTGACTGCTTTCATAATACTTTAGTGGTGCATTTTTGTCATTTTGGAGCTCAGCAGCATGGATCCCTATCATATGGCCAGTTCATTATTCTCCTTTTGTAGTCCATGTAAAAAAGTCAAGTGTGTGTTGGAATGAAATGAAGGTGAGTAAATGATGACAGATATTATAACAAGAATACATGACTGTCACAACTGTAGAATCATCACAATTTAGTAATATATCATAGTCAGTCATGACAGGTTGACTTGAAACTGTTGTGATCAAGTACACCAGCCACATCAAGGCTTCTGTAACATTCCCAAGATTGTTACTGCTTGTACTGTTAAGCTGTGATGTCTGCATGGTTCAGACGTATGGCGTATGGGGCATTTATTTAGATGTCATTCATTCATTCAATATGTCATAGACCTATTTTAAGATGTTGCTTCACACAAACAATGTTCAGCAAAGCTCAGGTGTTTTTAACAGATATTCTTTGTTCGAGCTTCTCAAATGGTTAGGAAGTCTGAGTTTTGAGGTTGTGCAAGTAACCTTTTTGAGGATTGGTGTCTATTATTTGTCCATAGCTCAGATTCACAGGGAGCAGTCATGGGGTCATGCATCTCATGTACACTATTATGATATCTGTTCTCTTGCCAAGAGCCATACTAGACAGACATTTTAATGGATGTGTTGTGTAAACCACTTATTGAAGACACACAAATTCATAACATCCTAAACAGGTCTTGGGAAACTCACATGCTCATGTCCCTTCCATTGACCAACCAAACAGATACATCGTCGAACATCCAAACAGATACATTCAGCCTTCAGTAGACAATATTCCAGTATAAGTTATCTGTGAATGTATATACACACTGTATGACCATAATGTAACTGGTGGATTAGAGAGGTTACTTGCAGCAATTTTCCATTAGTGAGTCAATGAAGTCAGTGATTCTTTTACAAACAAACATTTTAATAGAGTGAAAGCTGTCCTTAAACAAGCTGTCCTTGAACCCAGTGGATGAGCAAAATCCTTGGTTCACAAATTAGTGGTCTTGCAAAACTTCTTAATCGGCTTTAATTAATCATTTTGAAAAGTTTTTTTTAATTTTTTTTTTTCTCTTCTTTTTCAATTAAACACTAGAAATAAGAGGATCCATGTGAAGCAACACTGAACAAGATATTAAGACTTGTCATGGATTGTATCTTGAATGTAAGTGTATTTTGTGTTACTGCACTGGCACATTTTTTTTCAACTGGTTTAGATTTTTTAAAAATGGAGAAAATATGCCAGTGCAGTAAGACAAAATACATTATGCAGGTTTGCTTTTTAAGTAAATTAATTTAAATATGTTTGGATATTTTAACTGAAAAATTAGACAAAAATGCTGCAGTATTGCAAAGCATGTCCAGCTCAAGTGATCAGATACAGTGAAATTAATGGATTTTCATGTATACTACCATTCAAGAGTTTGGGGTCAGTAAGTTTTTTTTTGTTTTGTTTTTTTTTAAAGAAATTAATACTTTTATTCAGCAAGGTTGGATTAATTTGATCAAAAATTACCATAAAGACACACATTGTTGTAGAAGATTTCTATTTTGAATAAACGCTGTTCTTAAATAAATCATAAATAAATGCTGTGCTCTATTTGGAATAAATAAATAAATAAATGTTTTCATATTAGAATGATTTCTGAATGATCATGTGACACTGAAGACTGCTGAAAATTCAGCTTTGCCATCACAGGAATAAATTAAATTTTAAAATATATTAAAATAATTATATATATATATATATATATATATATATATATATATATATATATATATACACACATACATATATATATTTTATCATACAATTTTAACATTATCATATACAATTTTATCATACAATTTTAACATTTTTACTATAATGTATTTATCAAACCTTAGTTGACAAATGAAATGTCTTTTCTAAAGACATTAAAAATCTTACTGACCCCAAACTTTTGAATGGTAGTGTAGATAATTTACGTCTTTTCAGTCAGAATGTGACATTTTAATGATGCTTTTTTTAACTTGGGACTGAACCTGTATGTAACCTTTAACCCTTCAACATTTCAGCCCTGACATATTAATTTTATGGGTCCAAGACCACCAATAGGACTAAATGATTGTTGGTATGTGTATATGTGCACGTCTGCCTCATGTATGTGTTTCAGCAGTCTGATGACCCTGATGTTCTGACCTCATGTTAGTGATCAGCCAATCAATAAATAAATAACATGATGCAGATTATAGGCAGCACTTGTGCTGCTAGTGTTCAGAGGGGTCATACAGGTTAACAGTTGTTTTTAGAGCCACTTTCAAGCTATTTACAGTTTCTGTATTTATTTTAACTTTGAATTAGCCACATTGCACGTACTGGGCACCATTAACCGAGTATCTGGCATTTGTCCCTCTCAGGAGGCCTGTCTTCTGTGATTACCTCTCCCTCTGCGAGCAGTGGGTCAGGGTTACAAGACTTACGCTCCAGGGTCATTACCAGTGCTATGAAATTAAAGTAAAGCCATATTACTATGCATTACTTGCATTCAGTTACAGCTGAGCAAGAGGCTTGGCTGGCTAGCAGTACTTTAAAGATTGATATAGTAATACTCCTCACTATCTTCACTATATTCCCTTCAAAGGGTCGTAAATATAATCCCACAGGCCCCCCCTTTCCTTCAGGGGCAGGGCTCTTGCTGTGGTCAACAGAATCTGCTGTTTTAGGAGGTAGTGTGAAAGGTTAACTGGCGTACTTGGCCTCACTGTGAAAGGAAACGTGATAGATTCAGTGTCAGGACAACTACAGAATATAACAGGTTCACTTCAGGTGTGGACGAGAGTGAGCTTTAACTTAGTTTGGACCTACTGTTAGGTTTAATCTCTTATTAATGGACAAATGAATAGCATTTCCTTGTTATCACTTCTTAAAATAAAGAGACACACTCTAAGCTTCGAAAAGAAATTAGAAACATTTCAGATTAATCAGAGGCTAATGGTAATGCTAGACAATTATAATGCTATTATGCCTAGGTCACATTTTACCCCAAAGTCGAAGAAAAAAGTTGGTAACACTGAATAATTATAATGCATTATACCCTTTAATGACCTTTTATAATGCATTGTACATAAAGGCTTTAAGTAAAGTGTTACCAAAAAGATATATTTGCATATATACACATGAAGAAAAATGAACTGTTTTTGGGACCATAAGTTGAGTAATTCTGCCGCAAATAAACATTTTGTTGTATTATGTTTTCATTACTGTAGTACAATGTTTTATATTTACAGTACAAATGTTTCTTTAGCTTTATATTATTTATTTTTATTTAGCTTTATATTCATATTATTTTCATAAATTAAAGGTAGTTCAACACATACTGCCATTATAAATAAATACTTTATAATTTAAATAAAGTATTTTTTTTTTTCAGTTAGGAGAATAATGGCAGAAATTCTTGAAAATGAAGTCAATTTTAAAAAAAAAAAACATAAAGATGCTAAAAGAACATAAAGAAGAATAACATTTCTTGTTTTTTTGTTATAGTTTTGACATAAAATATGACCTTAGTAGGGCCCTGTGAAATTTTTTTTTTTTTTTTTTCCCAAATTCAGTTTTTTTTTTTTTTCCGTTTTATTTTTTCTAGACTTTCTTTGATGGTTAAATATAATTTTATTAATCAAAAAGCATGTCTAAATTAAGTGAAATCATGAAACTTACACAATTTAACAGCAATTTATTAAAAGTTTAACAAAAATTACATTAAGGCCCTATGAAATACGTTTTATTTTTTTCTCAAATTCAGTTGTATTTTTACCAAATTTTGTTTTCCATTAGTTTTCTGTTTTTTTTTTTGTTTTTTTTTTATGGTTTCATTAATTTTTAATAATCAAAAGCTTCTCTAAATAAGTGGTTTAATTAAAAAAATATTATTATTTTATTTTATTTATTTATTTATTTATTTTTTTGTCAGAAAAACAGTGTTGTGTGTTTACATTTTCTGGTAAATTCATTCTGGTAAATATTTTATCTGGTAAATATTCATTGAAAATACTGTTTTAATAAAAATTTTATTAGTATTAGTAGTACTATCATTACATTCAGCAATATATTTTGTCACAGTTTCTTCAAGTTAAACCCAACTTTTATTTTGATGGGTTGCTGTGAAGACCTTTAGGTTTCTGTTTATATATGATATGATGATAATTTTTCTCACAAGAAACGGTAAAATGCTCATGAAATGACTCTCAGAGCAGTTCTAGAGATCATGTTCATGTGTTCATGTACACACATATTGAACCGGCAGAGGCTGAAAACAACGTTTCAAATAGTATTTTTGCTGCTTAATATTCACAGACACTAGTCCATATCACATTTTGATTTAAGCATACTGACCTACTTTTTGTTTATTCATCCAAAAGTTGGCAAATTCCATGACATTCCGCGTTATACAGTAAATTTCTTTTTTCTTTTTTTTTTTGGACCGGATTCTGGGATTCTGTCTCCGATTCTTTTCGGTATCACAGAAATCATAGGGCCCTAGCTTAGCAACAATTTGAAAAATGTGAGGGCTTCATTAAGGTGTGAATATTTATTAACTCTCAAAAATTTGGGTGGAACAAACATATTAATTCATATCAATTTCTAAATGTGGCAGAATCATGAACAAACCGCTCCTCCCCCATTTATAATGACAGCTTTGCCCCTGGTTGTGCTAGTGATTATGAATGAGAGACTGAGAGAGGTAAAAGAGCCCTTCAGTTTTTCCTCCCACCTTTTCTCACCCTCTTCACACTCAGCTCCATTTGATATTAGTCATTCACCATAAAAAGGAGGGAGTAGAGGAGCATTTAATTGTTCAGTCAACCTACAACCCTGTGCTCTCTCTCTCTCTCTCTCTCTCTCTCTCTCTCTTATGCTCACTGGTGTGTCAGCAGCACAGAACTCAGGCTGACTAAATAAGGCAAGGATGGAGTCAACTTATCAGCTCTGGACAGAAATACATAAGCCAGTAGCAGTTGATACAGTAGCCCATCACTGCCTGGCTGTCATCTGCCCTACGTGCCAATAGACTTCACAAATGTTTATCGTCAGTCGCAACAATGACTTCATCTGCATTTGCAAGCCCACATGCAAGCACACAGATATAAACACAGTGACAAACACACACCCCCACTTTGAGCCAATTTGTTAGGGAAGGATAGAGCAAAGGATAACAGTAATTATGATAATAATGACATATAATGTACAGGTCATTTTGTCGAACATGCATACATAGATACTGTTTGCATAAATACTAACATAACTTTTTAACTAGTCTACAGGTGAAAATTAATGTTCGACAATTAAGATCACAAAACAACATTGCATGAATATAATAAAACAATAATGGTAATTTTCATTATTATTGCTAAAACGTATTGTCTTTTTTTTTTTTTTGCTATTTATGTCAAAAAAGCAAATATAAATAAATTTAAAAATAATTTCTTAATATCAGTTATATCATACCATATCATATTACTAGTGTTGAAAATTTTATGGTTGGTAAAAAATAATTCAGTGTATTTTTTAAAGAAGTCTCTTATTCTCAACTATGCTGCATTCATTTGATCAAAAATACAGTAAAAACAGAAATATTGTAAAATATTATTACAATGTAAAATAATTTATATTAATAGAAATAATAATAAATAATAAAAAGAAATAAAAGAAATAATAAATAAATAAATTAATTAATTAATTACATTTCTATTTTAATATATTTCAAAAATGTAATTGATTCCTTTGATGGAAAAGATGAATTTTCAGCATCATTACTCCAGTCTTCAGTGTCACATGATCCTTCGGAAATTATTTTTATATAATGATTTGCTGCACAGAAGACATCTCTTATTATTATCAATGTTGAAAACTGATGGGCTGCTTAATATATTTTTTTTTTTTGGTGGAAACTGTCTTTTTAGGATTCTTTGATGAATAAAAAGTTTAAAAGAACAGAATTATATGAAACAGAAATCTCTTGTAACATTATAAATGTCTTTACTGTCACTTTTTATCAAGTTAATGTGTCCTAAATAAAAGTTTTAATAAAAAAAGGGTAACACTTTATTTTAAGGTGTCCTTGTTACACGTTACATGTACTTACTTTTATAATAACAATAAATTATGCATAATTACATGCAAGTAACCCTAAGACAAACTCTAATCCTAACCCTACCCATATAGTAAGTACATGTAGTTAATTTATACTACTCAGTACTTAAATATATAATTACACTGTAACAAGGACACCTTAAAATAAAATGTAGCCAAAAAAAGTCATACTGACCCCAAACCTATGAATGGTAGTGTACTTAACAAAAAATAATCTAGATTTGTATTATAAATAAATACACATTAAAAACAATATTGGTCAATCTCTCCAAACAAGTCTAAGAAATAAACATTGTGTGAGCCAATACTCTGACAGTTGAATATAATATGTAATTAGAGCATTACAGTGTGTTAAAAATCCACTTGCAGGAAAGAACAAACCCTGATTGGTTCAAGAAGCCGTTCGTTACCTGAGCCACCCAATCCCTCTCATCTGTGTATCACTGTGGCCAAAATGCAGCGAGGGATTACTTCATGTTGACAGGTTATGAGTGAAGAGCCTTTCCACATCCAGCTCAACGCGGGCCCACGTGAGAGCCACCGTACCCTCCAGCACAGCGCACAGACCACTAAAATTAAACATGCTGATGCCGAACTCCAGACAAGCCCCCTGACTAGAGCTTAATATGAGCAACACATAAAAAGACCGATAGACGCAGCCATCGTATTTTTAATTAATGCGCTCTGGAATGAGGACACATAAATTAAAGCTGTGGTGAAAATGGAAAGCATGCTCAATCACATCTCAGTTTCACTCAGAATGCTGCCATAATTAGTTTGTACAGTTGCGAAGTCCATTACTGGATAAGTAGAATGACAGTTCTGATTTAATTTAGACAAGCGAAATGTGATTTTTGAAACACTTGCATAATTTATGTTAATATCTAATGATGCACAGCTGTAGTGATTGATATTAGCAATTGCGTTTAAAGCCAAGATTAGTGTATCACTGTCAGGCAAAACATCTGCCAGCTTTGTCATGCGGCCTCACCCTCTCTTTCGGACCATCACATGGTATTAATAACAGAAAGATCTCTGTGTACAGTAAATATTTGGAACGGCACGGCACTGGCACGTAAAACTGCTCTGATCTACACCTCTGGTCAGACTACGTCGTGTCTAAGAGCCTTCACAATCTCTGGCTGTTCACTAATCACAATGTATCTCTTCAGTTCCCAGTGCTGTATCTCTGGCCTTTGTTCAATGCCACCACCGTTTCCTAAGCTCATTATATAATTCAGAAGATTTTAAATCCTGTGCGCTTATCACAGAGCTTATGGAAGTCTATATGACCCAATATGGACATGAGAATTGGTATAGTGCCACACTGCAAAAAATAATTTTCTTATTTCTTACATGGCTGTAAAACTATTTAAATGTCCTTAAAATGAGACATAAATGATAAAAAAGTTTTTATATATGTATTACATTTATATTTAAATATATTTATAATGTGTTTATGGTGAATAAAAAACATTAAACTGTAACCTTTTTCCAGTGGGGTAAGAAAATAACGTAACACCTTAGTATAGGGACCAGTTCTCACTAACTAGTTGCCTAGCATGCCTATTATTAACATATTGGCTGTTTATTAGTACTTATAAAGCACATATTCTGCATGACCATATTCTACATCCCTAATCCTACCCAGTACCTAAACTTAACAACTACCTTACTAACTATTAATAAGCAGCAAATTAGGAATTTATTAAGACAAAAGTTGTAGTTAATGGTTTGTTAATGACGAGAATTGGACCTTAAAATAAAATGACCGAAAATAAAAATCAAGATAATAATTGTTGCTTTATGATAAATTTTGATTTAATGTAAATGTTTCTTTTTGACTAACATTCAAAAGTTTGTGATTGGTAAGATTTTTCAGTGTTTTTTAAAGTAGGCTGCATTTATTTGATCAAAATTCAGTAAAAATTGTAATATTGTGAAATATTATTACAATTTAAAATAACTGTTTCTATTTTATTTGTAGTTTAAAATGTAGTTTATACCTGTGATGGCAAAACTGAATTTTCAGTAGCCGTTACGTCAGTTTTAAGAGTCACATGATGCTACAAAAACCATATTAATATGCTGATTTGGTGCTCAAAAACATTTCTTATTATTATCAGTGTTGAGAACAGTTGTGGTGCTTTATATTTTGGTGAAAACCATGACACATTTATTAAGAACAGTATTTACAGTCATGGCCAAAAATATCGGCTCAAATATGATCAAAGAAGGCTCTGAAAATAAATCTGCGTTATTAATCCTTTTGACCTTTTATTTAAAAAAATCACAAAAATCTAATCTTTCATTGGATAATAAGAATTTAAAATGGGGGGAAATGTCATTATGAAATAAATGTTTTTTTCTCAAATACACGTTGGACACAATTATTGGTACCCCTAGAAATTCTTATGAGTAAAATATCTCTGAAGTATATTCACATTCATATTCACAATTTTGAGCACTCCAGGGTGATTATGAACATGAAATTATCCAGCCATGGCTTCCTGTTTCACAGAAATATAAATAGGAGGGAAAACAAAGCCCAAATTCCCTTAATCATCCATCACAATGAGAAAAACCAAAGAATATTTTACTGATGTGCAGCAAAAGATAATTGAGCTTCACAAATTAGTGAAGTGGCTTTAAGAAAAGAGCTAGAGTAGTGAAAATTCCCATTTCCACCATCAGGGCAATAATTAAGAATTTCCAATCAATATAAAATGTTATGAAACTGCCTGGAAGAGGGCATGTGTATATATTGTCCTAATGCACGTTGAGAAGGAGAGTTTGAGTGGCTAAAGACTCTCCAAGGACCTCAGCTGGAGAATTGCAGAAAATAGTTGAGTCTCTGGGTCAGAAAACCTTAAAAAAAAAAAAAAATTGTCAAACAGCACCTACATCACCACATTTTGTTTGGGAGGGTTTCAAGAAAAATTCTCCTAGCTCATCCAAAAACAAACTCCAGCATATTCAGTTATCAGACACGACTGAAACTTCAAATGAGACTGGCTTCTATGGTCAGATGAAACTAAAAAATGAGCTTTTTAGCAGCAAACACTCAAGATAGGTTTGGTGAACACAGGGATAAAAAGTACCCCATGTGTACAATGAAATATACTGCTGTATTTTTGATGTTGTGTGCCTATATTTCTGCTGGAGGTCCTGGACATCTTGTTTAGACACATGGCATCATGGATTCTATCAAATACCAACAGATAAAAAAAATCAGTAAGTGACTGACTCTGTTAGAAATCTTATAATGGGCCATGTTTGGATCTTCCAACCGTACAATAATCCAAACACAAACCTCAAAAACAACACAAAAAATGGGTCACTGAGCACAAAACCAAGCTTCTGCTATGGCCATTCCAGTCCTCTGATCTGAACCCTATAGAAAATGAGTGAGGTGAACTGAAGAGAAGAAGCACCAACATGGAGCTGGGAATCTAAAGGGTCTGGAGTGATTCTGGATGAAGGAATGGTCTCTGATCTCTTGTCAGGTGTTCTTTAACCTCATCAGGCATCATAGGAGAAAATCTAGAGCTGTTAAACTGGCAAATGGAGGTTTCAAAAAGCATTGAATAAAAGGGTGCCGTTAATTGTGGCCAATGTGTATTAGAGAAAAACATTTATTTCATAATGATATTTCCCCCCATTTTAAATTCTTATTATCCAATGAAAGGTTAGATTTTTGTGATTTTTTTTAAATAAAAGATCAAAAGGATTAACAATGCAGATTAATTTTCACAGCCTTCTTTGATCATATTTACCAAGGGTGCCAATATTTTTGGCCATGACTGTATTTGATATATTTATTTATTCAGCATTTATTAATTTATTTTTTTTGTCACTTTTGATTAGTTTAGTGCATGCTTGCTGAATAGCAGTCTTAATTTCTTAAAAAAAAAAACTGACCCCAGATTTTTGAACAATAGTGTACGTAAAAAAAAAAATTAAATAAATAAAAAAATAAGAAATATTTTTACAGTGCAAATAGAATAAGAAAACAAATGTATTATTATTATTATTATTATTATTATTATTATTATTATCAATATTGTGCAATTACAAAAGATAATAGTATTAGAACCTAATTATTAAGAGGTGAACTGAACATTAGATTGTAATGAAAGATGTGCACTGGAGTTGTCCATTAGGGCCATATGGATTTGTTTGAACGTGAATCAAAGCGGTGAAGTGGAAGACGTGCCCACTTCACCTGCTTGTATCGACTGCACGCTCCTGAACGGAAGGAAAGGAAGCAGAGGGCAGGAAACTGTTTTGCCCTAATTAAAATTGCAGCTGGAGCTCAATGCAGTCAGTTGCCAGGCGATGTGACCTTTCCTCTAACAGGGTGGCACGAACGCTGTACAAGAGACATCAAGTTTCTCAACGACGTGCCTGATTGTGTGTGTTTAAGCTCCCAAAGCTTTCGCTTGAATGCACTACATGTAATATCCCACCCTGCTGGAAGATGCGTGTTTGTATACGGCAGTGTTAAGTGAGTATATGTGATCCTGTATGCGTGCCATAGCCATAAAGTCTTTATTCCGCTTGGTTTGTAAAGCTCTTGCTATTTGTTAACACAGGGCCAGATGATGTGTAGAAGCACCTTCCAGAGTGCTGTAGCGTTGCCATGGCGATTGCATCCAGTCATACTGTCAGCCATGCACTGCTTTTTCTGCAATAGAGGTGTTAATGTGAGGGAGGCAGATGGTTCGCTCCTACTTCCTGTTTATTTATTTATTTCATTAATTTAATAAAGAGCGAAAATTAGAAAGCGATAGCAGCGTGACCACTGTGTACTGATCACAAGATCAGGATGCAGATCTCGCTGAACGGATGCAAAGATCACGAGCTCTTGCTAAAACATGGCAGATATAAATAAGGTTCGCTAATGGAAGAACAAGTGGACATCTTTGATTATCAGTGATATATTCTCAACCTTAAAGATGCCATGAAATTAAACTGAAGGTTTAGTTCATATCTGTTAGCTTTGAGGTCATGTATACGCTAGTTGGTGTACTCCTAAAAACAGAAATAATTCACTTTTATCATATATGGACATTTCCATTTTTGTTTTTCTCTTCCAAGAAGTGATTTTGCTATTCATGTATTTTGTCTAATCAGATGCTGTCTATAATGAGAATTTCCCTCTTGAAACAGACTGGAGCTATATGCAAATATGCATACTTCCCTATATAGTAGGCAAAAAAAAACAGTGTGTGAAAATTGTAGCATGTCTGAATTCATAATTTTCATAAAAGAGTAAAGTACCCTGATGACCTACTACTATGGTGAAATACTAAAGTGCATCCAGTGGAGCGCTGTAGTGATGGCATATGTTTTTAGGCCAAACCAGAAATTTGCATCACACTGGTTCCCTCAAACACTGGTTCCCTCAACAGAAACCCAATAGGACTTTTTCTTTGGCTTGTGGATTACGGCAGAAAATAAACTCTTTGACAAACAAAGGTTTATGATTCTTACACTTTGTACAAATACTGTACAAATACAGTCATCAGAAGTAAAAAGCTAAATATAGGCTATAAACAAACAACATCGTGGTCGTAAGATTTCATTGACATCGCCATTAAGCTTCAGAAAACTCTTTCAGTCTTATTTAAAAAAATAAATAAATAAAAATGTCCCTGACCAGTGTTCTGAAATAAGGAGGCAAGATCTTCACAGTTAAAATTTAAACTGTTTATTTCACTTGAGAACTTACTTTCAGCTATTCTTTTTAATGGCTAACTTTTAATTATATTTGAATTTTTTGGATCATCAGTCATCAAAGCTCGGTAAATATTGAGTTTTACCTTAAATTTCACCAAACTGATTACTCACTAAAAACTCCCACAGATCATGTTTTCAGGCCATTTCACATCTTATGACGTAACAAAGTGGTTATATCTAAGTGTGAGAGTTGTTTGCTTACTTTTTTAAATTATTCTTCCCATTGACACCATTATATTGTTCATTCAGACTGATTTGTGAACACGGAACGCGCACGAACACAAGAGGTGAACTAATCACCAATGAACAAATCACAGCTGAACATAACCAGTCATATCCAATCATACCGTGATGGAGGCATTGCATCCTCTCATGTGACTTTTCTCCGTTCATTCTCAATTACCACCCACCAAACTCACCACATGCTTTAGGGGGTCTGTTAAAACTCAGTGGGCTCAGGGGAGGCACGACAGACGCCAGCTTCACCTGCTGGTGTTGCTGTTGGACAGTGTTTCTTTAGAAAAAATAGTGATTTATATACACTTTTTAATGCCACATTTTGTAATATTTGCATTATTTTATATTTGTATTATGATTTTTTTCATACAATTTTGATGGCCTCTGTAGTCCCATTTAGCCATTTAGCAACCGTCTTTTTCAAGACAAGTAAAAACTTTTACTTATTACTGATGTATTTTATGTTGTAGAATAATACATGGAAATATGTTGAGGTTTTGTTAACCACAGACCTTATTTCAGGCATTCAACCAAAAACCCATTCAAAAAAAAAATTAAAAAAAGCACTGATTTCAGAACGATGGAACTGGAAGTAAGCTAACATGCTAACTCGTTTCTGGGTTTTGACCTACAAAAATGTGTCATCCCTGCAGCACTCTATGAGCATTTTGCTATCCCTTGAGGCCACGGGAGAGAATTTGTGAATGGCGGTGAAGCGACTTATGTTGTTGGTCACATAACAATGACAACATCACAAATGTAGTATGTCCGGATTACATTTATACTATGTAGAATGTACTTTTTAATGAATACAGTGTAAGTACTAATTTAGAAGAAGTAGGTACTCAGAGAGTATGTGATTTTGGACTCAGCAGATGAAATGGAATACTTTCTGCACAATATATACTGCGTACTATTTGTTTAAGGATGAAGTGAAACTTCAGTGAAAATTAAAACTGTATTAATTTTTGTGTAAAAAAATGTCTTAACATTTGGCGGTCTGACCAAATGAGTCAAGATAAAGAAAAGACATTCAATGTGTGGCTGACATTGCTTCCAGTTCATCACATGGAAATGGAAGGTCAAGTCAAGCGCACTACATTGTACAGTATTCCACTCAGCCAGCTCAGGAAATTTGTAAACTGTGCAAAGTATACATACTATACACTGCAGATGTAGCAAGAGAACAGTATGGTATTGCTATTCCAAACATAGCTCATGCATTATGGTTGTGACTGTTAACTATTCATCAAACGAAAAGGGCTTTTTAAGAAGGAGATCAAATAATGCTCAGTTTAGTAAGTGTATTTTGTGAAGTGATGTGCTGAAATGCCTCGGGTCGACTCAGGACATCAGCCTATGAGGCATTAAAGCAATACTTTGCCCACTGATCTGAGATCTGTCATGCAGTTTCTTTGATTTTGGCATGTGAATATTTGTTCTGCGCAGACTACATGTTCTAAAGATTCTAGATTTCAAAAATTAAAACCGTAAACTACTTCCACTTCCCACTTTTCCCACTGTTTTTGGCTTTGATGTCACATTAATACTCAGACAAGCACAAGTATCTAGGGTGATTGTGAGCAGGTGATATCTGGAATACTTGAAACTGTCAATGACTGCCACTCAAAGTATGTCAAAAAGAGATTAAAAAGCTAATCCAGACATGCCCATGCACTGGGTATTTTCTATTTAATCAAAGCTGATTTTGACTATTCTCCCTGCCAAGCATCTGTCTGTGTTTTAGTAATGGATGCTGAAGAGATGTTGCCTGTTTAGACTTTTTGGTATATCAATGCATTGAACATCTCACTATCATGAGAATTAACTTGCCTGCAACAGAAAACCAGGTTTCTTTTTATTTCAGCCTTGTCGGAAATGTGCAAATTTATTCCGCCCCTGTATCAGAATTTGAGTGACAAGTTGGATGAGGTGGAATATGTGATTCTTTAGGCTGAAATCCTTATTTTTCTCACCAAAGATTTTTTATTTTTTTTCATTTGCAAATCAACACAGCTTGGATAAATGATTATGTTTTGTTGTTTATTTTAGCAAGGCATTAATTATGTCAGCGTAATTCCACATTCCCACCTGCTGGCAGTCCGGCATTAGACATTGCATGTATGTAAAAGCATTGTGCTAATTGTATACAATTTAAAGCATGCTAAACACTACATTTAAACATCTGACTGATTATTTGAAGTGTATTCCACTCAGACTATGTGCTTAATGTGTTTGACTTGTATTGCAGTTTTCAAAATACACTGTGAAAGTTCTTTCGCCATTTATTCAAGCTAAATTTATTCCGAACACTGTGCTATTCAGAACACTTTGCTCTTTTGGAAGAATCCTTGACATGGAAAAGGTCCATGTCAAGTTTCAAAAATGAAGATAACCACTAAAAACAACATAAATTGCTCCATATCACAGCTTTGAATGAGGAACCGACTCAAATTTAGTTAGTATTCACCGGTAATCTTCCACTCCAGTGAGATTTGAACTGATTCATAGTCAAGAATCGGATCAGTCCAATTCCTAAATGAATCTTTCAGTCTAATGATTTGTATTCAACTCATGACTCAATGATTTGGAATAAGAGTGAATAAGACCTTAAATGTGTGTCCTCACACAAAGCTGTCATATGGCTTGAGAAGATTTTGCATAATATTATGCAAAAACAATATGGCTACTGTTCAAAAGGAATGTTTTTTAAAGATTCTGATCAAAAATAAAGTAAAAACAATAGGTAACACTTTGGTATAGGGACCAATTCTCACTATTAACTAGTTGCTTATTAGCATGCCTGTTAATAACATATTAGCTGTTTATTAGTGCTTATAAAGCACATATTCTGCATGACCATATTCTACATCCCTAATCCTAACTGAACAACTTCCTTACTAACTATTAATAGCAGCAAATTAGTAGTTTATTGAGACAAAAGTCATAGTTAATGGTTTGTTAATAGCAAGAATTGGACCTTAAAATAAAGTGTGACCAAACAATAATGTGATTACAATTTAAAATAACTATATTTGTTTTCTATTAATTTTCTATATTATTTTTCTATTAATATTTTGTAAAATGTAATTTATTCCTCTGATGGCAAAGCTGAAATGGAAAAATAAATCTTTTGTAACATTATAAATATCTTTACTGATCAATTTAATCCTTGCTGTATATTGGCCCCATACTTTTGAACAGTATAGAGCATAATTATGATACTTTTATTGAGCTTTTTTATCCTTTTTGTCAAAATTATCAAATGTGGGCATAATGTACTGTATAGAAAAGACTGTGAAGGCTTCATAATTTGTCATTTTGTATTGCATGGAAGAAAAAAATCATACAGATTTGGAACGACTTAAGTAAATAATTACATGATTTTTATGTTTGTGTGAACTATCCCTTTTAGGTACTGTTTATCCAGTGCTTCATCAGCCCTTTTCGTAGCCTAAAGGGATTTGTTATTCAAAGTGATATAACCAAAACCTCCCTCTTTATTAGTTATTCAAATGCACAATACTCAGATCTTTGCTATGATTCATCACTGAGACCTAGTTTGATTTTTGTCTGTGTACCACGTAAACATCTTAGAGGGCAGATTTTGGCTTGTTGAATAAAATGCAAATATCTGCTGTATAACTGAGGAAATATGGGAGGGAGAAGGTCACTGAGAGAGAGAGAGAGAGAGACAGAGACAGAGAGAGAGAGAGAGAGAGAGACAGAGACAGAGAGACAGAGGCGGGCACATACCAATTGCCAGCACCGGCTCACAGCAAAACAGTGTCAGCAGAGATTCCGCAAATAGCTCCGGGTGGAAATGGACCTTTTGCTGTGATCTGGAGGCAGCCTGTGCTACACAATCCTCATCTTAACCATTATATGAAAACTTGCAAAACTGAACTCAGATCAGCCATATTAGTTCTTCTCAATGTGGGCCAATGGCCTGAGGGGGGACCAGCCAATCCCGCAGGCACATAGACGCTCATTTGTCTCGGGCCTGGCCTGAAAAGAGGTCACAGAGAGGGGGTGAAATTCAAGTGCACCATTAAAATTAGAGGGGTGCAGAGATGCATACCGGGGTTTTAAATACCCGAGGTCTTCAAGTAGGTACACACAGAAACTGATGCGTTTTGAAGAGATGGAGTAAATGAAATAGAGAGAGATTTTTAATTGTTAGTCTCTCATTCTTATTTTATAATGCTTCTTATGCTGTTGAAAAGTGTATGTATGTACAGTCGGGTCTAAACCTCTGAGACCACACTGAAAATATGGGATTTAAATTTGCTAATAATATAAGTAATACAATCTAAATAGTAATATATAAACAATATTTAATATAAATAAAAATAATAAACAAAGTTTTAGGATTTTTATAAAATGTAAAAAAAGATTCTTAAATGTATGCCAAATTCCAAAACATTCTGAAATTAATTTATTAATTTATGTTGATGAGGAAAATACTGTATTAAATTCTTCAATAAATGTGAAATATATATATATATATATATATATATATATATATATATATATATATATATATATATATATATGCATATTATTTATTTAATGCATATTATTTAAGTATATGAATCATTGAAATATTAATATATATATGATTAAATAATTGTTTATATTATATTAAATATGGTTTAAATACCAAAAGTTATAAATATTGTATGCAAATAATGTTTTACTAGTTTAATATAATCATATTTTAGTATTTTAAAATGTACTTTATATGCTGTAAATAATTTAAATAATTATATATCTAAATATTAAAATAATAAAATATTTGGTGTATATATTAGTATTTTATATTATTGATATAATAAAAATATTTAAAACTGTAACGTCAATATTTGTTAAAGTATTTCAGTTAAAATTCAAATAAATTAAAGATAAATATTATACTATTTATCTAATATTTATATTATTTATATTCCTATGATGACAAAACTGAATTTTCAGCATCATTTTCATTTTTCATTGTCATATGATTCTTCAGAAATCATTTTAATATTCTTATTTGCTCCTCAAGAAACATGTCTTATTATTAGCAATGTTAAAAACAGTTGTGCTGTTTTAATATTTTTGTGGAACTGTGATCATTTAGTCTTTCATAATTCTTAAAAATTCAAAAGAACAGCATTTATTAGAAACAGAAATCTTTAGAAATTTTTTGTTGCCTTCTAAATGTCTTTACTGTCACTTTTGATCAATTTAAAGCATCTTTACTGAATGAAGCTAGTCATTTCTTTAAAATATATATAAATTCAGTATCTCATGAGCCATTACAGTTTTATTATAAAGAGTTGAAAAAAAGATTTGACTCAGGTTACATGGTGTATTTATCATAATAATATGTTTTATGTGGATTTGATTATTGAGTCTTATGGTGGGAGCTCAAAGACTGGCCTCCATAACCCTACAGTCTGTCTTACACCCCAAATAGATGCGTCTAGAACTCCTCACACTTCATCACTTCCTTTGCACGCTTCTGCGTGAGGATTCTACAATGATCGTTATTATGTGACTATAGGAAATAGAGGCCCATATGTGTCAGAATCCGAAACTGGGCAGAAAGTACCTCTTTGTCCCTCAATGATAAGCTATTTTTTGCACTGGCAGCCAGACTTTCCTAAAGCATCTGGCCTCTTGCATTTTAAATATGGTTAATGATTAAAACAGACGTCCACTTTGTCTAAGAAGGGCTTAACGAAGCCGTAAACATCTCAATCCATCATGGCCAAAGGAAGGAGCTGATTGATACTTAATAAGGAACTAAAAGCTTTCATTTCTATGTAAAGATTCATCTCAGACATCTCATTTTGCTGATGCATCTTGTTTTGACTCATATTTGGAGGTTGGTCTAGCTGAAGCACCAAGTTGGACTAATCCGCTGTATTTTAGAGTGTTTATCTTGTGCTTTTGATGCTAGGTTGCGTAATAGTTATAGTAATATCCCTGAACTCAATCTGGCTGTTATGTGAGAAGATGAAAACAGTGTGTGTTGCAGCACGTTGTGGGTTTTGAAGGGATTTGAGAAGCAGGTCACCTCTTGATTCCTGTCCATAAGCTTGTGTTTCAGTATGATGCAGGCTTCATTAAAGCCACCCAGAGGCCAAACCTATCATGATCCTAACATAAACCTTTTTCTCTTTTTATTTTTTATGCTAGTTTACTTCATGATCATACCCTGTGTTCATGATTATTTCTCCTTGAAACATTTGGAGACTTTTGCTTTTGCTCCTGAAAAAAAGACCTTAGTAAACTTATATGTTCCCAGAGTTTCAAATATCAACATCACATGCTGTGCACAGCAATTTTGTTTTTTTCTTGGTAACTCCCAAAGACATGTCCCAGCCAAGCATATACAGATATAAAATATGATTTATTTTCTTGATTCATTTGCTAATTTTATTAATATTTTATATTATTTGAATTAGTATATTTTTATTTTTAGTATTTTTTTTAGTATTTAATGTTTTTATTTTAGTATTTATTTTAGTATTTTTTTTAAATTTACTGTATATTCTGTAAATAATTTAAATAATTCTATATCTAAATGTTAAAATAGCAAAATAATATGTGTACATATTGTACTAGGTGTACATATTAGTATTTTATATTATTGATATATTAAAATATTTTAAAATATAATGATATTAAAAATATAAAAATATAATAGGGTTTTGTAATGTAAATATTTGTTAAAATATTTCAATTAAAATTCAGATAAATTAAAAATAAATATTATAATATTTATCTAATATTTACGATTATATATAACATTTAAATGCAGATCTTACATTCTTCCAGATATTAGAATTCTGAAAGACCCATTTTGCAAGTTTAGTGTTCTTAAATGCAGTAGAACTGGGAAGTGATGCTAAATATCTAAAAATTCAATTATATATATATATATATATATATGTATGTATATGTGTGTGTGTATATATATATATATATATATATATATATATATATATATATATATATATATATATATATATATATATATATATATATGTATATGTATATGTTAGTGTTATCAATCGATTAAAAAATTTAATTGCGTTAATCACAGTCATGGACTGTGATTAATGACGATTAATCGCAATTTTAAAATACTAGGATTTACCTGTAAATGTGTGGAAATAAAGAAATGCATGACAAACTAGTTACTAGGTTAAGGAAACAGAACCTTTCACACCTCCGCCAGGTATGAGACATAATCCTTATTATTCTTTTGTTTTTATTCAGCCATTATCAGCCTTTAAACTGGCAATAAAACGTTTACCAAGCCACATCACTTCAATCCCAGCATACATTTACCCAACTATTATCAAAAGTATTTCTAAATAAATACAAAACATTTTCTTGTGACTTACGTGAAGTATTATGACAAAATGCATTATAAAGAAGAATTAGACCTGTTCTGCAGGTGCATTAGAGCTAATATTAGCATCATGTTACATAAGACAATTTATGAGATTAATAGTACACTTTTACTCAGAACTCACTTTAAACCACCATCGAGTGTTTGTAATAACTTCATTTTGTGATCACATGTGGAATTTGGTTGTTTACTGTTGTTAAAATATGCTATTTATAGCCTTTTTTATCGCTGTACAAATTAGCATTTCAGATGTACACATTCATTCATTATTGTTATGAAAATATTCAAATCTCAAGAAAATCACATACAAACCATATCCTATCGTAATCTTGTGTTTATTATCTTATATAATCTATAGTGGCTTTTTTCATGTTTATTTCTGTTGTGTAAAAGCCTTAACATGTATGCTCTGGCTGAAACTCACGTTGTTTGTGATGTTACAACCACCTCTCCGTTCTTAAGTTGCCAGGTATACATTCCACGTATAATACACATTAGTAAAAGGATCTATTTAAATTTTTATTTGTCTATATACACTTTGGGCGGCCGCAGCAGGCTACATTATAAAAGTAGCCCGAAAAACCGCAACCCACGTCTCTGTAATTTTTTCCGTGACTGTATTTTCAAAATAGCCCTGGCGAGACTGGTTCGCTGTACCCTTATCACACAATAGGTGCTTTCGACTTGAAGCGGCGCTGCGCAGAATGATCAGTGTATGACATGAAAGTACCGCGAGAGCGATAAGAGAGCAGATGGATCCTTATGCTTTCGAATCGTTCTTGCAGTACTTTGATGTCATACACTGATCATTCTGCGCAGCGCCGCTTCAACTCGAACACACCTAATGATAGATTACCTTCTGCGCTGCGATGACGGCAAGAAGTTGGGGTCAAACCTTACGATTCATTTGCGTGAAAAAATATTAACGCGTTAAAATTTTTAGATTAATCGCATGCGTTAACGCATTAACGTTGGCAGCCCTAATATATATGTATATATAATTTTTTTTTTAATACAAGTCCTAGATTTCTCGCCATGTATGTTGTCTGCTGAGTAAGAGGAATGTGTTTTTGTGGTTTGTGCCCTCTGACCGGATTAAATGCTTTGTCCCCATCCATTTGTAAAAGCAGGATTTGGATTTGACAAAAATGGGGGATCAGCACACCCCTTAGTACTATTTAGGCAGAGGAATCCTCCACCCTCCATATACACACATGCATTGAGCACACATGTGCACATACACACAGATCCCCTCTGCCCTATTTCAGAACTTAAAATATATACATAGCACAAGCACACTTACACAGCAAAACACATATTTACATTTATTTAAATGCTGTAATAAATGATAATAACTTTGATTACTTGATAATTTTCTCTGTTGTGTGTGTACAGGACGGCCCATGCAAGGACTAAGAGTGAAGCAGCTGACCAGGCCGCACTTGCTGCGTGTCAGGAATCAGACTTAGCTAGAGCTGTGGCTCGTGAATTATCTCCAAACTTCCATCAACCAGGTAAGTTACAGAAGAAAAGTTTTACTTTCCCCCACACACACACCCTGGATATAAGACTTAAATACCCCTGATGAAAGCCACCAGTTTATAACCACACACCCTCACTTACATTCCTCACAACAGATACTTACCTTCACATAAACATTGCTCAGTGGAGCTCTTCTGAGGGTGCAGTACAGAAAGACATGGATGTTTTTCCCTGGCTTATCAAGTTGATCAAGGTTTTTGGTCACACTTTATTTTAAGGTCCAATTCTCGCTATTAACAAACCATTAACTATGACTTTTACATCAATAAACTCCTAATTTGCTGCTTATTACTATTTAGTAAGGTAGTTGTTAAGTTTAGGTATTGGGTAGGATTTGGGATGTAGAATATGGTCATGCAGAATATGTGCTTTATAAGTACTAATAAACAGCCAATATGTTAATAATAGGCATGCTAATAAGCTACTAGGTAATAGTGAGAATTGGTCCCTATACTAAAGTGTTGCCAGGTTTTTTGACAGTGATATGATATATTTTACTCTTTCTCAGTATCAGGCTGTTTTGCTGCTGTACCTTTAGGATTTCTGACCTCTGTTATGATTGTCTGACCTTTGCATGTAAGCGTAGTTCTCCTGTCATTTTTCAGAACATTAATATGTGTAAATATTAGTGGACTCATGGTTGTGCAACAAATAACATAACAATACGATTTATTTTATTTATTTATTTATTTTAGTATTTTAATGTAAAAAAAATATTTAAATACAAACCTTGTGGGTTTTTGTAATGTAAATATTTATATAAAATATTGCAATTAAAATAAAATAAAGATAAATTTTATACTATGTATCTATTTATAATATATAACATCTTCGTTTTTTGGAAACTACAGTTTTGCAAGCTTGGTTTTCTTAAATGCAGTGGGACTGGGAAGTGATGGTAAATATCAGAATATCTCTACATAATACATATACATTTTTTTATTACATTTAAGCAATTGTCAGACAATTTTATGTAAAGGAACTTCCATTTTGTCCCTTCATGTTTGAAGCGACAGGAATGTGTTTTCCTCAATATTATCCCTTTAAACCTTGCCCTTATAGATTCACATATAATACTAATACTAATGTGGTAGCGGATTAGGAACATTGTTTTTGTTTAATGTTCAATGTTATTTTTATCATTAATTGTGCACAATGAGCATATTACACTGCAAGAAATGATTTTCTTACTCTGTATTTTTACACTACAAATATTTAAACATTCTTAAATCACGATGCATTTACTTGAGAAGTAAAATTACTGAAGTCTGGTTTTCTAAACAAATGACCAAAATTAATTGAGTTAAAACATTACTTAAAATGTACTGTATATAAGTTTAACTCGGGGTAAGAAAAATTAACTTAAATGCAAAGGGAAAGCAAGTTTTTTTATTTTTCTTACCCCATTGGCAGATATTTTTTTGTTTGAATCATTGCCACTTAATTTTGATGAATTTTTCAGAAAACAAAATTGTATTTTTATTTTTCTTTAAAATGTATCAAGACAAAAATGTATCAAGACAAAAATACAGTGTACACTGACAATCCTATTGAAAACAAATGAAGCTTATTACTCAACATTACAGAGCACTAGCATTAGTAGACTGTTCCTCTGTGATTGTTCTAGTTCCCTTTGGAAATACCTCCAACAGCAGCCAAAGAATTTCGTCCATATCAAACCGAGAATGTTCTCTGGATGAGGAATGTAAGGCTTGTTGAGTGTGTCGTGCGTACGGCACATTGCTATCAGTAAGCGGATTCAGATAAGAAGTGGGCATGTCAAGTTACAGCTCTATTGTGCCGCTCACCTCTCATGGAAAAGGTCCCAGAAACACTTCTCAGTTTTCAGAAGCAAACCCCACCCAAACTACACCATAAACTCCTGCCAGCTGAGCACAGGGAGGTCAAGGGAGAAAGGTCAAACTCACAAGGGGCCTGGTACATAACCTTCTGCAGATCTATAACTGGAAATCACCTTCAAAAGGAGACGCTCGTGTTGGACAGGATATGACTGTGCAAATGAATCATGTCTTACAGATACCTGTGAAATCTTTGCGAGAGCCGCCAGGGAGATAAAATCTTAATTAAACTGAGCTGTTTCGGGAGAACTACTGTTGCTCAGATTTGCTCACTTTTTTGTTCTGCCATTTATTTTTACTCTCTTTGTGACCTGATTTACCCTTTTGTCTAAACTACAATCCATTATTTGTGAAATCTAATGCCAGATTGTTTAACACCACCTCATTCTGGCTTGTTCAGTGATGAAGGGAAACTGGTTTTGTAAGAATTTGTAACGTAAGATTGTGCTTATTTAAGACGAAGTGCACAGAAAATACACAGCGTAACTGTGGACATAAGCAGAATCGGTAGAGATTTTCGACTAATGTCTCTATTGTGGTTACACGCTCACATGATGTTGCTACTTGGTCACGAAAACGTATAGTTTGCATGCATTTTTATGCAGTTTAAAAACAAGTGATTTTTAAGCCATTGAAACGCAATCAGCAGCAAAAGAGAACTCATTTTGCTATATGCACATGAAGACGGTGCTCATAGAGCGCGGGGGTTATTTTTGCCGCTTTATAGGCCTTGAACGGTTAAATACACACACTTGTATGGGTCAAAATGCCCATCTTTGCAAGTATCCTTGTAAACACAGTAATTTAGGTCTTAAGTGAAAGCAAACAGATGAGGAATAAAACACATGTATAACAGTATACTGGATCCGGGTAGCTCTTAAAGTGACAGCAGTCTAATATTCCTGCTGTCTGTCATTCATGTTAATCAAACAACAAAAGAGAAAAATTCTCACTGCTCTTGACTAAATCATTTTTGTAACTTTATTAAAAAGAAATATATATTTTATTTACATTATTTAGTTTCCATTTGATTATACAATGTATGCAGCATTTCATATTTATTTGTTCTATTGTAATTTTTTGTCCTATTGCTTGTAATTCATTTCCTATTTTTATATAATTGTTTTATATAATTGCCTATACATTACCGTTAAAATGTCTGGGGTTGGTAAGATTTTTTAATGTTTTTGAAGTCTCTTATGCTCATCAATTCTGCATTTATAAGCAACAAAACAGTAAAACAGTAATATTACAATTACAGTTTAATATAACTGTTTTCTATATTTTAAAATGTAATCTATTCCTCTAATGACAAAGCTGAATTTTCAGCAGCCATTACTCTAGTCTTCAGTGTCACATGTCCTTTCAAAAATCATAATATCGTGAGTTGGTTCTGAATAAAAAGTTCAAAAGAAGAGCATTTATTTGAAATATTTTGTAACATTATAAATGTCTTTACTGTCAAGTTTGGTAATTAAACGCATCCTTGATTAATTTCTTTTAAAAAAATGTACTGATGCCAAACTTTTGAATGGTAGTTTATGTAAATTTGCATGTAATAGTAAATTTTTGTTGATAAATTGAATACAGTGGGCATGTGTCAGGATTCATTCAAATAGACAGGTTCATTTTGATAGTAGCGCGTCTGATAGTTCAGATTAATCCAGGGGAGGATATAATTTGTTAATGAGCCTATAATAAGTGCTACTAGATTTAATGACTAACACACTTGAGGTCACAACTGCCATGTGTTTATTTAATACGATACGTTTTCAGTACATACCCTGCATGCTAAAACTGGCCAGACATTCACATTTCAAGAGTTGCAAGTGTTAGCACTTCTCTGTGTATTTATTTAGGTGCGGTTTCTTTTACAGAACTTACGTGCAATACGCTGCCCATATGTTTTCCTGTTAATTAGAAATTCCTGGTCGTTTCCTGGTCCCGTTTGCTCATTTGCAATGCTTAGACTTTACTTTTATTGTTTAACAAAGGCAATAGCCCCATATCATCAGCTTTCCAAATAGTAACTACACACAGTCTGCTTGAACAAACACTGCAACCAGTTAAACAACACCTTCAATGTAACATCAAACACTTTGTGACTCAAATGTTTCTTGAAGAATGTAAACAGAATATAAAGGGATTTCTGAAAGATCATGTGACACTCAAGACTGGAGTAATGGGTATTTGGTTTCACGATATGAGCTATGTTTTAAATAATGATTTTTTTCATAGCAGAAACAAACTTACTTCAGTTTTAAGTGTCGTATGAAAACAAAGTGGCTTTCTGATATGATCTGGCCTGATCCGCCTGATCCCCAGCGTTGCCTGGTTCTCCCGCTAGCTCTTGAACATCGTGCTCAGAAGAGTAAACACCAGCACTCGTAATTGACATTTCTGGCTTATGGCAGATTAGTGCAGAGGTTAAGTATGCCTTTGTAACACATCAGGAAAAAACGCTGCACTGTCGCCATGGTTGTCTTTAGGCCCTGTTTTGAAATGGTCTACCCGACGAGGTTTATAGAGTGACATTAATTGCGCTATATTTGGAGCGAGTGTGTCCTTTACGGGGAGCTAACGGAGGGATAGTTGGAATGGCAGGACAGCGAGCAGGGCTCTGACTGCAGCTGTCCATTCCTTCAGTCAGACGTTTTGAACCCTGACTGCACCTCCTCTTCCCTCCTCCCTTTAAATCACTCAATCACTGCCCGTCTCCTCAATGCAAGGTGCACAGAGGACAGGTGCTGCCCTGACCTTATGACCCCCAACAATTCATCTCTCTTTTTCTCTATTTATTTATGCCGTTTCAGTATAACCTGATGACATATATAATTATGAATAATTAATGTATAATGTAGTAATTTATCTTACAATTGAGACTGTTTGTAGTATAAACAAAACTAAAGAAAAATCCAAGTATAATTACACATTCTTACTACGTTATATGTATGTACGTGTGTATATACACATACACATATACATACATAAAGTCGCAATTAAGAGAGAGAATTAAATACACACATATTATTATTATTATTATTATTATTATTGTTATTATTATTATTATTATTATTATTATTATTATTATTATTAAAGGAGGCCAATAAAATGTATTTATAAGTAAATAAATCATTAATATATGTGTATTAATTTTTATTTTTTGTATATATGTACATATATGTACATATTTATAATGTATTTTAATACAGTCACAATTGAAGTCTCAGTTGTGAGAAAAATAAAAATATATGTATGTATTTATTTTTCTCACAGTTACAACTGTTTCTTGTAGCAAACAAACATAATAAATAAGAAATATATTATTAGTCTTATTATTATTATTATTATTATTATTAAACAAGGCCAAGAACATGTATTTATAAGTAAATAAATGATTATGTGTGTGTGTGTGTATATATATATATATATATATATATATATATATATATATATATATATATATATATATACACATACATACACACACACATATTATTTTTTCTTTCTTCTATGCTTACATATTTACAATGTATTTTCAGAATACAGTCACAATTACTTAGTCGCTGCAGTTGTGCGAAAAATAAATACATATATTTATTTATATTTTCTCACAGATACAACTGTTTCTCGTAAAAAGAACATAAATAAATAAATAAATTTTATTATTATTAAAGAAATCCAAGAACATGTATTAATAAGTAAATAAATCATTAATATATGTATTAATTTTTATTTATTGTTTCTAGTATATATGTACATATTTACGTATTTATAATGTATTTTCTTTGTGTGAATACAGTCAGTTATTTAGTCACAGTTGTGATAAAAATAAATACATGTATGTATTAATTTTTCTCATAGTTACAACTGTTTCTAACAAACATAATATGTAACATATTGTAACACATGTAACAAACATAATAAATAATAAATATTATTATTATTATTAAAGAAGACCAAGAACATGTATTTATAAATAAATCATTAATATAGGTATTAATTTGTATTTATTGTTTCTTTTATATATGTACATATTTACATATTTATAATGTATTTTCTTAATACAGTCGCAGTTACTTAAAGCAGTTGTGAGAATTTTTCTCACAGTTACAACTGTTTCTCATAACAAACAAGAAATTTATTATTATTATATAAATGTATACATTTTTATACTTTCTTTTTTGCCTTTATTGGAAAGGTCAGTATAGACAGACAGGAAGTAAAGTGGTGGAGAGAGGGGGATGTGCTTAATAAATTCAAAACCCCCCATATCACATGCTCCTTTTATTAAGTTAGGGAGCCTATTAATATTCCTCACAATGTAGATAATAAACAAAAGGTTAAGGTTGATTGCACAGACTGAATCTGTATGTTTGTCATGCCCCTGATTGTGTTGTAGCGTCTCTGAATTTGATCGATTGCATGTTGAGACAATGGTACCGCTTCAGTGCCATCCGCTCTCGTGTCAGGGGTAATTGAGTTGTGTCTCTTAACTGTGGGTGAAAAGATTTCATAATCCTTCTCATGTCATAAGAGAGGCCTTTGGATCTTTGTCAAATGCCTTATGCTGATTTTGAGCCTGTGAGGTTCTATTGCCACCACTTATTTTTGGAGTTGAATTTCACATGACAACATGGCAGTTCTCATTATACATCTTGATGCCTCATCATGTTGTGAGATCTTCTTTTAAGGTAACAAGTACTTTCCAGTAGTTTGTTTTTAATTGTTAATAAGTAAGTAGCATTGCTTTTTATGTTGTTACAATATAAAAATCATTTTTCTGTCTTTGTCTTTAGTTACAAATAATTCACAGAATTCTATTGCTGATTTTTAAGCATAAACTTAGTTTTATGCTTTTTAAAAATTAATGTTAATGTTAGAGAACTTCATTTAAGATATCTTCTCTAAAAACAAGTCTTATTTAATGATGTTTTTATTATTATTATTGAAAATTTGATAAAGATGCTCCAGAGGACCCCCACATAGGCCAGTCTGATGGTGCTGGAATATGGCCAGGATTATCAATCATAGCCGTCATCTGTGGATAATACAAAGAAACATATTATTCTTATAAACCTATGGGCTTGTTGTAGATTTTATATTACACTTCATTACAATAGGTTTCCCTACATTCTGTGTTTGTAATCCATTTGTAGTGATTTGGTGTATGCATTATGATTATGCATATAAAAACAAGGCAATGACGTAACTGGCATACAAAATATACACGTTACGTACCACCATCAGCCCTATCATTGACACTCAAGTTTCCCTTCATCAAAATGAAACCAGAAATGTTTGTATTTTAACTCATTTTACACAGCACATGATTTAAAATGATTTATTTAAACATACATTAAATAATTAAGACATCACCAACAGGTAAAGTAAAATATAATGAGTATATTAGTCTAATATTTCGCGAAATGCTCTTCTCTAGACTCTCATTTCTCTAGCAAACTAACGAGCTGTGGACACTGATGACTTGCCTGAGGTAAAGGAAATGCTACGTGACATTACAAGCTGTTTTATTGACATCTTTCCACAGTTGAAACACCGATTGAGCGATTACATGAGATGTTCATTCATGTTTATTTCACGTTAAAACTAGTAGTAAAGAGGAAGGGATGATCACGCTCACTCACACTCAGCTCTGACGTTTGAACTGAGGCGTTCATACAGCAATCTGTCTCGCCACATCAAAGAGCATCAAAACGCCATTTATTGTTTTAATTTCCTGAAAAAAATGGACGTAATTTGAAAGATGAGACTTTGTTTCTTATCAAAAGTAGCAATATATAAAACTGGAATTTTCCAATGAAGTTCCACTTGTGCAGTGGTTAAAACAATGCTGTATTTTTTCGGTACACATGCGTATCGAACAAATACAGCGCATATATATATATATACAGTATATAATTAAAGTTACATTTATTTAGCTATAAAAATTTAAACAGTTGCTTTGATTTACATGCAACTCTATTTGGGAATCACTGGTCTCATGCCATATTGTGCAGTTTTATGTTGCTTTTGTAGTTTTGTAGTTTTACTATGTAAAAATTATTTTTCAAAGTTGTAAATAGAGTATTGGAGTAAGTTTTGCAAGAAAATACTAAAATTCCTTTTTTTGCTTCAAAATGTCATGTTTAATTCAGTGTTACGTGCTGTTTCTTTGTAATTGTTTACTAATTTACTAGCAAATTCTGATTTTAATTTTTTTTTTATTTTATTTTTTTGTTTGTTTATATGTGCTGATTCAATGTTTTTTTTTGTTTTTGTTTTTTTTTTCCATTTTTATAATAATGCAGGATTTAATATTGAGATGATTTGGAATAAAATTGTCCAGCTACATTGAATTTATTGTTTTGTTTATCAAATACAGTATTTTACTATTGTGCCATCCCAGGGTAGCAGTCTTCCACTTTCAGAGTCTTGCTTGAGGATTAAAGAGATCAAAGCAATCTTAGAGCATTATGTGGACTTTGTTTTTAAGTTGCTCCGCAACTACAAGATTAACAGTTCTTGGCTTTGGATAGAGAATAACACTCTACACAATGGCTTGTAACATGAGACATCATATGATCAAAATCATTCTGAATGTTGATAGATACATATTTTCTTCCATTAGTGTGTGTGTTATGCTTAATGATTTTTTAAGAACAATTAACTTAGTTAAAAGCTGGTCATATAAGTGTAAGTGTCTTCTCTAAATGACAGAAGAACAGGCTTGTGTGTTTGGCAGTGAATTATCCCCGCAGTGAGCTAACATGGTCCCTTTAGACCAGTAAATCATGCAAACAATGCCAGGAACTTGTGACAGGAGTTCTGATCAGACAGAAAGAAACAGAATGGACCCTCCATAAAGCATGAGCTCTTATCAAGTTATTGTGAGAAATTATATTCAGAGGATACTTTAAGCCTTTTAAACATTAAACATGCCCTCGCACTCTTTGAAGTCGGTCATCATGGATGCCAGAGATGTCAAGTGAATTAAACTGCAGTTAAATTGTTTGGGCTTAAGCTAGTTGGAGCCATATGATTTTCCCGGAAAGCTCTATTATGCAAACTCAGCACTGCGTCATTCATAGTTTTGCCGCTGTCCTGTGTTTTTTGTTGAGAATTAGAATGATTCGCACACATTACAAAGAGTTTCTTTTATTTTACAGAGTAGACTTGAGAAGGTTTCCATTAGAAACACATAAGGTTGCATTAAAGGGAAAATGAAAATTGTCATTAATTACTCACCCTCATGTTGTTCCAAACACGTAACACCTTCGTTCTTCTTCTGAACACAAATTAAGATATTTTTGATTAAATCCGAGAGATTTTTGACCCTGCAGAGACAGCAATGCAACTGACACGTTCAAGGCCCAGAATGGTTGTAAAGACATTGCTAAAATAGTCCATGGGACATCAGTGGTTCAACATTAATTTTATGAAGCTATGAGAATACCGCGTCGAAAACTGACACGGAAGAAAAGAAATTGTTAAATAAAGTCATTATTTTTGTTTTCTTTGTGCACAAAAAGTATTCTCGTAGCTTCATAAAATTAAGGTTGAACCACTGATGTCACATGGACTATTTTAATAATGTCCTTACTACCTTTCTGGGTCTTGAACATGTCAGTTGCGTTGCTGTCTATGCAGGGTCAGAAAGCTCTTGGATTTCATCAAAAATTTCTTAATTTGTGTTCCGAAGATGAACGAAGGTCTTACAGGTTTGGAATGATATGAGGGTGAGTTATTAATGACAGAATTTTCATTTTTGGGTGAACTATCCCTTTAACACACAGTATCTCTCTTTACAATATTTCTTTAAGAACCAGAGTGACATTGATCTGTTAGAGCTTGGTTTTTTGTTGTTGTTGTTGTTGTTGTTTTCTTGTTTGTGTGTGTGTGTGTGTGTGTGTGTGTGTGTGTACATTTCAATTAGAGAAAAAATATCTATTGTATGTATATTATATAGTATATATATTTTCTAAATAACTTTAGATTCATATATATATATATATATATATATATGTGTGTGTGTGTGTGTGTGTGTGTGTGTGTGTGTGTGTGTATATATACAGTGGGTACGGAAAGTATTCAGACCCCCTTCACTTTTTTTCAATTTTGTTATGTTGCAGTCTGATACTACAATTGTTTAAATTCTTTTTTTTTTCTCATTACTCTACACTCTGTCCTTTATAATGACAAAGTGAAAACAGAATTTTAGAAATGTTTGTAAATTTATTAAAAAGAAAAAACTGAAATATCACATTTACATAAGTATTCAGACCCTTTACTCAGTACTTAGTTGAAGCACCTTTGGCAGCAATTACAGCCTCGAGTCTTTTTGGGTATGACGCAACAAGCTTTGCACAACTGGATTGGGGGAATTTCTGCCATTCTTCTTTGGAAATCCTCTCAAGCTCGGTCAGGTTGGATGGGAACCGTCTGTTGACAGCCTTTTTCAGGTCTCTCCAGAGATGTTCGATGAGGTTCAAGTCAGGGCTCTGGCTGGGTCACTCTAGGACATTCACAGAGTTGTCCCTAAGCCACTCCTGTGTTGCCTTGGCTGTGTGCTTAGGGTCATTGTCATGTTAGAAGGTGAACCTTCGGCCCAGTCTGAGGTTTTGAATGCGCTGGACTGGGTTTTCATTAAGGCTATCTCAATATTTTGGTGCATTGAGCTTTTCTTCTACTCTGATGAGTTCCTCAGTCCCTGCCGCTAAAAAACAGCCCCACAGCATGAGGCTGCTACCACCACACTTTACTTTTGGGATGGTACTCTGCAGGTGATGAGAAGAGCCGGTTTCCTTCAAACATGATGCTTAGAATTGAGGTTCATCAGACCAGGTAATCTTGTTTCTCACAGTCTGAGGGTCCTTTAGGTGCTTTATTGCAAATTCCAAGTGTGTTTTCATGTGTCTTCACTGAGGAGAGGATTGAGTTTGGCCACACTGCCATAAAGCCCAGATCGGTGGAGTGTTGCAGTGATGTTTGTCCTTCTGTAGGTTTCTCCCATCTGCATATATGATCATGGAGCTCAACTAGAGTGACCACCAGGTTCTTGGTCACCAGTCTAGACAAGCCCCTTCTCCATCAATTGCTCAGTTTGGCTGGGGACCAGCTCTTGGAAGAGTCCTGGTTGTGCCAAACTTCTTCCATTTGGGAATTATGGAAGCCACTGTGCTCTTGGGAACCTTCAGTGTAGCAGAATTTTTTTTGTAGCCTTCCTCAGATCTGTGCTTCAATATAATCCTGTGTCTGAGCTCTGCAGGCAGTTCCTTTGACCTCGTGGCTTGGTTTTCGCTCTGATATGCATTATCAGCTGTGAGGCCTTTTACAGAGAAGTGTGTGACTTTCCAAATCATGTCCAATCAATTTAATTTACCACAGGCGGACTCCAATCAAGGTGTAGAAACATCTCTGCAATGATCAAGAGACATGGGAGGCACCTGAGCGAAATTTCAAGTGTTGTTGCAAAGGGTCTGAATACTTATGTAAATGTGATATTTCAGTTTTTTTCTTTTTAATAAATTTACAGACATTTCTAAAATTCTGTTTTCACTTCATCATTATGAAGAACAGAGTGTAGATTAATGAGGAAAAAAAATTAATTTAAACAATTGTCGTATCAGGCTGCAACATAACAAAATTGAAAAAAGTGAAGGGGGTCTGAATACTTTCCGTACCCACTGTATATATATATATATATATATATATATATATATATATATAATTAAATTAATATAATTATATATAATTATATTATATAATTATAATTAGTATAATTTGATAAATGTTATATTTTACACACAAATAATATAAATGTATGAATAAGTCCATTTGTTATATATTAATTGTTATTTATTTGAATGTATGTATATGTTTATTATATTAACTGTATATTATTTTATATTTATATATAAATTGTGTTTTATAAACAAAAAAACGGTTTCTTTTAATCTGATGACCTGGGATTTGTCTACAATGTTTGTTGTACCTTCTAAAAAATATTTAATATAAAAATATAAAATTTAAAAAAAATTATTAAAATTAAATTATGTATGATTTATATTATATACTTTTAATAGAATATTTTTTTATCATTTATTTATTTATTTTAACTTGGCAAATGTGTATGAAGTTTGGTGACCAGTCAAAATTAGTTTTCTGTAATAATTATGCCATAAATTGTCAAATTGCTGGTTAACTTGTATTGACCTGTATTGTAATTTCCCTGACTTTGTCCAACATTTTATGCCCTCCTTTCAGGACTTGAATACATCAAACAAAAGTTCAGTGAGCCGGTGGAGGAGATCAAGGAGGAAGCACCTAAAGAGGAGAAGGAGAAGGAGAAGGAGAAGCCTTCTGGCAGCCCTTTTTATCGGCGCGGCACGACTCCAAGCCACTCTCCTGCCCAGAGCCCAACCCCGTCACCTCCTCAGTCCCCACATCGGAGCCAAGCACCCAACCCCAGCGCCAGCCGCAAGATAAGCAAGGACAACAGCAGCGTAGCCCGAAAGATAAGCAAGGACAGTAGTAGTGTAGCCCGCAAGATAAGCAAAGAAGAGAGAGCCTCGATTGTGGCAGAAATCACCAAAGTATCCGCCCCTCCTCCTGTACCGGCCATCAAGCTACAGGACGTCCCACCACCAAAGCCCCCCAAGGCCCCTGAACCCCTGCCCAAACCTGCCAGCACAGGTAATGGGCAGCTACATGCTGCTTATCACAGTTACTATGTGAAGCCGGTGGTGCCGTTGCCTCCACCAGAAGAACCAGAAGATGAAGAGCCTGAGATGACGCAGTCCAGCCTGGCCAGGATGCCTCCACCACCCAAACTGGTCAGGACGCCCACTCCCAAACCAGACCCCAAGATCAGGAAACAAGAGTCTATCAAACCAAAGAGCTTAGCTGAAACCAAGAAAGCCAGCATAGATATGGCCGGTGAAACCGTAGCGGAAGAATCTGTAAGTGTCTCCTTTATACTTTTGGTGTTTATGGATTGTTGCTGGAATTGTTACATCATGTGTCTTTTTACTCAGGGTCCGAACTCAATTTTGGTTGCCATGGTGATGCTTTTGAATATTGGATTGGCGATCATTTTTGTCCATTTCCTTACATGAAACACTACCATCTCAGGTAAACTTTTTTATCTTTATGCATTATACTTGATTTTTCGATGTTGTAAATAACAGATTAAACTGAAAATGCTATTTCAGTTTGTTTGTTGTTTACTTCAAAATGTCAAGTTTAATTCAAACTGTTACTTACCGTTTATAATTGTTTGTGAAATTTACAAGCATTTTCTGAGTGAAAATTGTTTCTACACCATTTTTGTTAGTATACCATTCAAAGGTTTGAGGTCAGTTTTTTATATTGTTAATGTTAAATGATAATTTATACATTTGTAATGTTACAAAAGATTTGAATTTTCTAATCATCAAAGAATCCTGAAAAAAAAATGTATCTCAATTTACACAAAAATATTAAGCAGCACAACATTAATAAAAAGAAGGAATTATTCTTGAGCAGCAAATGCGCATATTAGAATGATTTCTGATGGATCATGTTACACTGAAGACTTGAGTAATGATGCTGAAAATTCAGACTTGCCATCACAGAAATAAATTACATTTTTTATTTTTTAATATAGAAAACAGTAACAGTAAATTGTAATAATATTTCATAATATTATTGTTTTTAATGTATTTTTGATTAAATAAATGCAGCCTTGATGTACTTAACAGACCGACCCCAAACTTTTGAATGGTAGTATAGTTAAAATGAGTTAAAATCAATATTGAATTGAACATATTTCAACTCCATAATTTGATATATTTCTGAGTGAAACAGGATATTCAACCAAGAAAAAATGAGGACTTCATTCTGATATTATCATGTTGCTAAGTAAATGACTCAGTGCTAGTATTCACACAAAACATAATTGGATGAAATAATGTGCTTTTATGTGGAATTGTTTGAGTATTGACATAAATATACTCAACAACTCCCTTAATAAACTCTGTGTGGATTTTTGATGACACTTTTCATGAAGTACACTGAAATGCATTCTGTCATTGCTTTATCGTTGCATATAATGGTGTCTTTGGTCAAAATTTAGACTTAAAAATTTTAAAACGTTGTCCCATATAATAGCGAGGCATGTCATCACATTGTATGGGGTAAGTTGTCAGAGCCTGCTGTCAAACTGCCTATTATACATAAAAAAAAAAGAATTCACAAATCAGCAGAATAAGTTGATTTTACCTACAGAAATTTAATAAAATATATAAATATAAAATACAAATTTGACAATTATATATAACAAATCTAACAAATATAATCTATCTATCTATCTATCTATCTATCTATCTATCTATCTATCTATCTATCTATCTATCTACTGTATCTAACAAATATAGTTATAATATAATAATTATATTACAGAGCTGGGTAGTAATTTATTACATGTAATCTGGATTACGTAATCAGATTCCAAAAATTAAGTACTTGTAGTTAGATTAAATTACATTTTAAAATACTCGTAATCAGATGGATTACATGATTACATATTATTTACACAAAGCAATAATTTTTCATAATTTATTGGTTCGCCCTAATTCCTCTTTTTCATCGTTTAAATTTTCCTTTCTAAAATACCCTACTCAGAAAGTCTTCCAGTTTTGTGGACATTCACACAGAGATCAGTCATCAGTCAGGTGGCTATACAGCATTTGACCACTGGATTTACCAAAATCATTTCAGGTTTTAGACGTGTTTCAACACTGCATCAACTACTGATGAACACATTAATTTTTATTTGAATTATCGCTCAGTTGGTTATTTTACTATGTATTACTTTGGAAGGCCTTTGCCTTTCAAACACATTAAAATCCACAAAATCACAAATTTTTTGTCATCTGATCTCGGTGGAACTTGCTAGCTTTTGGGGGGCAGTCGTGGCCTAATGGATAGAGAGTTGGACTTGTAACCCGAAGGTCGTGGGTTCAAGTCTCAGGTACGGCAGGTCACGACTGAGGTGAGACCCTTGAGCAAGGCACCAAAAACCCCCCAACTGCTCCCCGGGCGCCGCAGCATTGGCTGCCCACTGCTCCAGGTGTATGATCACTACTGTGTGTGTGCACTTGGATGGGTTAAATGCAGAGCACAAATTCCAAGTATGGGTCACCGTACTTGGCCACACATCACTCCCCTTTCCCCCCTTTCCTTTCACCTATTATATTTTTATTTGAAGTACCCTTGAGATTTTAAAATGAATATTTTAATAATGAAGTATCACATTTGCATGTTAATGGTTCTCTGACGTTGGGTATGGCCACATGACATGCAGGTAAACAAATAAAATATTTCATGTTTTTTCTTTTGATTCATTTTGAAATTGTTTTAACATTTTTATGATTTAATTAATTAGCTTTTCATGCCTGCAGTTCCCCTTTCAGTCGGTCACTCCGAGTCACGTCGGATGACCGACGAAATTGGGATCTCGCCAGAGAGACCAATCCACTTCGAGTGTAACTAAACGAGCCAATGGACATTGGCATGCGATTATTGCATCCAGCTGCCGCTGATCACAGCGTGAGCATAAGAGGCAGCTGATGCACCGCATCAATTATCCTTTCGCTTCGGAGCCGAGCGGTAGTGGTTAAAGCTACTGCTCTCCCTTCCAAGAGAGTGTTCTGCGAGCGAGTGCGGGCGTTACGGCGCGGCAGCGGTGGTCACGGTGTCCGGGAGAGAAAGATCGTCTTCCTGCTGACAGCCACACTAGGAGTGTGCGGTGGCCAGCTCCCCTGCGTGCTTCAGCACTAAAAGAGCATTTCTCTAAAAGAGCAACACGGGTGATCGCGTCTTTTTAAAGATGTCTTTTCACCCGTGCGTTTCTGGGTGTGGTCGTTTCCTGGCGCCTCAGGACGGTCACGATCGCTTCCTCACGTGTCTGGGCATTCAGCACGCTGAGGTGGCTTTCGTGGATGGTTCATGTTCTTCTTGCGGGGACATGACCATCTCGGAGTGCGACTCTGCTATGTCAAACATGGCAGAGTCCCTCTGCCTGCCGTGATCCGGCGTGCACACTGGATCCGGTGGAGTTAGAGGTGATTTGAGGATTACGGTGAGGGCTTCCCCAAGTGGAGCTCCTCACCCCTCAAGCACTCCGCAGCCGGTGGAGCTGCCGAAGGAGCGCGCTGGCCACGCGTTTCCTTCGGTGCCCCCTCTGACGACCAGATGTCGATCACCGCATCGGAGGGCGGGCCCTCTCTCTCCGGGGATGACGACCCGGCTGCGTTGCCCCCTTCGGGTGTGGTAGCGTTGTCCGTGCCAGACCCAGAGATGACGGCTATGCTTTCCCGGGCCGCCGAGAATGTCGGGCTCGTGTGGAATCCTAAAAAGCCACCGTGTCCCGATCCTTCGAGGCTGGGCGAGTGGTTCCTCGGTGGGGGTGGCGCTGGTTCTCAGCGCCCCCCTCCGGTGCCATTCTTTCCGGAAGTGCATGAGGAGCTGACAAGATTGTGGAGGGCACCTTTCACTGCCCGAAACACATCTTGTAGTTCTTCCGCTCTCACCACCCTCGATGGTGGAGCCGCTTTGGGGTATGCGGGCATCCCCTCGGTGGAACGGTCTGTGGCCATGCAACTGTGTCCAACAGCCGCTTCCACCCTGCGGGGTGATCCGTGTCTCCCCTCACGGGCCTCTAAGTATTCGTCAGGTCTAACTGGCAGTGCTTATAGAGCCTGTGGGGAGGCGGCTTCCGCCCTCCACGCTATGGCGTTGCTGCAGGTCCACCAGGCCAAAGCACTGAAAGACCTGCACGAGGGTGGTCACGACCTGGCGGTTCTACATGAGCTGCGTGCTGCGACGGACCTCGCGCTACGAGTGACGAAGGTGACCGCACAGTCTCTGGGTTGTGCGATGTCCAGGAGCGCCATCTCTGGCTGTGTCTCGCTGACATGAAGGAGCAGGAGAAGGTACAGTTCCTGAATGCTCCCGTGTCACAGACCGGCCCTTTCGGCGACGCTGTCGAGAGCTTTGCCCAGCAGTTCTCGGCAGCCCAGAAGCAGACTGAGGCAAACACATCATGCGCCGGAGGAAACCTGCTGCTTCCACTCCGGCTGCAGCCACTCAGCCTGCTCGTCGCCGTGGGCGCCCCCCTGCGGCCGCCCCCGCTCCCGCGCAGCCGCAGCAGCCTTCACCAGGCAGCGTCGTGGAGCCGGTCGCAGGCAGGACGCCCAGCCCGTCCAGGCCCCCGCCAAACTTGGCGGCAAGCGCAAGTGCAAGAGGCCCTGGGACGGTCGACCCAGAGATGGAGGAGACTGCTCATCGGGAGATGGTGACTGCACCACTCCCTCCCCCGGAGGAGGGCCGGGTGGAGTATCTTTTGTTCATTTTGTTCCGCCGCTGGCCCAGCAGCCAGCGGTACCCAAAACATCAGTAAAGAGCGGTCTCCTCAATCTCCGGGTCTCAAGAGGAGGAGAGTGGTGATCCGTGCATCACAGGATCACTTCCCTCCTCCTCTCTCGCCAGCAGGCAGCGGGTGGTTGCCCAAGAGCACCCCTCCTGCCCATTCGTGGAACCAGGTAAGGGCAGTAGCACTCCAGTCCCCGCTTCAAGTCGTCAAACGCCGGGCTGTCACAAGCCTCAAGCCGGGTTCCTGTGTCTCCTCCCATGTGAGGAGAAATCAGGTGAGTGCTACACTACACACCCAGACCCCGCCCCCTGCCGTCACAGGCCAGGCCGTCACAGGCCCTGGGGCCGGTCCCTGTGTTCCACCTCGCTGCCCCACCGCGGGCATGTCGGTGGGCCCGTTGGCCCCGCTGGTGCGGTCTCTCGGAGCCTGGTTAGCGCTCCCCAGCCCGTCCCGGTGGCTCCTGCGGACCATCAGACTCGGCTATGCGATTCAGTTCGCCCGGCGTCCCCCCCAAGTTCAGGGGCATCCGGTTCACTTCAGTCAAAGCCGTCGATGCCCCTGTCTTGCTCGCGGAGATTGCAGTCCTACTGGCGAAGGATGCAATAGAGCCGGTCCCTCCAGCCGATATGAGGTCGGGGTTTTACAGCCCTTACTTCATTGTGCCCAAGAAAAGCGGTGGGTTACGACCGATCTTGGATCTGCGAGTTTTGAACCGTGCACTTCACAAGATGCCGTTCAAGATGTTGACGCAGAAACGCATTCTTGGATGCGTCCGTCCCCTAGATTGGTTTGCAGCAATCGACCTGAAGGACGCGTACTTTCATGTTTCGATTCTCCCGCGACACAGGCCATTCCTGCGATTCGCGTTCGACGGTCGGGCATATCAGTACAAGGTCCTGCCCTTCCGGCTGTCCCTTTTCGCCTCGTGTCTTCAGCAAAGTCGCAGAGGCGGCCCCTTGTTCCCCTGAGAGAACGGGGTGTGCGCATTCTCAACTACCTCTACGACTGGCTCATACTTGCACAGTCTCGAGAGCTGTTGTGCGCACACAGGGACCTGGTGCTCAGGCACCTCAGCCAGTTGGGCCTTCGGGTCAATTGGGAAAAGAGCAACTCGTGCCAGTGCAGAGGATCTCTTTTCTCGGCATGGAGTTGGATTCGGTCAACCAGACAGCACGCCTCACCCAGGAACGTGCTCAGTCGGTGCTGAACTGCCTCAAGACTTTATCAGGCAGGACAGCGGTCCCACTGAAACTCTTTCAGAGGCTCCTGGGGCATATGGCTGCAGCTGCGGCCATAGTTCCGCTCGGTCTGCTCCATATGAGACCGCTTCAGCACTGGCTCCATGGTCGAATCCCGAGGTGGGCGTGGAAACGCGGTACTCACCGGGTTCAGATTACACCGGCCTGCCGCAAGACCTTCAGCCCGTGGTCAGATCCTTCGTTCCTTCGGGCAGGAGTGCCCCTGGAGCAGGTATCCAGGCATGCTGTGGTATTCACGGATGCCTCGGCCACCGACTAGGGGTGCCACTTACAACGGGCACGCAGTATCAGGGGTTTGGACGGGCCCCCTTCTGCGTTGGCATATCAATTGCCTCGAGTTGCTGGCAGTACGCCTTGCCCTGTGCCGCCTCAGAGGGCGCCTTTGGGGCAGGGACGTTCTGGTCCGTACGGACAACACTGCGACCGTTGCCTATATCAACCGGCAAGGCGGTTTGCGCTCCCGTCGCATGTCGCAACTCGCCCGCCACCTCCTCCTCTGGAGTCAGAAGCATCTGAGGTCCCTTCGTGCCATCCACATCCCAGGAGTGTTCAATCAGGCGGCCGACGAGCTGTCTCGAGCGGCACTTCCTGGGGAGTGGAGACTCCATCCCCAGGCGGTCCAGCTGATTTGGAGTCGGTTCGGAGTTGCTCAGGTAGACCTGTTTGCATCTCCAGAAACCACCCACTGCCAGTGGTTCTACTCCCTGTCCGAGGCAACGCTCGGCACGGATGCACTGGCACACAGCTGGCCCCAGGGCTTGCGCAAGTATGCGTTTCCCCCAGTGAGCCTGCTAGCACAGACATTGTGCAAGATCAGGGAGGACGAGGAGCAGGTCCTGTTAGTGGCTCCATATTGGCCCAACAGGACCTGGTTCCCGGAACTCATGCTCCTCGCGACAGCCCCTCCCTGGCCGATTCCTCTGAGGAAGGATCTGCTTTCTCAGAGACGGGGCACCCTCTGGCACCCGCGTCCAGACTTGTGGAAACTTCATGTGTGGTCCCTGGACGGGACGCGGAGGTTCTAGGTGACCTGCCCCAGGAGGTAGCGCTCACTATCGCTTCAGCACGAGCACCGTCCACAAGACGGGCCTATGCGCTGAAGTGGAACCTGTTCGTCGAATGGTGTTCCTCTTACCAGGAGGACCCCCGGAGATGTTCGATCAGAGCCGTGCTTTCCTTTTTGCAACAAGGGTTGGAGCGTAGGCTGTCCCCCTCCACCCTTAAGGTATATGTTGCTGCTATTTCTGCCCACCACGACCCCATAGAGGGGAGGTCGGTGGGGAAGCACGATCTGGTCGTCAGGTTTCTTAGGGGGGCCAGGAGGTTAAATCCTCCGAGGCCTCCCTCCCTTCCCTCTTGGGATTTGGCTTTGGCGCTAAGAGCCCTACAAACTGCCCCCTTTGAGCCATTGCAGTCAGTCGAGTTGAAGTTTCTTTCTATGAAAACCCTACTCCTGACTGCATTGGCCTCAATCAAGAGGGTGGGGGACCTGCAGGCATTTTCGGTCGACGAGTCGTGCCTTGAGTTTGGGCCGGCTGACTCCAGTGCAACACTGAGGCCCCGGCCCGGCTATGTGCCCAAGGTTCCTACCACGCCCTTCAGGGACCAGGTAGTGAGCCTGCAAGCGCTGCCCCTGGAGGAGGCAGACCCAGCCCTAGCTTTGCTCTGTCCTGTACGCGCACTGCGTCTGTACGTGGATAGAACTCAGAGCTTCAGGACCTCAGAACAGCTCTTTGTCTGTTACGGAGGACAGCAGAAGGGGAAGGCTGTCTCCAAGCAGAGGATGGCCCACTGGATAGTGGATGCCATCACCTTGGCCTACGAAGCACAAGGTGTGCCCTGCCCGCTCAGGTTGCGTGCTCACTCCACTAGGGGTGTCGCATCGTCCTGGGCGCTGGCTCGTGGTGCCTCGCTAGCAGACATCTGTAGAGCTGCGGGTTGGGCGACTCCCAACACGTTCGCTAGGTTTTATAGCCTACGTGTCGAACCGGTTTCCTCCTGTGTTCTCACCTCAAACGGGTAGTGGCACTGAGAGGGCCGGCTCAGAGTCGGCTTGCGGCGTCCTTACGCCTAATTCTCCAGAGAGTTCCTTAACCAGGCAAACCCTGTTGAGTCCTCCAGCACTCCGGCGTCCGGACGCGGCGGGGCGTCCGGCGCCAGGCCTTCAGCCAATGAATTCTTGAAATCTGGTGCGAGGCTAGTGCCCATATGAGAGACCCTGTCGGGATCCCATATGTGTATTCCACGGTATTCTTATTAGAGCCATGTTTCCCCTGGCGGACCACGTTCTGCCATCTCTAAAGATGCAGCCTGAGCCATCTCAGAGACTTCCATGTGCAATAGGGCCCTTCGGGGTTACTTCACATGTTTGAATGTCACTTAACCCCCTCTGGGAGGAGGTGACTCCGCAGTGTGCCTCTTCCAAGTGGAAGGGCACGCTTCCCAGTGTTATCCTAGTCCTACTGTTTGGGTTGCTCAAGGAACACCAGTAGTTGACCTTCTCTGTGTAGAGCCCGGTCCTATTGTCTGCCTTATAGGAAGGGTCAGGAGCCCTACACAGGGCACTGGAAGGGGCAGCTCCTGTGGCGCTTTGGTAGGGATCCCAATTTCGTCGGTCATCCGACGTGACTCGGAGTGACCGACTGAAAGGGGAACGTCTCGGTTACGTATGTAACCCTCGTTCCCTGAAGGAGGGAACGGAGACGTCACGTCCCGTCGCCACAGTCGCTGTACCACCGCTGAGCTGCCGGGTCGCCGGCTCGGCTCCTCAGCGAAAACATAATTGATGCGGTGCATCAGCTGCCTCTTATGCTCACGCTGTGATCAGCGGCAGCTGGATGCAATAATCGCATGCCAATGTCCATTGGCTCGTTTAGTTACACTCGAAGTGGATTGGTCTCTCTGGCGAGATCCCAATTTCGTCGGTCATCCGACGTGACGTCTCCGTTCCCTCCTTCAGGGAACGAGGGTTACATACGTAACCGAGACGTTCCTTCACAAACCCAGTTTGGGAAAACCTTGATGTAATATAATATATGGTATAGATTATCCTATTTAAATCAATGTGAAAAACAAGATAGGTCATTTAAAAGTAGTCTGATTATATTACCTAAATGTGTAATAATGTAATGGATTATGTTACTAACTACAATTTTTGTCATGTAATTTGGAATCAGTAACGGATTACAATTTGTAAGTAATCTACCCAGCTATGATTATATATAACAAATATTTGTCATAAAGAGTCTCCAAATTTTTTTTTGTTAAATTTCTATGTTCGATAGTCTGATCAACCTTTAAAATAGAGTTTATCTAACAGAATGGAAGCTGGATTTTTTACAGTGCAGTTTTGAATTAGCTGTTTGATGCCAACATCCAAAACACCTGCTAGCTACAGCCTCTGAGACAACTAGCCCCATCTGCATTCTTTATGGATATACTGTAACTTTTAACCCTGTCTTCCATTTATTCCTTTAGTGTTGGATGGCGTCCCACACAGTGTCAATGACCTTTCTGAAATCCAAATGGCACCAGGCAGTCTCCAGAGGGCAGAGGGAGCTGAAGAATCAACATATGGAGTTTGAAACCCAGAGCATCATCCCTGAGAATGACGTGGTCTTATATCATGTGGCTCTGGCAAAAGAGATGAAAATATTTTGGGGGGAAAAATTACCATTAAAATGGAAACCGAAGAAGAGAATGCAGTGCAACGTGACTCTTATCTGCTGACGGAAAGCCTTAATATCAGCCACTCCATAGGTCTCTGGCAGAGACTTAACTGGAAATGTTTGATGATGCACTTTTGCGTGATGGGCAAGAGCAGCTGCCTTACTCATTTACCATCTGACGTGTAACTGGGAGATGTGCTCGCAGTGCCAGAGGAATGCATTCAGGGGGCTTTGCTGCAGCGGGCGTACGTTCCAGCCAGCCTGGCCCGAGGAAACCGAACGCGCACATCCATCTTACCGACCCACTGCAGTTTCTTCTAGCATCTCCTACGTTCTTCTCAGAAGCGCTTGAATCCATGCTCCCTCCTGTACTCATCACATTTCGTTTTTTTGTATTCATGTACCGTTCTTTCTTTCTTTCCTTTATGTTTGTTAACCTCATTGAAAATCGTGTTTGAATTTATTGCGAAGCAAAATCACTCCCACTTTTTTGTGAGTATTTCTAAACCAGACAAGGGAAAATATTATATTATTTATTAAAAATGTGCAATATGATTTATTTTACACTTATAGAGTTGAATTGTTCACCAATCGGGGCATTGTAATTCTGTCCCAGTATTTAAGAGATGGAAAAATTGAAAAGTTACAGGTACGATATATATGGCAAACTCAGATCATGGCAAAACCAATCAAAAACCAATCAAAAAGTCTTATAAACTGTGTTATTTATTAAATTCTGGGAATTGACTGTTTGTCATGTTACGTATATTAAGCCTATGCTATTGTGCATGCGATGTTGTGCAAGAGTCAGATGTCAGGTTTGACATGTGACAGCAGGTGAGATGTTTTGGGAAAAGAAAAAAAAAAGATGATGTTGAGGGCTTGCTTGCATGTTTGTGACCTTGGATGCTTTGGATATCAAAAGTCAGGTAGTGCCACAGTCGGGTGGCGCTAGAGGAAGTAGGACGTTGCCTTTAAGAGTCTTTAACAGTACTTCAGTTTACCTCAAACAACATAGAAAAGGAAATAAAAGCCTCGTACGAGATGAAGTTTTTGTCTTAAATCTGTAGTATGCAAATTCTGACTGACAGAGTCATTGGGGATTCATTTAAATGTGCCACTATATTGTAAAATTAGTTTTTTGGTACATCCTGAAATTTTACTTTTATTTGTTATTCTTCTATATATGTGCAGTTTCCCTCTTCAGAAGGTTTCTTAAAGATTTATTTACTATATATAGCATTCTAGATATCGTTTCTAGTGTTTGGTGAGTGTACAAGGGCTTGGAAAACTCAGTTTCTCTTCTTCAAACCCTCATTTGCTTTTAGTTTTCGTTTGCATGGGGTCTTTAAATGCATCAACGCCTGTATATTTGAGTCTGATATTTGAACTAATCTGAGGTCAAATATGTTTAAGGCATAAAAATTTACTCTTGAAGGATGTGTTTCATTTGGTTGGATTTCAGTTCTGTGCAACAATGCAGTGCAATGTGTACGGGCTCTTTTTATATGTTTTCTGAAGGAGAGTTGTGAGCTCTTATGCTAACAGGGCAGGACATGGAATTATTTTTCTAAAAACAAATGTTGCACAAACAAAAAAACATTTATATACTATATAAGGTTTATTCTATTTATAAGCATTTTTACAGAGCACAGCCATTACAATATGAATTCTAAGATATTTTTCTATAGAAATGCACAATTGTATTTTGTCAGAAGCAGTATAGCTCCTTTATATCAAGCATTGCATCTCACACATCATCAGACTCTAAGCCTATATATGATTCAATGTGATTTGAAATGCTGAGGATGCAGGAATCCTTTTTCAACCCTTGAATGCAAAAAACTCATCTCTGTTTCATTTCAAGCCCATAGAGCCCCACGTATTTCTGTAATTTGAAAAGTTATGGTATTTATCTGTATAATAAAATGTTATGCCTTGTAAGTCTTGTAAGATTTCTTTTTTACTGTGCTATAATGACACATCTATTTATTGATTCTAGTACAGTGTTAAAGGACTGGTTACTGATTCTGAATCGGTGAATCAAATAGTGTCCACTCTGTTTTTGCTTTATTTAGTTGGGAAATTCTGGCCGATACGAATTATTTTAATGTTATGTCCAAAAACTGATACATGGCTGATATTCAGATTCTATGCAATTCTGTCAAAAATAAATAAATAATGAAATAAATTAAAATAAAATAAAAAATAACACTCAGAACTACAATCAATAATTTTAAATGCTAAAAGTGAATTTAGGTATCACAATATATGCAGTAAAACAAACATATTTATTTTGATAGATCTAAAGATGTTTCTTAAACTATTTTTTTTTTTTAAATATTAACATTAAATGTAAAAATAGAGAAAATGAGCAAGAACAATTAAATATCCAATATCAACCGTTATCGATTATATTAAAAAATCTCTTAATAACCAGTATGGTACCGTATAGCACTATTTTAATATACATTTATTCACTTTTTTTGTTGTTGTTTGTTTATTCTGCGCTAGACAGAACCCTCTGACCGTTTAAAATACTTTCAGCATTTCACTTTTGCATGACTAAATGTAGACATGCATAGCGTGAGCACTGTGCTCCACACTAAAGAATCAGTTTCACATGTGTAATCTTAAACGTCTTCAGAGGCCAAAGCTCTACCAGCTTCTAAAAAGTGACTGTAAAGTGTTGCTGAAATTGGATTAAGACTAGTAAGCAGTGAAGGGATATGGCTGGTTGTTTTCTTAAAACAGATTCACTAAGACGTTAACATAAGCAAAATTTTATTTCTGTGTTTAGCTTAGCACCATCGGAATAACCGGTTTCCACTTAGTAGACAATATAATGGATTATATGTAGTGAATCACCCTTGTGCCCTTAGTTAAGCACTCTAAGAAAACCAACGTCTGAGTGTAGCATACTTGGCAAACGACTCACATACTGGTAGTCTAAACAAACCTGGGCTCTGCTTTCCTGACATAAACAGCTGTCAGAATGTAAAATACGTATATCTAGATTGTTTCATACAATAAACAGCATTCCACATTCAGCTTAGTTTACAAATTCGATTAGGCCAAAGAAATTTTGATGTATGGATCTCAAACTCTAGCATTTCTGTGTTTATTTTGTAATGGCCATTGGCTGTGATTTGGTCTAATTAATTCTAGGAATTTGCCGTAAGCCACCGTTAATTAAAACAGAGAACTGCTGACAGTGGTTTTGTATTGCCTATAATTTGGGCCTCTGCCTATACAGTATATTTACATTATTTGTCATTGTCATTTCACATTATTTAAGTAATAAAAACACATTACCATTCAATGGTTTGGGGTTGATTATTTAAACAAAAAATACAGTAAAAACAGAAATATTGTATAATATCATTAATACTTAAAAGAACTCATGATCCTTTAAAAATCATTCTAATATGATTTTCTTAATAGACAGTTCAGAAGAACAGCATTTATATAAAAATCTTTTCGAACATCATAAATGTCTTTATTGTCACTTTCAATCAATTTACTGCATATATATATATATATATATATATATATATATCAATAAGTCAATGGTTATGGTTACATATGACATTTATAGTTAAGGTATACATAGGTGAATCATTAGTTTATGACAAATGAATTATGGCTTGACTTTTGGTTTACTGTTTATACATAAGGATAAGAGACTTGAAAGCTCAAGTCCCTGGGTCACTGGTTCCTTTAGATATGCACACATGTGAAATGAGAAGTGACAGAACTGTTACAGGAGCTCGGATGTGGCTTTATAGCCTCAGAGGAGTGTGATGATAAATCAGAAATGACATGTTGCTTTTCTTTTTAGAGAGAAAACCCACAATTATTTTCTATACTGTATCTGAAACCTACTGACCTTAATTTAGGTCCTAAACATATATATATATATATATATATATATATATATATATATATATATATATATATATATATAGCCAGTTTTTCACAAAGAGAACCACTGAACATCACCCATTGCAATGCATCAACATCTTCAACTGCTTCTGTATTTCTAATTTGATACATCAATTTATTTATTTTTCTTGGGTGAGCCACAACAGCTGCATGTAAACATTTACTCATATGATTTATTGACCTTGTATCATATTATCAAACTATGAACTATTTCTGTCACACTAATTTACTCTAACAAAACTATTGCATAACATGTCATCTTGCAATGTCATACACACGTCTATCTATTCAGTTAAAAGATATTTTGTTTGTTTGTTTGTTTTTTACCTTGAAATATCAGTTTCAAAATCATTCAGCACACTGACTTCTAATAAGATGAATGGCTGAAACTACATACAGTTTCATGTAGCTTGATACCTCATAGTTCAAAAGTCCTCTGTATATATTAGGTAACACTTTATTTTAGTGTCCTTGTTACATGTTACATGTATGTGCTATTGTAAAAACAGTAACTTATACATAATGGCATGCAATAAACCAAACTCTAATCCTAACCCTATAGTTATACATGTTGTTAATTAATATTAGTCAGTACTTAAATGTAACAAGGACACCTTAACATATAGTGTAACCATATGCTCCATTGTTTTTGTTTTGGGTCTGAAAGATTTATATTATCATTTATTCAGACTTCATTATGCTATTTTGTACTTATTAAATTGTGCTCTCTTCTAGACACAGTGTAGATGTGTTTTAGATGGCTTTATTAGTCATTGGAGATGATTTAAACCAGATTGTGTGTGTGTGTGTGTGTGTGTGTAAAGGGACTGTAGTCACAGGCTCTGCCAAAGCCAAACCAAAATAGTGTAAAGCAGCTGCTGTGAGAGGAGTCAAATGTGAGAACTTTCAAAGCAACAGCGCCATGTGGCTTCATTTGATCACCTGTGTAAGTGTTATAGATGACAGGAAGGTCACTGATTGTTTGGAAAGAGAAAGGGGGGTTTTTTGAGAACTTGATTGTGAATGAATGCATGTGGGATTATAAGCACATAAACTAAAGCTTTTATTAGCAAAAAATTGCAAGGCCTCCGATGGTTTTGATGTGAAAAATACACCTCTGTCTCCCTCTGTCACCCGGTTCCCATCTGAAGGTTCCTCTGAAATAATGGCACTTTAATTGTCTCTTGTCAAACCTTGAACAATGGCTTCTTTTCATTACTATAAAAATATAAAACAAAGAAGAGAGTTGGTCTATCTAGAGTCATTTTCTCAAGGATATCAGTACAAAATAATAGAAATCTGTAAGGCCTTATGTTGGGGAGAAGAAAGCTGGAGATACTTGCACTTTAAAGTGAGTACACAGCATCATATTTCACCTCTCCTAATATTTCCTCATAAAAGCCTTCTCTCCACACTCAAGCTGAAGTCTCGGGCTGAAATAAATAGCTCTTGCATCCCACCATACCAGCTCTCATTTATTTCAGCCTTGCACGTGAGCTTGTAACCTTCATGACCTTCCCCGACATGTTTTGCATATAAAAATTGTTCATGCACCACATAAAAATTCTGCATTTAATGCCTAAAAAAAATCCTACACACATTAGAATCTGTTCTGAAATATACATGTATTTTGCAGATAGTGTACACACTCAACCTATGCCAACAATTTGACACTAAATGTGTTGCCGAATTAAATATTTATGAATGATAAACACATATTTCATGGTAGAATGACGTCCATAAGAGAAAAGCATGACATATTTACAGTTGTGTGTTGTGTGAGCACTGGACATCTATTTCTGCTGTTTATGAATCAGTGTAATATATATAGATAATTGATGTGTCATAAATCACTAGGATAATTTTAATAATTTCTAATTCTGTTCAGTATAGATTACCCAACCACCTGGTGTGAAAACTGCTGGTATGTTAAGAGAACAGCTCATAACAAAGATAACAGCGCCCTCTGCTGAGCAAACGTTGCATTTCACAATGATACACTAATCTATTTAGGTCAAATCAGAAAATTACTATAAAAATAAAATCTGCAACATTTAATATTTTCATATAACGCATGATTCTGTTGGTCAAACAATCTAACACATCAAAAATTACAAGAGCTTATTGTTACCTATTGTCCATGATACATGTAATTAAAGAGATCAAGCTGAACAAGAATAGTTAGATAACTCAAATTTATATAACAGGAATAAAAAAATTAAAAATTAAACTTGAAAAAATTACTTTTATTAAGGTATTCATTTTTTTAAATCAGATATCTGATTAACTGACCCAAACCGCCATGATATATAACTGCCTATATACTAGACTTATATTCACTTCTTTTTCTGTATTAATCTTAACCTCACCTAAACACAAGTAATATATTTGTTAATCACAATAAATTACGTTACCAGTGCTTATTTTCTCATTAAAATAGCATTAAGCATGAATCATAAATGAAACAGAATTTAAAATCTACAAATGATATGTTACACTAGTAATTCCTCATAAACTATGAGCACTAAGAAGCTTTGCATAGTGTTCAGATCGATATCTTTGAAGGTAAACATACATTTTCCCCTTTACTTTCTTCTCACAGCTTAAACCTGTGGAAACAGACAAAAAAAATACAGTTTATGTTATTAAGTGAAAACAGGTTCATGCAACATAATATTTCAGTAATTCTAAAGGGTTATTAATAAATAATAGATGCCAAAGTGTTTTAAACAATTATGGTTTATAAGACAGCACATATCAACCTTCTTAGCCATGATTATTTTAGTTAACTAAAGCTGAAACTAATATATATATATATATATATATATATATATATACATACTTTTATTACTTGAAATAATATCAAATATATAAAAAATGTATTTTATTTCAGCTAGTTGCTAAAGGGAAAAAAATCTCACGTTTTCATTTAGTTTAACTTGATGTACTAAAATAACTATAACTGAGCTAAATATATATATATATATATATATATATATATATATATAAAGTATATACAGATATGTTTAAATCTGATAAAAATAACTAAAACTAAAATTATGAAAATACAAATAATTAATTAGTAAATTAATAAAAAAAAAAGTGTAACAGAATCTCAATCATACTAAAGTAACACATGTGTGTCCACAAACATCGGCTCATCCAGTTCTGCAGCAATGTCTGTAATCCTCTGCAGAGCTGCATTCATGTCACCTCCTTCAGGCACCAGAACCTCAATCTCTCCCACACAATATCTGAAATCAGCCTGGTCCAGATCCACCCGCACTGCACCGGCCTCTCTCTCTCTCTCTAGCACGTAACTCTTGAACTCGGCAAAACAGACGAGATTGAGGTCATTCAGCCACTTTGTGTCATCTGCTGAACGGATCTCTGTGTCCTCATTTTCTGCGACTTTGTCAATTTGTTCCCTTTGTGAGGAATTTGATTCACTCCCTTCAACAGTGTGTTCCCTGATAATCCTGCTGATTGAATCAGAGGGAAACTGTTTATTTCTCTGTATCGGGTGTACAGAGCGTCTCAGTGTCATTGTCAAGTGTAGTTCCTGAAACTGCTGGGCATTTCAACTCCCACAATCCCTCTCGGCATCTCATCTTCAAGCGTGAGGATGAAATCTGGTGAGTCAAAGTACTGGTCTCCAAACTGCCGTTACCCAATGCATGTACAGAGATATGAAAATATAAGAAAAAGACATAACATTAAAGGGTAGTTAATACTGTTGCTTGTTACTGCAAGATTCTGTGTGATCATGAATATAAAGTTTGTGTATTTAAAGTATAAACGATTTAAAGTTCATTCGGATAATAAGATCTGCACACACCTTCAATATCTTGTAGTTTCCCCATAATTTCTGCATCACACACGAATTTTCTTTTAAACTCTAGTCATTTTGTTCTGAGATATACAATTCAAAACGAGAAAGACAGTTGAATATTGGCATATTAATTAAAGTCTGCAGTAATGGACAATCTGTAGTGTTTTAGTGCCAAATCAAATCAGATTAGCCGTGTTTCAAAATCAAGAGAGCTGCCTTGTAAGACAGTAGACTGAATAAAAATGCTGTCTAGGTAGGCAGCTCATTATGTTTCGAGACACAACCAACAACAAATATTGCCCGGAACCTGGTAACAGGTTAATAAATTGTTAGCTCAGACAGTGGTAATTATTCTGTAACTACAACTGCGGTTAAATTCCGGTTGAGATAGTCATTCTGACACAATGAAAACAAACTATCAAACAAAAAACATGTAAACTTCCTGCTCAATCAATAGTGTAATGAGGGCAGACGCGGAATCGGGGTCCTGTGCAGCTTTTCCGTTCAGGCATATTTACGGACAGCCTAATATCTGCGCAGCGCATAACATAAGCAACAGAATGATTACTGACAAATATTGTATTTCTATCAAGATATTTTAAAACTTCATTTTTAAATATTACATTTTACATATATGTTATTGTATAACACATAGAGTATTGGCACTTTATCCAGTTTGGATTTTTATTAAATATTTACCCAGCAAAATAAAATAAAAAACTAACAACATGTTCAACAGCATTGCTATTATTTGACAAAAATATACATATAAGTTTTCATTTGAAGCGTAAATATTGTATCAAAATCAATATATGTCCCTATATACACAGAACTATATATATATATATATAGCTATAGTAATTCATGTTAGGACCATGAGACACTTCTCAAATATTCAGTCGTTATAAATAAAAATAAGCTGAAAAGAAAGTGGAACATCATTATAAATTGATATTATTATTATTATTTATTTTTCTTTATCAAAACAAAAACCTGGTTAATCTTAGTTCATTTGTAAGTCGCTTTAGATAAAAGCGACTACTAAATGAATATATGTAAATGTAGATAGATAGATAGATAGATAGATAGATAGATAGATAGATAAAACATTATTATATAGCCTATAGAACATTAAGAAATGATTTAATTTATATAGAGAGTATATTCAATTCATAGCATAATTTTATGAATATTATTCTATTATTCTCTCTATAAATTAAGTCATTTCTTAATGTTCTATAGGCTATATAATAATGTTTTATCTATCTATCTTAGCTATAGATAACTAAAAGGACTTTAGCATTTATTTCTGAATTAATGTGGCTAAATATCAAAGTTGCTTATTGTATTTTTTTAAATAAACAAGTCTGTGTGCAATCAGTTTGATCAGCATTGCAGATTATTAATTATTAGATTAGCCTACATTTATTATCTTAGAACTATTTTATTTGGTTATTAGAGATCACATAGGCTAATAATGAACATAACATTAATAATAGCAAAAATAGGCCTAAATAAATGTTTTATATATATATATATATATTTTTTTTTTTTTTTGATATATATATATATATATATATATATTTTTTTTTTTTTTTTTTTTTTTTTTTGATATATATATATATATATATATATATATATATATATATATATATATATATATATATATATATATATATTGCATACACCTACATTTAAACATTTCTATTTTGGCATGAGTTTTTTGAATACTTCGCCTCTTCTGCCTTAAAGACGAATATGTTAAATAAAGTAACAAATAATTGAATTAATGGGAGTATAACAACATTGTTCCAACACGCTTTTAGGTGTGTTGAATGATTTAATGAAGAGGGACATTCTTGGAGAGAGTGAGCAGTCAGCTTTTGGGGGAGCTGTCGTGTGTTTACTAGAGGAGAGCAATGAGAGAGAGAGAGAGAGAGAGAGAGGGAGGACGGAGTGAGTGAGGGAGGGAGAGAGAGAGAGAGAAAACTTTTCAGTTTTAAAGAGCGAGAGGAAGCGTGTGCTGGAGTCCCAACCATGCAGGTAAAAGCCTTAGCTAATTGCTTTAGTGTTAATTAAACGATGTTGACGCTGAATTGATCCAGAAGTTGCGATCGAGGGGGCGATGCGGATCTCATCGCGTCCCGAGCACGACTAATAATTAGATGCATGCCATTTCACTGCGAATATTTAGTTACAATTCGAGTGATAATATCCCAACTTTTCTGCCTCGGTCTCTCATTTTGGCCCCGCCACCCCCTCGTTGTGTTGCACGTCGCTCTTTTCGAGCAGCAATGCGCTTCATCCATCGTTAATTACTGCGTTCTGCAATTGTTAAAACACACTTATAGTGCTCAATAACAACATTATACACTAAACGGCGAACTTAGACCGCCAACTGCAAGGTATTGGGTTAGATAAACGCTGAAGGGGGACGGCAAACGGATTGTTTTTAACACATCTGTATGAAGCAGCCCAAAATCATTAATTAAATAGCTTAGTCGATGTAGGCCGCAATTTCCGCTGTGGAGCGGACGGCGGGCGGGGAACGTCTCACTGCCCGACCAACAGGCCACAATCAGGGGGGCGAGGAACTAATCAAGCCCGAGGTTTTCCATCTGAGAGCCGAAAGCCTATTTACACAATTCAATTAGTGCATTAAAGCAGACTTGTAATGCAGCATTTCGAGCGTCGCGATTGTTTTAGCTTTTCATTTATCCTCGCAGCTCTAATTCTGCGTCTTTGAGAAGTTTGTGGGCGATTTGCGGCTGGATAAGCGATACATAATTAGTTGACCAATTTGTTGTGTGTTGTTAGCTGCGTTAGCCTTGTGAAGTGCCACGAATGTTTACGAGAAAACGACTTCTTTTGTTTTAACATCACCCTTCAAGTAAGAAATCACTAAAATTAGTCGCTTTGCAGCGATTAAAGTTGGAAAAGGGGGTAATTAGGGCAGCAGACTGCAGTGCGATGCACTTTAATGGGGTATTTGTCATGATTACACCGGAGTGAGTGCGTGTATGTGTGTGTGTTAGCGAGGCAGGCTAAAGCTCTCCGTTTCCAATTGATTCAACAGCACACGGGTCTTGCTAATTAGGCTGTGGGTTAATTAACGAAATCATCAAGAGTTATGGCGTCCATATGAGCTCGCTGTCGAACGGTAGTGTCCCGCGGCGTGTGGGTTCGTCTGTCTTTGACTTTTAGGAGAAGTTAATAGTACTTGTGTTGAGGATTCAGTGCATGTTTTCAGTCTAGCAGGGAAGCTAATTGGCGTGGCATTGTAGCACTGTTTGCATTTGATGTCTGTTCGTTTCTTCACAGTGGCATGTAAAAACGAAGCCGAAAACTGTGTCATTTAAATGATTTTGCATGCATACGCGTTTAGATCGTCAATTAAGATATTAATGTCTCTGTTCTGGACGTATGTGTTATTTATTTATTTGGGTTATTGTTTTAAAGAGACATTACTGCCATTAACATCTCAGGAGATTTGCACCCATTATCTGTTATTTACAGCCCATGTTACCTTATTCAGATGTTGACAGATCCACAGTATGATTTCACTCACATCAGCATATTTTAAGACCAGTCAAGGTCAACATTTAGGCCTCTTCTGACGTTAATAGCCTAGTTATTGCAGAACTGATAAATGCATGCATAATTCTGGGTGTTAACAGATCTGATTAACATGGGATGCCTCATATTAAGTGATGCATATTCAAATGCATGAATTATAAACAAGCTGCAAGATATATCTGGTACAGATTTGTTATGTTGTGTCTAGCAGAAAGAACATAACTGTGCAAATTTAGCACAGATTGTATGGCCTATATAAATAAGTCAGAATGTCAGATTATTGTATAGGTACTTTAAATAGATGAAAGGGGTGGTTTGAGATATGGTGAAATGTCCTAATGCTGTCATGTATAGGTTTTTTTTTTTGTGGCTTTGTTTTGATTGTGAGGGTCAGCTTACATCAAAGCCAATTAATGTAATTAATGAGACAACTGTTGCATTTCAAATATAAGTTTTGATGATTAAGCCTATTTGATCTGAACAAACATTTTTGCGCTGACTGTACATTAGATGTATGTGCACTGTCAGAAAGAATTCTATTGCGTTAGATTCTGTCTACAAAGTCTGTCCAGTTTTTATTTACTGTAATCCCTTTTATGTTTAAGAAAGGGCTAATCACCTAAAAATGATTATTCTGTCATCATTTACTCACCTTCTTGTCATTCCAAACTTGTATGACTTTATTTTTTCTGTGAAACATAAAGATAAAAATGTCTCAGTGGGGTCCAATGTTGTTTGGACACTGATGTTCTACAAAACATCGTTTATATTCTGCAAAGTCATACAGATGCATACAACATGTGGGTGAGTAAACAATGACAAATTAATTTTAGGTGAACTAGCCCATTAATACTTTAGCTTCTATAAAGTGCTGCATTTATTTAATGTATTTGTTAATTTCAGATTTCTTTCAGATCACTGATGTGTTAAAAAAGACCAATTCAGATACACAGTATGCAGCATGAGGGTACTTTAAACAAAAATACTCTAAAATATAATCTAAAATTTCTAAAAAGAATTCTGAAAATGAATGAGCAAAGAAATATTTACCTCTTTTAGATATGATTAAATACTATTGCATATAACAATATGACTTTGATTTCAGGAGGAGCCAGGAGAAACTCTTGGAGTTGCCAGTAACAGGGGGTCAATGTGGCTATGCCCTCTATGTCAGGAAAGTCAACCAGACCGTGAGAATCTCTCTCATCACCTTACGGACAAACACAGTGTCCTCCCTGCTTGCCTTGATAAGTTACTGGATATTGTGAGTATATTTACAAAAAGCACATTTATAAAAAAAATAAAAAAAAAAGATTGTGGTAATGTTTAATAATGTTATGTATGTTTTGATGGTGCAGGCTCTGTAAAAGTAATGATGTGGCTGCGTGTTATCAAGGAAACTATAAGCTTACAATGTTTTTTGTTTTAAGTAAATAATTGGTTTCCTCTTTTCTTAAGGCTGCTCCTAAGCACCCTTCCATTGCTGAAGATGAAGAATCCAAAGCTCAAAATGATGCAGGTGAGTTTTGATCATCTATAAAGACTTAAGTGTTTGTTTTTGTGCCCCAGTGGTTCAACACTATCCCAGCACTGAGATCCAGGGTTCCAGTGTTATTGATACCAGGCTTAGGTTATGCACCACTGGACACACAATTGGCTGTGTTGGTGACCACCTCGCTTCAGTAGTTTCCATGGCAATGAAGCACCTGTAGGTTGTAGCCTACTGAGTGTGGGCCCCCATGAGTATCCAGTTTTTGTTCTGACTCCTGAACGTGATGATTAAAAAAGGTTTATTTAAAATTTTCTGCTTTTAAATCATGGAAACCTGATGTCCAGCATTTGTTTTGATGTTGTATATCAGGGGTTTCAAGCATTCTAAGGTCAGGGATGGACAATGGTGCCATGTTACGTATTGTATAAACTGTGTGTTGCGTTTTAAGCATGCTCTATAATAACGTGTCTAGTTTTATATTAATTTATTTACCTAGGTTATGATATTGCAAAAACAAAAAAAAGAATCATTTTTGATTAATGGATTCATATACTTTGCATTACTTACATTTTTTATTTTTTTTGGTTAAATGTTAATATATTTTGTATTTTTGATGAGTACTTTTTTTAAACAAAAAAGAGAAAACAATTAGTGGAGAATTTGTGAAATTGTCCAAGACCTGTTTTACATATTCTGCATAATATTAGCCAATTGTTTAGTGTTACAAAACTTTTGTACTTTTTTTTTTTTTTTTTTTTTTAATATAAAGGCTTACTAATATTGAGTTTTCATTTAATTCATCAGATGACACATATCAGCTGAAACTTTCAGAGAACACAAAATCCCCCTCAATGGCTTCCCAAAATGAGACCGAATCTACAGATGCAGGTGACAAGGGTGGTTCTTCTCAGGAAAAAGAGCTGGATGAAGACATGGAGGGAGGGAGAAATGAGGAAAGTGATGTGGGGGGGCTGGAATCAGATCAGGACAATGCGGAGCAAACTATAAAAACATCAGAGGCTTCTGTGAGCAATGGCAGATCTGTCTGTAAAAACAGTGTAGCCTCTGAAGGTGATAACCGTCCATTCAAGTGTAATGCGTGTTTGGAGTCATTCCCCACTAGAACGGCTTTGAGTGTTCATTATAATTCAACCACCCATATTCAGAGGATGAGAACCGGGACGTTGAAAGACAATGACTCAACCCCTTTCCTGGCTCGACCTTACGTCTCCAACAAACCATACCAGTGTGCCGTCTGTCGTGTCTCCTACAATCATGCCATCACCCTGGAAAGTCATTTGAAATCTGTGTTGCACCAGAGTCGCAGCAGGAGTGCTGGGAATGCTACTCCGAGTTCCACTGCAAATACAGGAACTGGATCCATGGTTACAAACTTGGCTGCGACCACTGTTGGAAGCACCACACAGTTAGTTAACACCTCCACCAGCAATTGTGTCACCCAAGCAAACCTGACTGCATCAGCAGTAACGACCAAAGACAGAGAGCAGGTGCAGCCTCAGCTAGCTCCCTCATTACTTTCTTCTCCGGTGGCCTCTGCACAAGCCATGTCTGCTATTCTCACTCTCCTGACTTCCAGCCCAAATTCTCTCCCACACTCCATTCTCCCTTCTCTCTTCACAACCGGAACGTCTGCAACACCAGGGGCAGCTACCCCGCAGCTAATACCCCAGCCTCAGATGCTCATGCCCCTGGTGTTGAATGGACTCCAAACCCAAATTCAGGGCCAGAATCCAGAGTCTCCAAACCAGCTTTTGCAGCAGGCAGTGCCAGTTCTTGGTCTCAGTGCTGCACAACAGGCTCTCTTGGCCCAAAGACTCAGTGGCCTACAAAGTCAGTGGGCTGCATTTGGCGTCCCAACCACTACTCAAATGAGTTTAGAGGAGACCAACAAGGCGCCGGACAAAGGTGCAGACATGAGAGTATGCAATGAGATGAAAATCGAGCCTTGCGATCAGCAAATGTCACTAAAATCTGAAGAGGACTGGAAAATTGATGGGGTGAAAAAAGAGATGTGTATTAAGGGTGAGAATACACAGGAGCAAAGTGAGAAAATGGTGGCCGACGGCACAACCTGTGATGAAAAAGAGCAAGAAGAAAGTGAAATGGAAGTCGAGGAGACGGGCGAAAAGGTGTGTGAGGAGGAAGATGCAAACTCCAAAGTAACTAAATCCACAGCAGCCCCGGTCCTTCAGGGTGATAGTCCGTTGTCATGTGTTTTGGATCCAAACCAAGGTCTCAGCCATACACATACCGTTAACAGCTCTGCTGCTGCTAACTGTACCTTTCGTAACACTAATTTTGCCTTAAGATCTTCAGGCCACAGAAGTGCAAAAGATCAACCGCTCTTGTCTTCAGGACGGCCTGTGCTCACTGAGTTTCAGTCTCAGGTTCTGTGGGCCTTTTTAGAGTCACGAGATGATGCTGAAACATCTAGTCCTCAGCGGGAGGACTGTGAAGCCCTCGGCAGGGAGGTAGGGCTAAGTGGAGAAGAGGTACGCAAGTGGTTCTTAGATGCCCGGCAATCCAAAGATAGGGAGAGATTAGACCGCTTCCATGATGAAAGAGACAGAAGTATGGAGGAAGAAGAAGGTAATTTAATGATAGATGAGGGTGAAGATGGACATAGTCCATCAGCGACAGATAGTCATGCCATTGACCTATCCAGTAGTGCAGAAAGACACAGAATTGGTAAGGGAAGCCCAAGAGAACTGCTGTTGACATCTGACTCTGAAAATGAAGAGTTCTACACGTCTGTTATCGTTACTGATGAAGAGAGTCAAAGCAGCTCTATGAGGGAAGAGTCAGGTAGCCCAGTCAAACAGTCTTCACAGGTAGAGCCAACAGCTGAAAGGTCAAGTGGTGGTGGAAAGGTTCTTCGCTCTACCACAGTCTTCCTCTCGGATGCAGAGGATGAATATGATGATGAACAGAGTATGAAGAGGAAAAAGAGAAAGAGTGAGATTGCTAAGGAAGAGGTAGAGATCAAGCGGGAGAAGCAAGATGTAGATCTAGATCTTCAGTTGGAGGCACAAGCAGACCCTCCTACGCCTCTTTCACTTGCAGTCGATCATCAGGGCGTTCCATCTGGCATCTTACAGTCACTGCCTCTTTCCCTGTCTTTGACTTCACTTTCCACCCAGTTATACAGTCCATATGTACTCTCGCTTCCTTCATCAGTTATTGGGGTTGGTGTTTCTGAAGGTGATCGGGGTAAAATGGCCTTTTCAAACACTCAAGCAGTTACTCTAAGTCCAGCAGCACTTTCGGACCCCCTTAATGCACACGCAGCCACCTCTCTTACACACTCCTTTTTATCTAATGGTAATGATTGTGAGTCTGCTTTGGATTTAAGCATGGGGAAAAACCACAGCTCTACATTATCATCAACATCATCTGTCTCCGCAGCTAACAAGCCCTCTATACAGAAAAGTCATTTGCTTGATGGTCTGGGATTGAGACCAGCGACTGTTGGGGTTCCTACAGATGGAAGTCTTATTGTTGTTCAGGTAAAGCCAGATTCTGCCATTGCTATCCCATCTTCCAATAACAGTACTTTAACTAATCGCAATAATTTGGCTAAGACTAGTACTGTGTACATGAGGGCAGCAGAAAAAGTTAACACATCGCTCATGGAAAGGGAAAAAGAGAAGGAACGAGAAAAAGAGCGGGATCAAAAGAGGCCAAAAGTCAGACGGTTCAGGGACATGAGACGGTCCAGGACCATCATCCATGCTGACCAGCTTGATATTCTCTATGGATGTTATTTCAAAGATCCAAACCCTGGAAAGCATGAATTTGAGCAAATATCTGAGTGGGTGAACCTTCCAAAGAAAGTGGTTCAGATCTGGTTCCAGAATATGAGGGCTAGGGAGCGAAAGGGAGAGGTCCGTTTTATCAGTGATGGGACTTTGGCAGCTGTTGGGAAACCACTCATTAAGTTCACCTGGCCACTCTCGAAGCCCATATTCTCAACCCCACCTAAAACTAACCCAAGTCCCTCTACCGGCTGGGCCTCTGCAAAACCCCAAACTGGAAATGTTCCTCCAAAGACGGATAAGATGAAGGAGGTCAAGGAGCCCCTGAAAACTCCCACTCAAGGTCCAAGCAGACCAAATCAGACACCCTCTTTCACCGTTGTGTCCACCGGTCCTTCATTAGTTCACAAGACCAAAGCAGAAGCAAGTCCCATCACAATGGTTAAAATAGCTCCTAAGACAGTGGCCACACCGGTTGCAGTCCCTCTGCTTGTCAGTGGGATTCCAACATCTCGATCTGCTCAGAAAAAGAAGGCTGAAGAGGTACGAGCTGAGTCGGACCATACCGATGAAGAGGACGACGATTATCAAGGAGGGGTCGAGTCTGGGACTACCAGCCACATGGTGCCAAAATTGTCCACTACGCCAATTAACAAGTCTTCTGCCTTGGCATCTCAGAAACACAATGGGCTCAAATATTGGTCTCAGAAAGGTCCATTCAAGATCAATACCCTTTCAAGAGAACAGTTAGGCCTGAGCTCACAGCGACCTACACCCACTACCACCACCACCCCTACCACACCATCCCCTGTGACGGTTACAGCATCCTCTGGTCAAAGCCAAAAAGAAACAAGTTACATGCAGCAAAACTCCACCCCAAGACGACCTCGAACTCACCTTAACGGTCTTCAGCTGTCCATCCTGCAGTCGTGCTACGAGACATGTGCTCATCCTAATGCACTGGAGTGTGAGGCAGTGGGGACAGAGCTTGGGCTTCCACTAAAGGTTGTGCAAATCTGGTTCCAAAATACACGTGCCAAGGAGAAACGCTGGAGACTTCAGCAAGAGAAAATGGTGAGGACATTTTATTTAATATTGGTAAGCAGATGTTTTCATGTCAAATTTTAGTGTTTTTCTACAATGTCACAGGCCTTCGAGGTCTTCAGATGTTTTCTCGTCATAGAAGCACAAGATATGTGCCAGATGCAGTAGATGAGATCAGATAAAATGGTGCTAATAAAGGGTCACCTTTAATTAAAATTCTGTTGTTCCCTTTAACATAGTGGTGTAAAATGCATAAGAACAAAAATATTTTTGCTTTTTTTTTTTTTCATTAATTGCTTAAAAGGGATAGTTCACCCAAAAATGAAAGTTCTGTCATTAATTTCTCACCCTCATGTTGTTCCAAACCCGTAAGACCTACGTTCATCTTCGGAACACAAATTAAGATATTTTTTATGAAATCCGTGAGCTTTCTGAACCTGTATAGACAGCAACGCAACTGACGTTCAAGACCCAGAAAGTTAGTAAGGACATTGTTAAAATAGTCCATGTGACATCAGTGGTTCAACTGTAATATTATGAAGCTATGAGAATACTTTTCGTGTGCAAAGAAAAAAAAAAAAAATTTCATTCACGAGAGTACCATGATGCATTTGTGGTGCTGCTGACGCAGGAGCCAGCATTCTGACCTAAAACGTTCATCTCTCTTAGTTCATCATCTGTATGTTCTGGTTTAAATAAGTAAGACTGGGCAAAAAATTGCAAGTCGTTCCTCTCTGTCGAAATCTTCAGACATGTTTACGAAGACTGTTTTATGTACAGCATGCGTTGTTGGCTCCAGCGTCAGCAGCATCACACGCATGTGTCGTGGTACTCTCGTGAATGTGCGGCAAAGACGAAGAGAAGAAATTGTTGAATTAAGTCATTATTTTTGTTTTCTTTGTGCATAAAAAGTAGCTTCATAACATTGTGGTTGAACCACTGATGTCACATGGACTTTTTAACAATGTCCTTACTACAATGTCCTTACTACGTCAGAAAGCTCTCGGATTTCATCAGAAGTATCTTAATTTGTGTTCTGAAGAAGAGTGTGAGTAATTAATGGCAGAATTTTCATTTTTGGGTGAACTATCCCTTTAAGTAAAAAGATTATAAGAATAGAAGTTCTTATTCATCTTGGTACACATGGAACATGGTTAATGAGCGTCGTCAGGTAAATAAATCACAGTTTAAAAAATTTTTAAGACAGAAGGATTCTCATTGAATTTTCCAATTTTCTTTATTTTTATTGATATTGCTTAGCTTTATTTTTTTTATTTTAATGAAATGAAACTAACATTATCCGTTTTTTTTTTTCATTTTTTATATATATTCACACAGTCTCCTAATCCCAGTGACCTTTCTAAGAAGGTAGACATCAGCTCGGGTAGCTACCTACAATATAATGCTCTTCGAGCCAACCGTCCCATCCTGCCCAAACCTGTACAACTGACAGTTGTGGAACCAACTCCATCATATACCATCGGCCAGACAACAGGCCGTGAGACTCTGAGAGGCAAGTGCGAAGCCTGTGGGGCTGAATTCGAATCCAGGGCTGCAGCACGTGACCACGTCTTCTCAGCTCGACATCTTGCCACTCTGAGAACCACTAACTTTGGTCAGCAAGCATCGTTGGTCAGCAATGGATCTGGTACGGGGTCTACTGGTGTTGCCAGCCAGTCTTCTACCCCATCACCAGCTAGCAGCTCCAGCTAAACAATGAATTGAAGCTGGTATTGTCTGCGGACCCACTAAACTTGTTGGCTTTCAATAGACAGAAGATGGGTGCTGGTCTTTTAAGCTAATGTTCTTTTGAAGCTCTAAAATTGGAGCAGGCCCAGTTGACTCTGGCCATCTTCGCTCTCTCTCCTTGGATATCAGCGAGACATTATTATTATTATTATTATTATTATTATTATGATATGGAGTCTTTGCTTACAGGGCTCTTTTAATGACCTATTGCCACAGCATCATTTTACTATAAATAATCTACTGAAATGGTAATCATGGACATGCTAATGCTTATGTGATTATGGTCCGTCTTCACAACTTCATCTCGGTTTAAAGTCCTATTATGTTGGGTAATATTCTACTCACATTTACACAAAACACTTTGTTTGATTGGGAGAATCTATGGTAATGAAGCACCCAAAAACTCAACCAAAGTGCTCTGCTTTCTCAATTATGTTTGTGGTACTGCTTTTGCTTGAGCCAGGGTGGTCTTTAGCCTGTTTTAAAGCCTATATAGAAGAGTCGTTTCTAAGCTGATTTATCTCCAATCGTCTTGTTAATTCAAAGAAATCTATTCTGTAAACAGACGTTTTCCTTCTGGTTCAGTTGAAAGAAATGACTAGACTACGCTAACGGTAGATGGTAATGAAATGACAAGTAAGACTGAGAATGTGTGTCCTCTGCAATATGGAGAATTTGGGAGAGCGCTCTGAATCCAGACGCATTAAAACCAGGATGTTGTTAACAATACGATAGCTATTTTTGAACAACCATCATGACAATCCCGTAGTCATCAGCAGAGCTCTCGTTGAAAGTTCAAGATGTCAGATGGTCATCATACAGCACTTTGACCCTTTTAAAATTTGTTTTTTTAAGGTTTTCGTGTTCCGCAAAATAACCATAATTTTGTTGTATGGTGAAATCTTACTGTATGTCAAACTATAATGAAGTATTAATCAGCTTTTAATGTTGTTTTTAAAGGGTTTGCATTGCACATAGTTAAACACAGACAAAAAAAAAAAAAAGAGGATCAGACCTAGCCGCTGTGCACGAAGCCAAAGTCAAGTCTGTACTTACACAATTTTATATGGATTTGTGGAACATCGAAATTAGATACCTTACACCCTCTGATAAACCATTTGGTTTGAATTTTGAATTTGTTTGACATAAAGCTTGACATAAAGTATGAGCTTGAAATTAAACACAAAAAGTCATTTATTTATGGTAAAAGCAAAAGCGTTTTAGAATTATGGGAGAGAGTTGTCATCTTTTTTTCTTGTTCTTGCATTAAGCATTTTGTGTTGTTGCGAACCGAGTGCTCATACTGAGTAGATTCAAGTATTTTTCTTACAACCCACCAGGAGAGAAGACAGGGTGCTTTAGTGGACCTGGAAACTACTCATCAGGGCAACAGGAGGTGTGATTTGAAGGACATGAAATACTAAAGACGATTTTCCTTTTTGGTTTATTTTGTATAATATTATTGATACTATTAATACTTTAACAAAATGCAAAACTAAAAAAGATTTTTTAATGAACTATATTAAGAAAATGATATTCCAAAGTTATTCTTCTTGCTTTGTCTCATTAAAGAAACCAAAAAGCAATCTTGATTGGAAGTGTTCGTAATGCAAGCCGCAAATGGAGCTCCCATGCCTTGACACTTTGAACTAGTCCAGGGTTTAAGCATGAGCTACAGAGAAATGCATTTCAGACAACTCAGCTTGGAACACTTGAAGTTCATAGAAAAGTTTTGTTTTCGGTATATATCCCAGCAAATACAAGTTGTTTTTCTTCAACTTGGTGTCAAGTTGTAGCTCATATGAAATGAACATGGACTGGGTTGTAGTGCAGTGCTGCAGGACGTGGGATCACAGTGTTGCACTGTTCAGAGTATATCAGTAGAATATGGAGAAATGCTTTTATATTATCTTTTCACTTTTTCATTGACACTTGATTATCACTTGTTATAACTGTACTACTTACTATTTTTCAGTACTTTCATCACTTTTGATTATTATTGATTCATAACGGTTTTAATGGCATCTCAGATGTCATTGATATGAATATTGAACGATAATGGTGGCAGTCTTATGAAAAATTAGAATATTGATTAAGCTTGTTTTCCCCTCACTTGTACCTTCATTTTGTGTTGGTTCTCCTTTTTTCTTATGCAGAAAACAAATAAACTGAAGTTCATGTATTGATGTTTCTCTTCATTATGTAAATTACCCTTTTCATTTATGTAGATATATTAATATATTTTATGTTCCAGTTGTGTGTTGGCAGCATTAATTAATAGGACCTTCTTTTCAGGGGTTATCTGAGAAATAAACACAATACTTTAAGCATATATCTTGTGTCACCCAACACTGCTTGTGGTTGGCAAAATTAAAAATGCTGAAAAAGTAGGCCTACTTGTTAGAGATATCAACATTCTTGTCACATAGTGGGTAAGACGAATATTCAGGTTAAATTATATTGAAGATTTAGAAATTCCACTGTGCTTTGCATTGCTGCCAGATCTCACTTGAAAAACCAGTCCAAAATAAGTGACGCTTGCATAATACATTAAACAAGAGTACATTGCATTTTGAAAATGTACTTTAAATATACATTCTTTAAAAATATATATATTAAAATACCTCGCATATACGCCATCTACAACTACTGATCATCAAAATGAATGATTACATTTGTCTTATGTACACACACACACACACACAGGGAATGGAATAGGGAGAAACATAAGAAATTGTACAGTATGTAACAAACAACTTGGACAGTAGGTGAGGATATTTAACAACAGCCATTTTAGTGCTTATGCTTTAATTTTCTTCATTTATTTTGTTTTTTGTTTTTTTATGAACATGACAAACATCTGAAAAAAAAAAAATGAAAAAGTAAAATGTAATTAATTCCTGACATTTGACAACTGGTTGGTCATACTTTATTGTGCTATTTATGCCAAGTACTAAGAAGCTTAAATATCGGCCTGTATTCAGGAAGTAAGTTTAAATATATGTAATATTTAAACTTTATGTAAAATATAAATCCAAGTGGATTATTTTGTGCGGACATGGCAACATTGCATAGTAGCTATAATCCCATACAAATACCGTTTCAATCTAAAGGGTGTCTGTGAACCGTGATTGACGCTGCTTTTATCCAATCACAGTCGCCGTTGTAAAGTCTAAGCGGCAAACGCAGGGAAACATCCCAAGAGAACACCAATACCCGTCCTCGATACGTTAAGAGGGCGTGTCTAACGTGAGGAATCGTCCAATCACCCGTCGATGGTGCGCCTGCAGTGCTCAGAATCCCCGCCCACGGCTTCCATTTCTGTTCTGGAACACACGAGCTCTCGCGAAGAATACACATTTGCTTTTCTGAATTTGTCTTCTAATGTAAATAGAGTAGTAAGTGCGACATATTGACGGAGTGAAACCTATTTATATTTGGATAAATAGTGTTTTTTTTTCCGCTGAAGAACACGTTTGAGCTCTAGAAGAAGCGAGGCGGGCTTTTATTCCCCATTTTAACTTTAGTGAGCGGCGCTTTCCGCCGTTTTTTTAATTCCCTCCCCTGCCCCTCTCTCTCGCTCCCCCCTCTGAGAGTCGCGGCCTGTAGTGCAGCCACGAGGCGCGTCGGACCACCGGGAATCAGGCGATGGCGGAGTTTGGTAACGGACTGGCAGAGGAGTCTCTGCTGGACTCAGACCCGGGACACTCAGAACTTGAAGACCCAGGCGTCGGCGATGAAGAACCGGGATTAGACGAGGGAGAGGCCGCTATTGAAGATCCGGTGAGTGAAGGACGCATTATACTCGCTTATAACAACTCGTTTCGTTTTTTTGTATAGGTTTTCATCTCGAGTCTTCACGTTTAAAATAAATATGCGAATTTCATATGAAAACCAAATACTCGTGTTGACGCGCAACCGGTTTTGCCAGCTCGGTTTGTCCGCCATTGTGGCTCACGCAGTGCAGTAGATTTAGTGAGTGACATGCGTGCTGCTGGCCGCCATGTTGGCGCAACATCGGTCTGGGTTCCTCTGCGCCAGATCTGTCGACCTAGCGGGGGAAAAAAACCTTCATCGCAAAAATGCGAGACGGGAGATATAAGAGACAGGGGCGAGGGTAGGACAGGCCGCCATTAGCCGCAGCAGTTTGGGTCCATCCGCAAAGAAGCAGACGGCTCACGGTAAACACGCCTCTTTTCTGATCAGTAATATTTGTGGCGTGCAAAAGTAAGTCGCGTTGGTAGCTGCGCGTGATTGTTGTTGGCCTCTGCAATGGAATAAATCTTTATGCGACGTGTGTGACATGTTAAAAGAGGCGTGAGATGCTTTTCTTTTCAGATTTTGCATCGAATTGGTAACCTTAAGGAAAACTACAGAGTTGTCGGTGGGCAAAGCGCACTGTATGTAATGCACATCTATATCGCCGTGATCATTTTATTCGATGTGCGTTAAAGATTAAATGCCGCTCGTGATGTATTGCATCATTTGTTGGTGATTTTGTGATGGAGATGGTGCATTAGGGCTGGGCTGGTGCGTTTCTCTCCGTGCACATTAACATTGGAGCTAGAGTAGGTCATACATTTGCATGCTGAATGCATGTCTACTTTATTTCATCATGCAATGAGGATGTGTAGTATTTAAATAATTGGTCATTGCTGGTTGCGCTATTGATCGGTTGTAAATGCGAGCTCGTATCATGCTAGATCTTGTTTTAAGTGCGTGAAAGAGGCCATCACATGCATGCTGTGTTACTTTACTCGCGATCCAGTGCGACTCCCACTGCCCTGCAATGCAGCACTGCTCAAACTTGTGTGCGTGCGTGTGAACACACACCAAAAGTGTGTTCGCTCGCGCACAACAATGCGTTCACGGATGGCATCATGCTTAGGGCGTCTTGCTGACTGGACAATAATAAATGGTGGTTTGAAAGAGCTCAGAGCACAATCACGTGTGAAAGTGCATGTGCATGCTGTATCCACCATCACTGGTGAGAAAAATGAATGAGTGTGCCTTTCAAAATGGGCTTTAGCAGCAACACATGATATTGATGCAATATAGATCCAATGTGGCTGTCGATGAGGGACACCAAGATCATTTATTCAGGATGTAGTTATGCAAAATATTCCGTTCCAGTTTTATTTAATGTCCAATATTCTGTGTTTTTTGATGGATAAAGTCAATATATGTGCACTACTTTGCCTTTTCAGGAGTTGGAGGCAATTAAAGCCCGGGTGAGAGAGATGGAGGAGGAGGCAGAGAAACTGAAGGAGCTACAGAACGAGGTGGAGAAACAGATGAATCTCAGTCCTCCACCTGGTAAGTGTGACTACACCAATGAATGAATGAGGGAGGGTGAACGGGCAAGTCTGGGGAAGATTGAGCTCAAAGACGAGCACTGCAGAACAGACAGTGCTGATGAATAGGACTGCATTAGAGGGAGAAGAATAACTAGCTTTGGACCATTTGAGGTCAATCGAGATATGACTAGAAATGGAACGTAACCTAGATTTCATCCGTGAAGCTATGCAGTAAGCTTGCAGACAATGGTTTCTGTGCTAAATCACATGGATGGATGAGAGTGTTGGAGTTGCATGGGAATACAGTGTTTTCTCTTTGCAGCTGGCCCTGTCATTATGTCCATTGAAGAGAAGATGGAAGCTGATGGGAGATCCATTTACGTTGGAAATGTATGGGCAATTATTTTTATTCCTACTTGGCTATTCATGTATTTTCTTGCATTTATATGTCGCTTATAATATTTTCCTTAGCATGCTTGATTTAATGACATCTTAGAGCTGGTGGTGATTCGATTTTGTCTCTTGCAGGTGGATTATGGTGCGACGGCAGAGGAGTTGGAGGCGCATTTCCATGGCTGTGGTTCCGTAAACAGAGTCACCATCTTGTGTGACAAGTTTACAGGACACCCCAAAGGGTATTTCTTGCATTCTACTGTTTGTTTTTCTCTCTTAACCTACGAAATTTATCTATTTTTTTTATTTTCTTCTCCGTTGTGCAGCATCTGCTCTGAATAGGCACTGTAGGTTTAGAGTAGGCATTGATGCATGACCTCAACCCCCAAAATGAACAGTAGCCACTGAAATATTATGTTTGGAACCTAATTGTTTATCTTTTTGAATGGCCACATTGCAGTAATTAGTATGGCCTTTTGCTACATGGCATGATTTTATACTATTTATATGTGGGCTTGAGACTGTGAGGTGTGAGATTGTTCTTCAGTTTTCATGCTATTCTGGTGCACAGTATTTTCAAGCTGCTCCCATTAATAATTTGCCTCATTGCATGGGGTAACTTTTGATGCAGTGCTTTAATCACAGCTACTTTGAACACAGTGTTTTGTTCACATATTAATAAATCTTTAACAACATGCATATTTAGCTTTTTGATGCATGCATCTATGTATATATTTGCTTACAACAAAAAATAATTGTGTATGCTTGTTTTTTTTAATTGACCTCACCTGCCCTCATGTGATCATTTCCCCTCTTTATGTTTCAGGTTTGCATATATAGAGTTCGCAGACAAGGAGTCTGTTAGGACAGCCATGGCACTGGATGAGTCTTTATTCAGAGGAAGGCAGATTAAGGTGAGATGAGGCATTACAAGGTTGCTAATAAATAGTTTTGACTTTTAAAGTCAACATAAAACTGAAAATTCAGATTTAGTAACAAATATTCGTTGTGTAGAAGTGCAGCAGATATGCTTTATGAAGGATTGCCAAACACTTCAGTAGTATACATTTTCATTTTATTTTTCACTTTTTATAACATATAATTTATTTTACATTTTTAAGGTTTGTAAATATATTTTAAGATTTTTTGGAGTTTTTTTGAAATTTTAATCATAAATTTCCCAACTGTTCTTACAGGTTGGGGCCAAGAGAACAAATCGTCCTGGTATTAGCACCACAGACCGCGGTTTTCCTCGGGCCCGCTTCCGCTCACGGGGAGGAAACTTCTCATCCCGGGCACGCTACTACAGTGGCTACACACCCCCCAGAGGCAGAGGACGGGCCTTCAGGTGAGCTCCATGCAAACCTTGCATGTTTGACAGTGACTGACACACAGGCTTCATCCTAACAGAGAGTGCTGCTGTGAAAGTGTGTGTGCATCGGGGTGGGGGGGACAGGGGACGATCTAAAATAAGTGTTTCTAGATGTTGATGCTTCATTTTGTTATTTATTTATCCCATCTTGTCATGCAAAACATTTTTGGAAACATGCATCAAAAGAAAAATAATGTATCAGAAAATTAAATTCATGTAAAGACAACAAGTTATTGGTTTTATAACAACATGCCGTTTCTTAAAATCTATCAGTTTTTTTTTTTCCCCCTTTTTCATTTTCTTTTCCTTTTTTGCTTGTTACATTTAAAACATTATTTTCTGATCTGTATTTGTATAACAGTCTGCCTCTGTATGTATGCATGCCCCTGTTTAATGCCTCCGGGTGTGAGGAGAGAAGAAACCGCACCACTCTTATTTGTAGTCTGCACTCTCTGTACAAACTCCTGTGTGTCGTCATGTTAAAAGGAAAACTGAGGAAGAATTACAAACCATTAAACACACATGCACAGCCATCGTCATCATCGCTGTCCATTTCCCTCCTGCAGTGTAAGATTCTGAGCATGGAATGAGCCTTCGCACTCACCAGAGGTTCGGAAGTCAATCCGCTTCCCAATGTGAAGATAATTTTGGCATTGTGTCTCAAAACACAGTGAGCTGCTTACACAGTGGTGAATTTTTGTTTCTAGATAGGCGCTTCACTAGGTTTTGGGACACAACCCAAATCCTGTTAGGCCCTCTGGATGGATTTAGCACTCAATTTCTGTTGGACTTAACAGTTTTGGCAATAAAGGGATGTAAATAGAAGATTTTCCATTGAAAGATCTGGTAGGGTGAAAGCATTTTATGAATCAGAATCTTGTACATCAGTTTGTTGGGAAACTCTTGTACGTGCACTGTCACACTTTGACTTTTTTGTTGGAGTGGAGCTTGGGTTAATGCCGTTTTTGATTTGGTTTAAATATTTCTTTTATCCCACACCCAAGTTGATATATTTGATTTTTTACAGTTAGCCAATGGGATTAGATTGTAAAACAAGAGAAACTAGGTTAAGTATGTAGCTCGTGTCAAGCTCTGCTCTGAATAATTTGAAGGCAAGTGTGTGTTTGAACTCTCAGGCAAGTTTGGTTCAGAAAAACCCATTTTGATTCATTTTCACCCCTCGCATGATTAACAATACGTTCACTTCCAGAATGGAGGGTTCATTCCTGCAGCCTGATATTGACTGTTTTAGTATCCAACCAATAACACAGTGGATCCTGTGCCATAAAGTGCACAGGCTGTTCCTGGAGGGGGTTTGTGTGAATGAAGAGCGTCTCTGGCTGCCTGAATGGATGCCTCTGTATTTATTGATGTGTGTGTGTGTGTGGCCCAGTCCATATGTGGTGAGCTGTGTGTCTTCGATTGTTACTGTGTTTGCGTGTGTTGGAGGGTTCATGTCCCCAGGATCTCTCCTTTACAGAGACCACAGGATCCGCCCCGTTCAGAGAGAGAGAAAGAGGGAGAGCGTGCTTTCACTGTCCCCTACACTGGACACTAGACCATTTCTAAAGCCTGAATATTACAGAGACACGCACATTCTGCTGTTGGATAATCTTCCTCAGCTTCCCTTTCTATTAAACCACATTTACTGGATTCTTTATACATGGTTGCGTTAATCACTAGTTATCAGAAGAAGAGGGGTATACATTGCATTTCATATTATGAATTATGTGTATACCTGAAACCTTTATGAGTGCATAAACGTTCACCTCGTAAGGCCCTTATTACTGACATACAAACACTCATACCCCCCAAAAATTGAATTGGTGTCCGTCTTCTTAAACCAACCACAAAAAAAGAACTCACCCTCTTTTTCTCTCTCTTTTCCAGGGGCCGAGGGCGAACAACATCGTGGTACTCCCCTTACTAATACCTCCCCACCCCCCTATGAAATCCCCCCTTACTATCATCCCATATCCCTATAGAAAAGAAAAAAGACCCCTCTCAAAAAAGGAAGAAAAAAAGAAGAAAAAAAAAGACAAAAAAAAAAAAAGAAAAGAGCATCTCCTGGAAAGACAGACTGACTGGCCGCAGTGTGCGATTGTGTGTGCGCGTGCGTGTGAGGAGGTGTTGCGATCGCCCTGGTAAGGTACAATATGGCCGTCGGGGAGATTTGGTGGCATTTGTTTAAATTTGAGAAGATGGTGATGTAATCTCAGGCTGCAGATGTGTGTCCTTTTGTCTGGCTGTGATTTTTCTCTCAGTGAACAGCCTCTCTTATGTTTGCACTCAAGAAAGGCAAACATTAAAAAAAAATGTTAACTTTTTTTTTTTTTTAAATGATTGTAACGTGAATATGTGAACAATTTAATAGCAAGAATGTTGTTGTTTTCACAAAGTTGTGCTATTTGAGATCATATTCTCTATTTTGTCTGTGCTCTCTGGAATCCCTTTCCCCCCCAGCGCTGGTTTCTTTCCCGTTCATCCCTCACTCGGATTACTTCCTCCACCTGTGTTATTCCGACAGCGGTTTAGAGTTGGGCTTGTTTTTTATGTTTTACTGTTCTCGAACCATCTTCCACACCATACGACTATTGTAAGATGGCATGGCCTGAGCTCTGAGATCTTTTCTTTTGTGTTTTAGAAGTTCTTTTTTGTCTCACGCTGCCATACGCCATTCCCACCCATCCTTTCCCCGTTCCTGTTCTGCTTCTCCTCTCCCCCCCTTCTGTCTCTCTTGCGCTCTCTCTCTCTCTCTTTGTATATTAGACCACTTCTTGTCGTTTCAGGTTTCAGGACCAGTGGAGGCTGACTACCCCTCCTCCCGTGGCCGCGGCTCCCCCTACCGTCTCGGCGGCGTCTCTGTCTCTTTCTGCTCCCGCTATGCACACTCACCCCATCCTCTCCGTGTGGGGGGGCGGGGGAGGGGGACAGGGTGACCACCGGCCCACTGCGGGAGGCATTTATTACAATAACAAGCGCTGAGCTTTACCAACATGAATATACTGAGATGCACCCGGCCCATGTTAACAGACATACAGACAGACAGACACCGCATACACCGCACACATCCACCACACAAATTTCTATATCGTAAAGGCAGAGCCATGGTAGAGCAATGGCTGCTTAAATTGCGAGTGAGTGAGAGAGGCAGGACCGGAAAGAGCTTTAAAGGGGAGGGTTCTTCTAGGGCCTTGTCTTTCTCAGTGCACAGTGCAGTTAGGGCACGATGGAGCACTGACGCGTGGGCTACAGGTATCGATTACTTAAGGAGGGCTTCGGAGCTTTTATTTCGGGGGGGAGGGAGGGGGATTTGTGTGGAGAGGGGTTTCTCGTTTCTGTTCGTTTTCCTTTTTCAGATGGGGGAGTGGGTATGGACGAAAAGAGAAAAGATGTTTTCCTTTTTTTTTATTTTATTTTTAACCCATGAGTCTGTAATTAGAAAAAAAATAAAAGACATTGTGTAAAAAGTACTTGGTGTTGGTTTGGTCTTTCTTTGGGGGCGTCGTCATTTTTGCTCATTTCTATGACTTCCATGCAAGGTTCCCATGGTTGTGGGTAAATTGTAAAATAAGAGTAAAATGTAAATGATAGTCTCTGAGAGCAACACATGTAAAATCCTAATCAAGTGAAAACAACCAAAAAACTTTTTTGGAAATATTTTGGTCGAGTTGTGGTAACTCATTCCAAACCCACCATAGTGATTATGCTTTTGGTGCTTTCATGGTAATGTACAAAGTATTTTACACATTCCAATCTGAATTATGTTAAAGACGCTCAAAAAATGTCCATGCTTTAGTTTTACTTAAAATGCCATAAACTATACAAAAAAAAAAAAAATCAGATAACCATAATTAAAATATCACAATGGATATATATTCTGAGAAAATAGCAAAAGCCAGATAATTATGCATTTATTATTATTTTTTTTTTAAGAATTTGGAAAAATACTTTGACCCTTCTTGCTCCAGGCAAGAGTCATCTTAACCTACTTGCCTCTGAATAATTTCAGTTTATGTTTATACAACGAATTTAGCAAATGTCTGTTTCCTTAAACGCATATGTCCTTAATAATTTGTCCCTATTTCTTCATATTACGTTTAATTTTCCAGTGTTATATAGTACACCTAGTAGATTTATACTGAGACCCTGTTCATTACGATGAACAAACTTTGCAAGAATAAACATCCTGTGCAAGAAAAAGTTTTGTGAACTGATTTTGAGGTCATCCCTCAACTTTACTTTAAAACCCTTATTTTGTAGTTTTAACATATAAATAGAATTGTATATTTTTTCTGGCTTGCCACAGGCCACCTTGCTTCATCTAAAAAGAATATACTTTTCAAAAAGCAAAGAATATATGGAACCCTGTGGGTTGATCTGGTTTGCCACATTTAGTGTAGCAATCCTGTGATCTGAATGAGACAAAAACCATTAAAAAAAAAAAAAACAAGAAAACACCAGATAAAAATGACAGCCATTGTAATGGATGCAGGCTCTGCATGGGATAAAACATAAATGACTAAATCATGATCGTTTTAGTTTGTCTCCATTTATTTCAACATTAATGGTCTAGAATTGGGGCATTTTGTTCACCAGATTAAACACAATGATTCAATAGATCCAATTAAATATGAAATTAATGTTACCATATTAAGATCCAAACGACCACCACTTACAAGAATGTTTTACCATTGCATACACATGCTACTCAGTCGCCTTTTTTTTTTTTAAGAAACCTAATGGATATGCAAATCAAGGTACTCAGATTGGCACTGAGATTAACCTTTTTACATAAAGCTCCACACCCTTGTTCATGCAAGGAAAGATTAATTTAGACGTAAAAAGAATCTTTTTGTTGAAATTCATCTTAGACCGTCTCCTTGGCATCAGTGGTTTACTTATGCTTCCTGAAAACTGATAAGATAAAATATCTATTAATATACAACACAGGAAACTTGTATTTTTGAAAGCACTCACAGATCATACAAAACAAATGCTTACTTTTCTTTTTGCCTTTCTTGATAATTTTCTTCTTTTTCTTGGGTTTTGGATTATCAGTATCCTATCAAAAGGGAAAACTCACTCAGAAAATATCAACTTTTAAAAAAAAAAAAAAAAAAAAAACTTATAGAAATACACACACAAAAACCGTCACAACTGGAACTGGAACTTATAAAAGATATGTAAAATTACCCATGATGCCATGGGCGAGCTCACCTGTGCTTCTCCCCCTGTCAGAGCGGTGATGTCACTGAATCGTGTGATGTTATTCAGCTGTGTTGTCATTCCCACTATTCCTCTCTTCCTGAGTCTCTGCTCACGCGTCATACTGAGACGCACCATCATGGACTCCTCATAGTTTTTCCTTTTATGAAAATTGTTCCAAAATTATTAGGAAAAAACATCTGAAAGATTATCAAGTGTTTATTTATTGAATAACCTACCGTATTTGTAATCTACAACCTGAAACTGGAATATAATAATTCCATAAACTTTGATATCATGTACCTGTTGAGCTCCTCTCTGCTTTCTCGTTCGGTCTGGAAGTCTCTGCGGTCTCTGATCTCCTCAGGAGCATCGCTGTATTGCTGTTGGAGCTCCTGGATCACAGAGCTGCGGAGTGCCACTCTCTTCTGTTTATCAGTCCTCTCCTTCTTCCGGTCTGCTTCTGTCATGTCTCCATCTGTGAATGGACAGAGGAGGGTTTGGGATGAGTATTAACTATCAATACAATTACATCTCTCTACATCTGAATCTTAAATTGAAATAACCAAAGTGAACTGATAAAAAAAAAATCAAAAGACTTACCATAATGCATTGGAGCAATTCGAGGAGGTACGTATTTCCTGCTGGCTGAGGGCTCTTTTAGCCCCTTTGATTTTCCTGCTTTGTCTTCATCATCTGAGTTCTCAGATTCACTCAGCTATGTGTGAAAGAAATGCAGCCATTTTTAGATCAATTATATATACTTATAGACACAGCTGGGTAGTGACTGATTACACGTAATCTGGAATACGTAATCAGATTCCAAAAACGAAGTACTTGTAATTAGATTCAATTTCATTTTAAAATATTTGTAATCAAACTACACTTACTTTTTTATGGATTACATGATTGCATATTATTTACACAATAGCAATCATTTTTTACTGATGAACAATTTTTATTTGAATTATTTTACCATGTATTACTTTGAAAGGCTTTTTTGTCATCTGATCCTCTTTCACCTAATATATTTTTATTTGGGATTTGAAAATAAATATTTTAATAATGAAGTATGTATCACATTTGCATGTTCATGGTTCTCTGAAATTAGTTAGGTTCACATGAAATGCAGGTAAACAAATAAAATATTCATTTTTTTCAGTAAGTGTTTTATTTTGATTCATTTTAAAATTGTTTTTATGATTTAATTAATTATTAGCTTTTCATTCAACTCAAAAACCCCTTGCAGTTCCTTCACAAACCCAGTTTGGGAAACCTTGACGTACTGTAACGCACTTCATGTTGTTGATAACAACAAATGTAATATATTTTCTTACTCTTCGTATTTTTATTTCAAGATGGTACAAGGCTATCCTATTTAAATCAATTTGAAAAATTAGATAGGTCAAAAGTAATCTAAAAGTAGTCTGATTATATTACCTAAAAATGTGTAATGTAATGGATTACATCACTAACTACAATTTTCAAATTGTCATGTAATTTGGAATCAGTAACGGGTTACAATTTGTAAGTAATCTACCCAGCTCTGCTTATAGAATAAAAAATAAATTTTCTTAAAAATATGTACAAATTAAATCAATTTAATTAAAAGAAAAATATTTATAAAATTCTGCTTTAAACATGTAGACATACACTATTAATACATTTTATATTACATAACAAGAGCATTACCTTGCTGACCAGATTCTGAGGGTTAGGGCGAAAGTGTAGAGGGTCATTCTCAGCTGGAAGAAAAAGCATCAAGTCAGTGAACTTGTGGATGAGTGTTCTTAATATGTGCAATCAATAAAAAAAAAAATGTAAGAATAAAAGACTTACCAAGGCTTCCTGTTACTGCCGTCCGCACTAATTTATCAATCTGATATTTCAGTTTTTGATCTAGGGGACGCATCTTCTCCAAAACCTATTCAACAAAGACAGAGAGAGGAAAAAATACTGCCAAGACTGTAGCTGAAATAGTTAATTTTCTTAAACGTATTATACTGTATTACCTTATCAATATATTTGATTTGATGCCAGAATTGCCAGCATTGCATTTGTTTATTTAGAGAATGAATTTATTCAGCTGAGAATTTGACAAAATGGATGACACACTATGTTTTGTTATAACAAAGGGAATAATGACACTGAAAATCTATTCCAACATTAATTTCTGAGTATGTTATGTGGCTTGTGAGCAGGGTTGCCAAGCCCGCGGTTTTCACGCGGAACTGACTAATTTAGCACTGTTACCGCGGGTTGTTTTTCACGTCCACTTGTTGAAGCGACCCCCAATAACGTGATATTTAGCCTCTATAATGCAAACTTTTCCAGGGGAACCCCACCAAAAAAACGCATACTTTTCCCCCCAGAACGCGATGTTCAATGCTCTTTTTGAGTAGAAACTGGGCGGGTTTTGTTTTGGCAACCCTGCTTGTGAGTTTGTGTCGTACCGTCCTTATAGTAACCAGCCTGTGGATGGCGCTGTTGTCCTTCAGACTTTCTCCTTCTGTCTTTAAACTGATCAAATGGGTGATGTCTTGAAGGTAAAACAATAACAGATGATACCTCAAGTCTAAAAAAGACAAACCCTACAGCGAAAAGGGAAATAAATTCAGTCACATTTTTGATGATTGTGACTGCATTTAATATGCATGTTATGTAATCAATATCATAAACATAGTTTTACCTTAGACGTCTGATAAGCTTTCTCTCTGACTTTCTTTATCAGATCCCGGACATGACTTGTTACTGAAGCAACCTGAAAACAAGACAGGGTCGATCGCAATCACTTCTTTTCATATCTTTGTATTATATCCAAATGGGATTCTGTGCTCAAAATAAAACCGTATAAAGCAAAATGTTCAGCTTCTGTGACATTACAGACCTGTTCTGTGAGACTGTTGAGCAGACGCACAGCAGTGGGAAGATCACTGACTATAAGATCCTGCAAAAGACAACTACATTAGTTAAGTGTTTGGCAGAAAATACCAGATCATAAAAGCTATCAGGTTAGCCAATGTACAGTTTCGCCATATCTTCTCATTTATCCGCGAAATAATAGACGATTCCATGACAACATGATAATAACACTATAATATACCAGTTATATCACAACACATCTATATTTAGGTTCAATTAAGGACACATTTATTTAGTTAAAGAACAACTCACGTTTCCAACGGTGGTGGTCGCCATCTTGGATTAACCATGGTGATACGGGTGCCAGGAAGGGACAAAACTCACAACACGCAATTCAAAAATCGTCTCGAGACATTTCGAGTATACTTGAGTATTTCGAGTTCAAATTATACTCATTCATTATATAGAATATTCTATTATTATATAGAATTATTATGTGGAGTATCATACACGAAGGCAAAAGGACCCAAAATCTGAGCAATTAAAAGTAGGCCTAAAATCAAAACATACATCAAGTATGTAAAATATAACGAAAATTCAAAAAAAAAAAAAAAAAAAAAAAAAAAAAATATATATATATATATATATATATATATATATACATATATATATGTGTGTGTGTGTGTGTGTGTGTGTGTAATGTGAGTATATAATATGTGCACACAACCACAATATTATTATATATTATATATTTAAACAACAACAACTAGAATTGATCAATTCTATACAATATTTGTAATAGTAATGACAACTGTATTATACAATTATTTTTATTTTAAGGATTGAATATGTTTTTATTTTATTTTTTTATTTTTATTTTTATTTTTTTTGTTTTGTTTTGTTTTTAGGATATTAGGAAAGTATATAGAAAAAGGACATTTTTCCGAATTTTAAATAATTGTGTATAGTCATTATGAAGGATAAATTTAAATGTCTGGCTTTATAGCAATGCCAAAATTAAGTAATTCTGGAAAATGTAACATATTGACACTCTTGAAACAGTAATAAACATTTTCGAAGCTAATTTAATCCATTTTATTGAAACTAAAATGATCATTTCTTTAAAAAATATATTTTTCCTAATAGAAGAATCGGTAACATTTTACATTAGGGAACACATATTCACTATTAATTAAGAGTTGTCCTTCAACAAACTTCTAATTTGCTGCTTGACTGATAGTAAGTGATGTAGTTGTTGTAGTAGTTAAGTTTAGGTATTGGGTCGGGTTAAGGGATCTAGAATATGGCCATGCAGAATAAGCTATTAATATGTGCTTTATAAGTACTAATAAACACCCAATACTAGTAATATGCATGCTAATAAGCAACTATAAATGTGAATAGTGTTCCCTAATACGAATTAGTAAAGTTACTACCGACACTAAGATAAATGTTGTGAGTGTGTACTTAAATCCATAGTAAGAGGAAGAGAAAGACACAAATATATTCAAAATGGTGTTGATGATATGCGATGAAAAACAAGCTGAAAGAGCTGCAAAGTGGGAACAGACAGATATAGAGACAGATGTGTGTCAGTGTGAGAAAAGCAGTGTGTCCTTGAGCAGCCGCTGCTGTACCTAAGGGCCGACGCTCTTCCTGTTAACCCTCCTGACGTGATGGACCTTACAGGAATCACTAATGAATCTGTGTCTGGGTTTCTGTAACTATTAAAGGAAATCATACATGTTTCTGACAAAGCCTTTCCCGAACATACACTCTCTTTCTTAGTGTCTATGTCTATGTTTGTGGCTACTGTAAGAACACTTGTAAAATGTAGTTATTGTCTGTCTCTTAAAAAAGCAATAAAAGTTCGCCCATTCTCCCTCTCTCATCAGTAAATGGCTTTAAGTCATTCTGAGGCTTTTTCTGCTCTCTGATTGGATGTTCTTTAGTGTCGTTTAAGGAAGGCTCCCACTTAAATTAGTCTTGGCTGGTAATATCATTAGCTGGATGAAACTCTTAGAGATGTGGTCTAATTAGTCTAACTCTAAATAAAATAACATCACGCCTTCAGCTCCTCTCAACACACTAATGCCGAGTACAAAGATAAGCAGGGAGCATAACAGTTGAACGTGAGTGAAATACAGACCTCATTGAAAACCTATAGGCCCCTTACCAAGCTCAGCAATCCGAGCAGATTGGCCTCATGGTCATGCAAAAAACTCAGGCCACGTTACAAAGAATCCAGTGGTAACACAGTGTGAGCTGCTGCTCAATGACAATGGAGCGCCACGCACCCCCACACCGACGATCAGGGGAGTTTTAACAGTTATGACTCCTGCCACATAAAGGATTACCAGGACTGTTTCTGTTACTCAGATAACATACAACTGCTTTCCACAAAGACACCATGCAGGCAAAGCAAAATCCTGCGGAGATGTGGGAATTGAGCGCTCTCTTTTCGACAAGAGGCTTTTGATTTAAGGCCTGAAATTCATGCATAATTCTGCCTTTTTAACCACTTTCCCATATAAATGATAAAGAACGGAGAGGTAATATTTGTTTGTTATTTTGTCCCTTTTTTAAGCTGTTTTATCTTAAATAAATCTCTTCATTTTTATTTTTCCCCCACACATTTATTTTATAGTTTTTATTTATTATATTTTATCTAACTATGTATTTACTATTTTAATTATTTATTAATTTCTCTCTTCATTTTTATTTATATATTAATAATCCATTTTTTAAGTATCTAATTTTCACTTTAAATTTATAGAGAGTTTCTTTATTGTCATTTTACAAGTAGACTATAATGAATTTTGACTCCAAAAATAAATAAATAAATTAAAAATAAATAAATGGGTAGATAGATAGATAGATAGATAGATAGATAGATAGATAGATAGATAGATAGATAGATAGATAGATAGATAGATAGATAGATAGATCAATGGATTGGATTGGATTGCTGATAGATAGATAGATAGATAGATAGATAGATAGATAGATAGATAGATAGATAGATAGATAGATAGATAGATAGATAGATAGATAGATAGATAGATAGATAGATCAATGGATTGGATTGGATTGCTGATAGATAGATAGATAGATAGATAGATAGATAGATAGATAGATAGATAGATAGATAGATAGATAGATAGATAGATAGATAGATAGATAGATGGATGAGTGGGTAAATAGATAAATGTATGAATGGATAGATGGGTAAATGGATGAATAAATGAATGAGTAAGTGAGTGAATGAATGAGTAGATCATGAATGAATGAATGGATGAATGAATGAATGAATGAGTAGATAATGGATGGATGGATGGATAGATAGATAGATAGATAGATAGATAGATAGATAGATAGATAGATAGATAGATAGATAGATAGATAGATAGATAGATGGATGGATGGATGGATGGATGGATGGATGAATAATAGATAGATGGATGAGTAGGTAAATAAATAAATGGATGAATGGATAGATGGGTAAATAGATGGATGAATAAATGAATGAGTAAGTGAGTGAATGAATGAGTAGATCATGGATGAATGAATGAATGAGTAGATCATGGATAGATAGATAGATAGATAGATAGATAGATAGATAGATAGATAGATAGATAGATAGATAGATAGATAGATAGATAGATAAATGGATGAATAATAGATAGATGGATGAGTGGGTAAATAAATAAATGGATGAATGGATAGATGGGTAAATAGATGGATAAATAAATGAATGAGTAAGTGAGTGAATGAATGAGTAGATCATGAATGAATGAATGAATGAGTAGATCATAGATGGATGGATGGATGGATGGATAGATAGATAGATAGATAGATAGATAGATAGATAGATAGATAGATAGATAGATAGATAGATAGATAGATAGATAGATAGATAGATGGATGGATGGATGGATGGATGGATGAATAATAGATAGATGGATGAGTGGGTAAATAAATAAATGGATGAATGGATAGATGGGTAAATAGATGGATAAATAAATGAATGAGTAAGTGAGTGAATGAATGAGTAGATCATGAATGAATGAATGAATGGATGAATGAATGAATGAGTAGATCATAGATGGATGGATGGATGGATGGATGGATGGATAGATAGATAGATAGATAGATAGATAGATAGATAGATAGATGGATGGATGGATGGATGGATGGATGGATGAATAATAGATAGATGGATGAGTAGGTAAATAAATAAATATAATAAGTGAATGAATGAGTAGATCATGGATGAATGAATAAATGAATGAATGAATGAGTAGGTCATGGATGGATGGATGGAAGGATGGGTTGATGGGTAAATAAATAAATGGATGGATGGATGGATAGATGAGTAAATGAATGAATGAATGAATGCGTAGATGGGTGGGTGGATGAATGATTGATGGATGAGTGGGTAAATAAATGGATGGATGGATAGATGGGTGAATAAATAGAAGGATGAACAAATGAATGGACAGATGGATGGACAGGCAAATGACTGAATGAATGAATGAGTAGATCATGGATGGATGGATGGATGGATGGATGGATGGAAGGATGGATTGATGGGTAAATAAATAAATGGATGGATGGATAGATAAGTAAATGAATGAATGAATGAATGCGTAGATGGGTGGGTGGATTAGATAGGATTAGATAGATAGATAGATAGATAGATAGATAGGTAGATAGATAGATCTATCTATCTGAGTGGGTAAATAAATGGATGGATGGACAGATGGGTGAATAAATAGAAGGATGAACAAATGAATGGACAGATGGACAGACAGGCAAATGAATGAATGAATGAATGAGTAGATCATGGATGCATGGATGGATTAATGAATGAATTAATGAAAGAATAGTTAAATGGATGGATGCGTGGCTAAATAAATGAATGAATAGATGGGTAAATAGACGAATGAATGAATGCATAGATGGATAAATGCATGGATGGATGGATGGATGAATTAATAAAGATGGATGGATGAGTGGGTAAATAAATAAATGTATGGATGGATAGATGGGTAAATAAATTGAATGATAAATTAATGAATGGATGGATGGACGGACAGACAAATGAATGAATGAATGAATGAATGAATGAATGAATGAATGAATGAATAAGTAGATCATGGATACATGGATGGATGGGTGGGTAAATAAATTAATGGAGAGATGAATGAATGAATGAATGAATGAATGAATGGGTAGATGGATGGATGGATGGATGGATGGCTGAATAAATGAATAAACAAACAAACAAATGGAAAAGTTTAATACATAAATAAAGAATATATAAAATATATATTTTAAATTCCTATAGAGACATATGGAAATAATACAAATGGAAATAAAGTGTTTTTCTGGTGGATTACTTTGAGCCTGCATTTCTTTCACGTGATTTCTCCTCCAGAACTTACAGTAATGTCAGGGGAATTAAATGCCCAGCAGAACATTACATATCAGACTGTTACAATCTTGTCTCGGCATATGATTGACACTCCTGCATCTGCTTGTTTAATTAAGACTCCAGTTATTGATGGCTGGGGGGGTGGGGGGGGGGGGGGGGGGGGGGAATACTAATAAGTGGGTGAAGAGCAGTTCAGCAGCACTCAGCATTTTTCCCTAAAGTTTACTGTAAACACAGGGCTCTTTCAACCTCTTCCCAGCACTCTAAATAGATGGAAATGGGGTAACACCTCCAGGCTTTGTCTGACAAGGGCGACATCCAAAGATCCTAACAGTGTTTAAGGGCCCACCAAACATTTCATATTCGTGGATGCCAATTACGCGCACATGAATGCATAATTGTTCTAGAGGAGCTTAAAGTAGCCTAGTTATTTCAATGCAGGCTTCAGGCCGTGGTGATCCGGATCAGGTGGGAAGGCTGGGCTTTAAGTCCATCTCCTGAGGAACTCTGGACAATGTGAGAGAGGGTGTGGGCTGATCTGATCGTCAAACCCAAAGCTGAGCTTAATGAAAATGAATGAGGGACTTCCTTTGTCACTCTATAAGGAAATAACACAAAATTTAACAAAACCGCTGATGATTGCTTAAATGATCTATCCATTAATCAAGTGACAGAGTTGCTGTTAATGTTGTTTGTTTGGATATTCCTAATAAATCATTAATAACAGTTGGCTTTAACCTTTAACCCCACATTAGAGGCACTTTTACAGTTAAACAATCTGTTTTGTTGTTGTTGTTGTTGTTTTTGTTTTTTGTTTTTTCAGTAAAAAAAAAAAAAATCTTGATCTTGTTTAAGATGTAATATATATATATATATATGATGCCTGTTAGACACACATGATGATAGATAGATAGATAGATAGATAGATAGATAGATAGATAGATAGATAGATAGATAGATAGATAGATAGATAGATAGATAGATAGATAGATTATCGAAATATTAAGTTTTTAATTATATATTAATTTCTATATTTTTATTTAGATATTAATAATCTTTTGTTTTGCGTGTCTAAGTTTACTTTAAATGTAATAATGCTTCATTGTAATTTTACAAGTAGACTATAATGAATTTTGACTACAAAAATAATGAATTAAAAATAAATAAATGGGTGGGAAGATAGATAGATAGATAGATAGATAGATAGATAGATAGATAGATAGATAGATAGATAGATAGATGGATAGATAGATTTAAATTTGTTTTTAAATTTTAAAATATTTTTAAATATGTATACATACAATTATATTTTTTTGTTTATTGATATATTAATTTCTTTCTTCATTTTTATTTATATATTAATAATAATTTTTTAAGTATCTAAGTTTCACTTTAAATGTAATAATGTTTCTTTATTGTAATTTTACAAGTAGACTAATGAATTTTGATTGCAAAAATAAATCAATGAATTATATATATATATATATATATATATATATATATATATATATATATATATATATATAATATCTTTATATTATTTATTTTTAGCTTGATTTATGTGATGTATTTGTTATAATATGTATGTATGTATGTGTGTGTATATATATATATATATATATATATATATATATATGTGTGTGTGTGTGTGTGTGTGTGTGTGTGTGTGTGTGTGTGTGTGTAAAGCATCAAATGATTACAGTCTTTATACAACAATTTAAAATTTTGAAATATCATGTTGTATAAATAAAGAGTCTCCATACCCAAATAAAATGTGATTTTTAACATTTAGGCAGAGGTTTAATTAAAAATATTATTTGAATCTCTTCACATGCTAAAATCCTCTTTACAGACTTTGCGTTTGATTTTCTCCCTGACTGACTGATGATGTCACTTCAGCCAGCTGCTGTTCATTTGGTTTATAGCATTTGCAGCCTGTGTAGAAACCTGTATTACCAATCTACATAAATGACACTGTCATGTGTCCACAGTTTTATTTGCCCTATACTGACTTATTGTGAGCCCTAAAACCACTGTTTCTGCTTACAGGCTCCATCTCTCTAATTGCTCCACCTGTACTGTAAATTGGACCCTACTGTTAATTAGCTTCGGCCAGTCATGCTGCATTTCAATAGCTTCCCTAGTGTGCTTCAGTGCAGACTTAACCAACATGCTGCCTCTGCATCTCTAGTCTTTAACCTCTTTGCAACGTTATCCCTTATTTCACCAGCTTATGCAGATTCTAGTGCTGGCTTAAGACCCTCCACAAATTAGTACTGAGTAGGAAATATTAGGCCATCATTAGTCGCACCTATTAAAACTGGGGCTTACAAGCTGTTACAGAAAGCTGTCACTGATCACATGATGTTTTTTTCACTGGCTACTGCGGCTAGCATTGTATGAATTTCTTGCATAGCTGGAAAAAATTAAATTGATGTTTTGTAATGCACAGTTGGTTGAAAACATCTATGTAGATATTGTAATTATAAAAGCCCATGTCATGCTCTATTTTGCAGCAACATTTTAGTGAGAGACAACAAGCAATAGGAACGGGATTGGGAAAGAACCTTCAGTTGAGACTCAAACATGGGTCACCAAAAGCAGGAGATAATTTAATAAATAAATAAATAAATAAATAAATAAATAAATATGTGTGTGTGTGTGTGTGTATAAACAAATATATATATATTTGTTTACTAGTGGGTGCATGACACTATAGTTCATTTATGTAAGTGAGGATAGCAAAATAATGTGATGTATTATAGCCAAAAAATTGTTCATACAGTGGACTACCAGTAAAATTGATAAAAATTTGGGACCAAAAATTTAATTTGACACTTTGTAATGTTTTGTTACATACCTTTCTGTCAAAGTTATCTGACATTATCAAGATGAATTTGTTCGGACACAGTTTAACTCTGAGTTCTTGTCATGTTTTATACCATTTTCTAAACTATAGCGAATAAACTGTGATAATGTGAGAAATGTTGAAGGTGTCTGAATAAATTTTTGTTTGACTGTATATATATATATATATATATATATATATATATATATATATATATATAATGTTCACATGCAGGTTTTGATAACTTTATGGTTTCGTGTTCAAATATAGTTATATGGTATGCATAAGAAAGTTATACAGTCGTATCTGAAAGTCATTATTTATTTGAATATGTAAATAAATTGAATGTTTTAGAATTTAAAAGAAAAAAACCTATAGATAAAAAGGTAAATAAATTAATATGAAGGTAAAAAATAAAAAAAGATTCTATAAATTAAATTAAATTAAATTAAATTAAATTAAATTAAATTAAATTAATAAAGTGAAAAGTATAAGATACATAAAATATTTATATTTATAAAATATAATATTTATATTTTTAAAATATGCTAATGTTGTATGTTTTAAGAGAAATGTATATAGAGAAAATGAGAAATAAATGAATATAAAGGAAAAAATTAAGATACATAATACAAAAAAAAATGTTTTAAAAAGTTTATTAATATAATGTTTTAGGATTTACGAGAAATATACCGTATATAGATATCAAGGGAAATAAATGCATATAAAAGGAAAACATAAGAAAAGAAAAAGTTGAGAGAAATGTTTAAACCTGTAAATACACTGTTTATCATTTTGAAATTTTATAATATAATAATTTTATAAAAAATTAATTATTACAAAAAAATAAGGATTTAGGATTTTGACTATTAAATGTGAGATTAAAAAAAAAAACATGTAAAGAAACTAAAAGTTTATTTATTTATTAATTTAGGAATTTATTTAGAAATTTTAAAGATTTGAATTTGTGACCTTTATCTTGTGAAATTTTGTACAGACACAGTCAGATGTTCTTGTTTCCACTGAAGCTCAAGATGCTCTTTATATCATCAAATCATCCTGGAGAACATGATCATCAGGTTTTATTCAAATTTACAAAGTTCATGCAGCACTAAAGCTGTAGTCATTAAAGCCAAAGAGCGACAAACCAACAACTAAGACATTCTAAAGTCCACTTTTCACTTCAAATACATTGCACTAAAAGCTAAATTAATACAAACCAGTAGCATTTGACTAGTGGTCTGAGCCTTTTGGAGCCCATGCACTATAGTGCTTGTTCCTGAAGCTGAGTGTTTGTGTTTGTGCATGGGAGGGGAGGCATATGGAGCGGGCAGCTCTGATCGGTGTGTGTCCGCTCCACCTCCTCTCCTCCCCTGCTTACAGTAAGTGGCTGCTTGAAGCACAGCTGCCGATGGAGCAGTGTCAGTCCCCCCATTCACCCTCAGAGCTGTTTGCTGTGTAATTACAGTTCACCCGGCTTTTGTTCAGCCCCTAATCTGGAGGCTGCATTGTGCACGTGCCCGACCCTCATTCGGGGGGCCAGAGTTTACCTGACCCGGGCCACCCTCGCCCCCCACCCCTTCTTCTTTTCACACTGGGGTCCAGAAGTGTGCCGATCTACAAAGCCCTGAAAGGGACACAATTAGCAGACTGACAGCCAGTGTGAGGAGAAGCAGAGGAAACACGAGGACAATGGCTTGGACTTCTATACGGCACTCTAAAAACCCACAGCCATGTGCTGTCCGCAAAACACAGCCGCTGTCATTTGCGGCTATTGTGATTCGGTGTTTTCTGGAGGGCACACTTTGCCAGTGATGTGAGTGGCACAAGTGTTATGAGCTGGAAATGCTGCTTAACAAATGGATGTGAAGAAGTTAAACTGTCATTCAGCTGCAGGTCCTGATTGAGCACTCCAAGCTCCCTGTCAATGATTGTATGAGGATCAATAGAAAGGCACAGTTGGCTGACAAATGAATAACAGGCCACACCAAAGTTAGACTAACAAATAAAACTGGGTCCTCACTGGACAAATCCATCAAACCAAAAGAAATGTTCAGTCAGTCTTCCTCAGCCAATACTTTTGTATGAAGTTTTTAAATGAATTTAGTAATAATTCCAGTGGATTTTCAACAGATTTCAACTTTTTTCTGTTATATGATATGATGTGATGTGATGTGATGTGATGTGATATATTTTCTCATGTTATGAAAATGTATAATGCTTCTTTAAATTAAAAATAAATGAATCAACTAATATTTTGTCAACCAATTCTGATGATAAATATTGATAAAATGTTGATTTTCTTTAAATAAATAAAATAACATACAAATAATTTTTTGAGGCCACTAATTTGGATGGTGAGATGATATGAAATGATATGATATGATGTGATATGATATGATATGATATGATATGATATGATATTACATACTATTTCAAGAAACTAATCTTATGTCTTATGATAATCTATAATATATATATATATATATATATATATATATATATATATATATAAATAGTCAAAGGCGTGACTTTATATATATATATATTATAAATAAACAAAACAAAACAAAACATCAAAGTTTGTGTTTATTGATTCTGATGATGAATGTTGATCAAATAAATCTAAACAAGGAAAAATAAATAAATACAAAATAAATGAATTAATATTAAACTATATTATAATTATGTAAATTGTCTTTTCCTTTATTATTATTATTATTATTATTATTATTATTATTATTACCTTTATTTATTATTACTAGTTTTTCATCTATATACTGTTGTATTATATTGTTCTTTTTCGTGATATCTCAATAAACATAAAATATGAAATAATTTAAATATATATTATGAACAACTGATTTATAGATTTGACTGTTTGTCCCACGGTTCATTCCACCAAGACCAACATTAATTTATTTATTTATAAATAAATAAATTGTTCTTTTTACAGTGGAAAAATGACATTTTTTAATTATACTTTTTTTTTATTAATTGAAACAATTTTCACTTAGAAATTGCTAAGTTTCACAAATAATTACAAATAAATGAAAAGTGGCACATTGAATTAAACATGAAATTCTGAAGTAAACAGACTGAAATAGCATTTTCTCGTAAAACATACTCCAATAATCTTTACAACTTCGAAAAATCATATTTACAGTACCAAAGGGACAAAAATGTCTGTGAGTATCTTTTCCAATAAAGATGTACTTTTTTCAAATTATGCAAAATGTTTTATGACAATGTATGTATTTAGGATATAAAATGCAAGCTAGCCTTAATGTCTTTTCATGCCACCATAGAATGCCTTTAAATACATACATGCATATTTTCTGTTAGATATTGTTTTAGTGCGAAAAGTGTCATTTTAAGGTCTATTTTTGCTTAGCTGAAGAAGTTTTTATTTATTTATTTATTTGGTCAAGGGTCACTGAAACTGTTTGGTTCCCAACATTCTTCAAAATATATTCTTTTATGCTATGTAGAAAAAAAAAAACATGAGGATGAGTAAATGATAACAGAATTTCCACTTTAAATACAGTGTGCATTTTTAAACAGAAACTGAGAACATTCTATCTGGATGCTGCCATGTAGTAGAAGAAACTAATTTTGCTTAACTCACTGAAATCACCACAAAGCGTGAAGCTCAGTTAGTTTTTGTTTTTTCTTGCCTACACATGATTAACAGCTTCTAATGGTCTCATTCATCTTTTGAGCGTGACAACTCAACTCAATGTGTTATTGATATCTCATCATGTATAAGGCTATATTTACAGTGCCGTAGTATCTGTTTTCCAAACAGTAGAAGAATTCAATGAACTCCAGGTGTGTGTGTGTGTGTGAGTGTGAGTGTGTGTGAGATGAGCGAGCAAAAGAAGAGGCATGGTAAGCACTGCCGAGGATCGTATTGATCTGACCTGATGTCTGAGTTTGGTCGTGTAACAGGCCCATGTGGGGATTCTGCTCAATGGGCCGATGATTAGCTGCCCCTGCATCTGTTCCTGATCCCTAATAAAACAAATCAACACGTTTCTTTTCGCTCTGTGTTTATATTACTAATACCAAAGCATAAACCTTCTGAGGTTATGTGGTATTGATCAAGTGATCAGATCTATGAGAGGTAATGGATGGAGGGTGTACCTGAGCCCCGTCCCAGTCTGATCAGCCTCTCTGGTTATGCATGAACATCCACTCAGCTCTCAGTTGCACGTATGCATACGCAATAATGGGCTGGATAATCTGACAGATTAAGACTAATCTAAAGCAAAATGGAGAAAATATCCACTTATTCTCTGTATTTCATTACAGAGACATCTTATTGTTTTTTTGTGCATTAGTGTGTTTAAAGATTTTGGGGAACCTCTGAGTAATAAAATATTTCCTCTGGCTATTAGTGGGGATACTGTAATAAGGTATATTACTTACTGTAATGCAAGCTGAGCCATAAAGGGTTATAAAGAATAAAATGTCCCAGCTCTCAGTAAATAAATATGTACCGCTAAACCAGACCCTTTCTGTGATTCATGCCTTAATGACGTGGACTGGTACGAATGGCAGGACTGCGGGACCTTGGTGGGCTCTCAGGGGAGAGGGGAGAGGAATCCATTGGGTCGGCTCATGATTAGTGGGAGAGACAGTTTAGCTTCAGCCCTCATCCTAATCAATAGCTGATCATCACCAGGGCCACAATGCTATAAAATGAAGACATGTTAATGCTCTGCAGGACAAAGCTGTCAAAAAGTAGACAACTTCTAATAAGGAAAATACTTATTAAACTCAAAAAGTTAGTTTTCTGTTAAAGGATGTTATTGCACAATACAGGTTTGAAATTTGTTTTAAACAGACTTTGTTTAAAATACCCTTGAAATCTTAAATAGAAAATGTATTATATTATATTATATTATATTATATTATATTATATTATATTATATTATATTATATACACACTGTCCAATTTTATGATATCTATAATACTTCTATAAATTATGAATAAACTAATCATCTAATATTTGTCAACTAATTCTAATGATAGCTGTTGATAAAAGATTTTATTAAATAAATAAAATAAAATACAAATCAAATTTTGAGTTCAGTAATTTTGATATTATTATATTATATTATATTATATTATATTATATTATATTATATTATATTATATTATATTATACACACTATGCAATTTTATGATAATCTATAACACTTCTTTAAATTAAGAATAATCAACTAAATGTCAACTAAATAAAATGTCAACTAATTATAAATGTTGATAAAAGATTTTTTTAAATAAATAAAATACAAATCAATATTTGAGTTCAATAATTTTGATATTATATTATATTATATTATATTATATTATATTATATACACACTGTACAATTTTATGATAATATATAATACTTCTTTAAATTAAGAATAAACAAATCAACTAATATTTTTTTCAGCTAATTCTGATGATAAATGTTGATAAAAGATTTTTTAAAATAAATAAAATAAAATACAAGTAAATTTTTGAGTTCAGTAATTTTGATATTATATTATATGCACCCTGTCCAATTTTATGATAATCTATGATACTTCTTTAAATTAAGAATAAACTAATAAATTCATATTTTGTCAACTAATTCTGATGATAAATGTTGATAAAATAAATGTTTAAAAAAATAAAATAAATAACAAAAATAAAATAATTTAAAAAATAAAGTTAAACTAAAAAAAAAATAAAGTAAAATAAAACAAAACAAAAAACAATTTTGTCATAATGTGTATGCGTCTGAGCTGAAATGTGTGCATATTACTGTAATGCTGCAGCAACTGAAATATGTGTGTGCATGTTTTGTAGATCTGTATATATGATCATATATTTGAATAGGCCGTCCTAAAGTGGTTAAGTTAACTCTTTCACACCTACTGACCTCTGCTGATGATAATGTCCCCTGTCAGTCTTTCCCACCGCTAAGGGCTAAAGCCTCACAGCAGCGCTAACTAACCCTGATGTGCAACCTCATTTGGCTACTTGTGTCACACCTGCAGAAAGACTTCAAGGGCAACAACAGGAGCAATTACCCATCAGGCCTCCTTCATTAGGGTGTTATTGAGGTGAGGACTGTGAACAGGTACTTCACCGGACAGTACATCATCTAATAGGTCACTGGGGTATATCACCTGCGTGAGAGGATGGCCATCACGGACAGTTCACATGGACTCACTGGTCACAAAGGTTCAAAAGCAACACACAAAGACATCATAATAATGTCTCAACTGTCTTTTGGTGGACATGGACTCACCTGGGGAGCTTATTATTGTGGTTAAAAGCCATGAATTGGAGACAGATACACTGCAATTATGACACAAGGACTGATGAATCCACAAATTACAATTTATTTATTTTGGAATAAATATGCTAATTAATAAACACCTTTTTATTTTATTTTATTTTAAGTGTTTTTTTATGGTTTGTTAGTACATTTTCAGTCTTCTCTATGCTTTCAGAATATTTCAGGGTTATTATAGTTAGCTAAAACTAAAACCATAAAAAAAATGTTGTTACTTGAAATGCAATAAACTTAAAATAAAAAAAATAATTTAATTTAATTTAATTTAATTTAATTTAATTTAATTTAATTTAATTTAATTTAATTTAATTTAATTTAAACTTTTTTCCAGCAAGCTGTCAATTAAATGTTAAGCTGTCAACATTTCTTATTTTCATTTTAGCTTTAACTTGAACTAAAATAGTTAAAACTAAAATTGAAATAGAAATTAACAGAAACTACACAGACATAAAAAAATACATAAAAAAGAAATGTTAGGCACAGAAAATTAATAAAATTTTAATAAAAATAAATAATTCAAAATATTAACAAATAGATAACTGCATCGGAGTATCAATCTAGTATCTAATAACCCTGGACCATTCATTCAAGTTTTGAATATCTTATATTTATTTTATTTTATTTTACTTTACTTTTTTTAAAGTGTTTTTTTATGTTTTGTTAGCACATGTTCAGTCTTCTCTATACTTTCAGAATATTTCAGGATTATTATAGTTAGCTAAAACTAAAACCATAAAAAAAAAATGTTGTTACTTGAAATGCAATAAACTTGAAATAAAAAACTAAATTAAATTATTAAATTAATACTTAATCTTATTTTTTTATATACATAATTCAAAATATTAACAAATAGATAACTGCATCTCAGTAATGTTAATCTAGTATCTAAAAACCCTGGAACATTCATTCAGGTTTATATTCATATTCAAATAATAATTAAAAAACTATATATATATATATATATATATATATAGTATTGTATTTTATTTTATATTATTTTACCACAGCTAAGTGCTTTTTTATGGTTTGTTAGCACATTCTCAGCATACATGGCTTTTTTCTTCTCTACCATTAAAGAAAACATATCTCACAATCTTGTGAATGAGGCCCAAAACTCATTAAATGTCTTCTCTTCTACTTGCCTGTTAGGAGAGAAGTTATTGTACTGGCAAAGCAGCCATTACTTCAGTGTCACGCTGTAAATTCAAATTCCATGAACTATTTGTGTTCTTGTCCAAATGAGGTCATCGCTCTCTGTGTGTGCAGCTCTCAATAGCCACTCTGCAGGGTACAGTGAAATACTGCGGATGATGATGGTGGTAATTATTGGTGATTTTCCCAGGCCCTATCTGTCATTAGGCAGGACTGCATCATCTTCTAACTGAGGAAAGACAAACGTCAGCCCTCAGAAGCAGCTCGCTGATTATTGGCCAGATTCACTGTTCAAACAGTTAAGTCACATGGGGGTCACAAGAGGTGAGATCATACATCTGAAGACATAATTGTATGCAAAAACATACTTTGGCAACACTTTAAAGTAAGGTTCCATTTATTAACATTAGTTTACTACATTAGGTAAATTAACATTTCTTGATTTACTAATACATTTTTAAAATAGTTAAATAAAAAGTATCTGTTAAGATTATTTAATGCACCTGAGCTAACACGAACTAACAATGAACAGTTGTATTTTTTATTGAATAATGTTAACAAAGATTAATAAATACTGTAAGAAATATACTGCTCATTGTTAGTTAATCAATGCATTAACTAATGTTAACTAGGATATTATATATATACGGTAATGCAGAAAAAGCTGTTTGTAGTTTCTTCTCTACACTTTCAGAAATTAGACTTTTTTTTCATTTTTCAACATAAAACTAGAACCATTACAAAATGTTTTTACTTGAAATACAATAAATTTAAAATAAAATAAAATAAAATTAATCTCATTTTATTTCAGATAATTGTCAATTAAAGCAACATTCCTTTTTCATTTTAACTTTAACTTGTTGAACTAAAATAAAAAATATATTTAAAAAAAAGAAATGTGAGAAAAGCACAACAAAATTAATAAAACTTTAATAAAAAATAAAAATAAAAAATGATTGAAAATATTAACAAAATTGCATCTCAGTAATGTTAATCTAGTATCTAACCCTGGATAATTCATTAAAGTTTTGAATATGTTATATTTATTCAAATAAATAAATAAATATTAGGTTGAATCAGAAAATTGTGCTAGCAAAATTGAAATCTTATGTTGCAAATGAAGCTGTACTGTTCTGGCGTTTTCACAATTATCCTTTCGCAAAAAAAAAAAAAAATATATATATATATATATATGTTGCTAATGAAGCTGTACTGTTCTGGCATTTTCATCATTATCCATTTGGAGTTTATAATCATCCAAAAGACCTTGTTTATCCAGCATTCAGCGGGCCGAAACAGATTCACACACACTGAACAGGGCAGAGAGAATGAAAGTTCTCTATCTTAGTCTTGCTCGGGCCTAGACCCCTGTTACTATCTATCTAACATACATTCCGCTTTGCCTTTAATTACCATCTTCATGCGCTGAGAGCTTTGATGAGTTGATTAAGCTAGGCTTTGCTGTTCCAGTCTCTAGCCCTGTGATGAATTAGTCTCAAGCTTATTAACTAACTTATTCTGATCAATAAACCTCTGGTGATGAACATTGCCAGAACAAAAGGAAAAAATGCTTTCTACTACACACTGGGAAAAGGTCATCAAAGCAGCACAGTTATTAGGCTAACTAAGAACAGGAGGTATTGATAGGCTGATTTTTCATTGGTGGAATACGCATAGACGAATATCAGTTTTATCTCAGTAATTTTAAAAAACTGAAAGAGTCCAAGAATTACGAGTAACACTACAATATCTGTTCCCCTTTCAGTCGGTCACTCCGAGTCACGTCGGATGACCGACGAAATTGGGATCTCGCCAGAGAGACCAATCCACTTCGAGTGTAACTAAACGAGCCAATGGACATTGGCATGCGATTATTGCATCCAGCTGCCGCTGATCACAGCGTGAGCATAAGAGGCAGCTGATGCACCGCATCAATTATCCTTTCGCTTCGGAGCCGAGCGGTAGTGAAGCTACTGCTCCCTTTCCCAAGAAGAGTGTTCTGTGAACGAGTGCGGGCGTTACGGTACAGCAGCGGTGGTCATGGTGTCCGGGAGAGCAGAATCATCTTCCCGCTGGCAGCCACACTTGGAGTGTGCGGTGGCCAAGCTCCCCTGCGTGCTTCAGCACCTCAAAAAAAGAGCATTCTAAGAGCAAATTTCTCTAAGAGAGTACACGGGTGATCGCGTCTTTTTAAAGATGTCTTATCACCCGTGCGTTTCTGGCTGTGGTCGCTTCCTGGCGCCTCAGGACGGTCACGATTGCTGCCTCACGTGTCTGGGCATTCAGCACGCTGAGGAGGCTTTCGTGGATGGCTCATGTTCTTCTTGTGGGGACATGACCATCTCGGAGTTGCGTCTTAGACTCCGCTATGTCAAACATGGCGGAGTCCCTCTGCCTCTGCCGCGGTCCAGCGTGCGCGCCGCTGGGTCCGGTGGGGGCAGAGGTGATCTGAGGATTACGGTGAGGGCTTCCCCAAGTGGAGCTCCTCGCCCCTCAAGCACTCCGCAGCCGGTGGAGCTGCCGAAGGAGCGTGCTGGGCCCTCTGCTCGGGGTGCACCAGGCGTCTCCTTCGGTGGTCCCCCTGACGACCAGATGTCGATCACTGCATCGGAGGGCGGGCCCTCTCTCTCCGGGGATGACGACTCGGCTGCGCTGCCCCCTTCGGGTGTGGTAGCGTTGTCCGAGCCAGACCCAGAGATGACGGCCATGCTTTCCCGGGCCGCCGAGAATGTCGGGCTCGTGTGGAATCCACCACCGCGTCCCGATCCTTCGAGGCTGGACGAGTGGTTTCTCGGTGGGGGTCGCGCTGGTTCTCAGCGCCCCCCTCCGGTGCCATTCTTCCCGGAAGTGCATGAGGAGCTGACAAGATCGTGGAGGGCACCTTTCACTGCCCGAAACAAATCTTGTAGTTCTTCCGCTCTCACCACCCTCGATGGTGGAGCCGCTTTGGGGTATGCGGGCATCCCCTCGGTGGAACGGTCTGTGGCCATGCAACTATGTCCAACAGCCGCTTCCACCCTGCGGGGTGATCCGTGTCTCCCCTCACGGGCCTCTAAGTATTCGTCAGGTCTAACTGGCAGTGCTTATAGAGCCTGTGGGGAGGCGGCTTCCGCCCTCCACGCTATGGCGTTGCTGCAGGTCCACCAGGCCAAAGCACTGAAAGACCTGCACGAGGGTGGTCACGACCTGGCGGTTCTACATGAGCTGCGCGCTGCGACGGACCTCGCGCTACGAGCGACGAAGGTGACCGCACAGTCTCTGGGTCGTGCGATGTCCACGTTAGTGGTCCAGGAGCGCCATCTCTGGCTGTGTCTTGCTGACATGAGAGAGCTGGAAAAGGTACAGTTCCTGAATGCTCCCGTGTCACAGACCGGCCTTTTCGGCGACGCTGTCGAGAGCTTTGCCCAGCAGTTCTCGGCAGCCCAGAAGCAGACTGAGGCGATCAAACACATCATGCGCCGGAGGAAACCTGCTGCTTCCACTCCGGCTGCAGCCCCTCAGCCTGCTCGTCGCCGTGGGCGCCCCCCTGCGGCCGCCCCCGCTCCCGCGCAGCCGCAGCAGCCTTCCACCAGGCCGCGTCGTGGAGCCGGTCGCAGGCAGGACGCCCAGCCCGTCCAGGCCCCCGCCAAACCTGGCGGCAAGCGCAAGTGCAAGAGGCCCTGAGACGGGCGACCCAGAGATGGAGGAGACTGCTCTTCGGGAGATGGTGACCGCACCACTCCCTCCCCCGGTGGAGGGCCGGGTGGAGAATCCTGTGTTTCAGTTTGTTTTTGTTCCGCCGCTGGCCCAGCAGCCAGCGGTACCCAAAACATCAGTAAAAGAGCGGTTTCCTCAATCTCTGGGTCTCAAGAGGAGGAGAGTGGTGATCCGTGCATCACAGGATCGCTTCCCTCCTCCTCTCTCGCCAGCAGGCAGCAGGTGGTTGCCCAAGAACACCCCTCCTGCCCATTCGTGGAACCAGGTAAGGGCAGTAGCACTCCATTCCCCGCTTCAAGTCGTCAAACGCCGGGCTGTCACAAGCCTCAAGCCGGGTTCCTGTGTCTCCTCCCATGCGAGGAGAAATCAGGTGAGTGCTACACTACACACCCAGACCCCGCCCCCTGCCGTCACAGGCCAGGCCGTCACAGGCCCTGGGGCCGGTCCCTGTGTTCCACCTCGCTGCCCCACCGCGGGCGCGTCGGTGGCCCCGTTGGTTCCACTGGTGCGGTCTCTCGGAGCCTGGTTAGCGCTCCCCAGCCCGTCCCGGTGGCTCCTGCGGACCATCAGACTCGGCTATGCGATTCAGTTCGCCCGGCGTCCCCCCAAGTTCAGGGGCATCCGGTTCACGTCAGTCAAAGCCGTCGATGCCCCTGTCTTGCTCGCGGAGATTGCAGTCCTACTGGCGAAGGATGCAATAGAGCCGGTCCCTCCAGCCGATATGAGGTCGGGGTTTTACAGCCCTTACTTCATTGTGCCCAAGAAAAGCGGTGGGTTACGACCGATCTTGGATCTGCGAGTTTTGAACCGTGCACTTCACAAGATGCCGTTCAAGATGTTGACGCAGAAACGCATTTTTGGATGCGTCCGTCCCCTAGATTGGTTTGCAGCGATCGACCTGAAGGACGCGTACTTTCATGTTTCGATTCTTCCGCGGCACAGGCCATTCCTGCGATTCGCGTTCGAAGGTCGGGCATATCAGTACAAGGTCCTGCCCTTCGGGCTGTCCCTCTCGCCTCGTGTCTTCACCAAAGTCGCAGAGGCGGCCCTTGTTCCCCTGAGAGAACAGGGTGTGCGCATTCTCAACTACCTCGACGACTGGCTCATACTTGCACAGTCTCGAGAGCTGTTGTGCGCACACAGGGACCTGGTGCTCAGGCACCTCAGCCAGTTGGGCCTTCGGGTCAATTGGGAAAAGAGCAAACTCGTGCCAACGCAGAGGATCTCTTTTCTCGACATGGAGTTGGATTTGGTCAACCAGACAGCACCCCTCACCCAGGAACGTGCTCAGTCGGTGCTGAACTGCCTCAAGACTTTATCAGGCAGGACAGCGGTCCCACTGAAACTCTTTCAGAGGCTCCTGGGGCATATGGCTGCAGCTGCGGCCATAGTTCCGCTCGGTCTGCTCCATATGAGACCGCTTCAGCACTGGCTCCATGGCCGAATCCCGAGGTGGGCGTGTAAACGCGGTACTCACCGGGTTCAGATTATACCGGCCTGCCGCAAGACCTTCAGCCCGTGGTCAGATCCTTCGTTCCTTCGGGCAGGAGTGCCCCTGGAGCAGGTATCCAGGCATGCTGTGGTATTCACGGATGCCTCGGCCACCGGCAACGGGCACGCAGTATCAGGGGTTTGGACGGGCCCCCTTCTGCGTTGGCATATCAATTGCCTCGAGTTGCTGGCAGTACGCCTTGCCCTGTGCCGCCTCAGAGGGCGCCTTCGGGGCAGGGACGTTCTGGTCCGTACGGACAACACTGCGACCGTTGCCTATATCAACCGGCAAGGCGGTTTGCGCTCCCGTCGCATGTCGCAACTCGCCCGCCACCTCCTCCTCTGGAGTCAGAAGCATCTGAGGTCCCTTCGTGCCATCCACATCCCAGGAGTGTTCAATCAGGTGGCCGACGAGCTGTCGGCCACTTCCTGGGGAGTGGAGACTCCATCCCCAGGCGGTCCAGCTGATTTGGAGTCGGTTCGGAGTTGCTCAGGTAGACCTGTTTGCATCTCCAGAAACCACCCACTGCCAGTGGTTCTACTCCCTGTCCGAGGCAACGCTCGGCACGGATGCACTGGCACACAGCTGGCCCCAGGGCTTGCGCAAGTATGCGTTTCCCCCAGTGAGCCTGCTAGCACAGACATTGTGCAAGATCAGGGAGGACGAGGAGCAGGTCCTGTTAGTGGCTCCATATTGGCCCAACAGGACCTGGTTCCCGGAACTCATGCTCCTCGCGACAGCCCCTCCCTGGCCGATTCCTCTGAGGAAGGATCTGCTTTCTCAGAGACGGGGCACCCTCTGGCACCCGCGTCCAGACTTGTGGAAACTTCATGTGTGGTCCCTGGACGGGACGCGGAGGTTCTAGGTGACCTGCCCCAGGAGGTAGCGCTCACTATCGCTTCAGCACGAGCACCGTCCACAAGACGGGCCTATGCGCTGAAGTGGAACCTGTTCGTCGAATGGTGTTCCTCTTACCAGGAGGACCCCCGGAGATGTTCGATCAGAGCCGTGCTTTCCTTTTTGCAACAGGGGTTGGAGCGTAGGCTGTCCCCCTCCACCCTTAAAGTATATGTTGCTGCTATTTCTGCCCACCACGACCCCATAGAGGGGAGGTCGGTGGGGAAGCACGATCTGGTCGTCAGGTTTCTTAGGGGGGCCAGGAGGTTAAATCCTCCGAGGCCTCCCTCCCTTCCCTCTTGGAATTTGGCTTTGGTGCTAAGAGCCCTACAAACTGCCCCCTTTGAGCCATTGCAGTCAGTCGAGTTGAAGTTTCTTTCTATGAAAACCCTACTCCTGACTGCATTGGCCTCAATCAAGAGGGTGGGGGACCTGCAGGCATTTTCGGTCGACGAGTCGTGCCTTGAGTTTGGGCCGGCTGACTCCAGTGCAACACTGAGGCCCCGGCCCGGCTATGTGCCCAAGGTTCCTACCACGCCCTTCAGGGACCAGGTAGTGAGCCTGCAAGCGCTGCCCCTGGAGGAGGCAGACCCAGCCCTAGCTTTGCTCTGTCCTGTACGCGCACTGCGTCAGTACGTGGATAGAACTCAGAGCTTCAGGACCTCAGAACAGCTCTTTGTCTGTTACGGAGGACAGCAGAAGGGGAAGGCTGTCTCCAAGCAGAGGATGGCCCACTGGATAGTGGATGCCATCACCTTGGCCTATGAAGCACAAGGTGTGCCCTGCCCGCTCAGGTTGCGTGCTCACTCCACTAGGGGTGTCGCATCGTCCTGGGCGCTGGCTCGTGGTGCCTCGCTAGCAGACATCTGTAGAGCTGCGGGTTGGGCGACTCCCAACACGTTCGCTAGGTTTTATAGCCTACGTGTCGAACCGGTTTCCTCCTGTGTTCTCACCTCAAACGGGTAGTGGCACTGAGAGGGCCGGCTCAGAGTCGGCTTGCGGCGTCCTTACGCCTAAATTCTCCAGAGAGTTCCTTAACCAGGCAAACCCTGTTGAGTCCTCCAGCACTCCGGCGTCCGGACACGGCGGAGCGTCCGGCGCCAGGCCTTCAGCCAATGAATTCTTGAAATCTGGTGCGAGGCTAGTGCCCATATGAGAGACCCTGTCGGGATCCCATATGTGTATTCCACGGTATTCTTATTGGAGCCGTGTTTCCCCTGGCGGACCACGTTCTGCCATCTCTAAAGATGCAGCCTGAGCCATCTCAGAGACTTCCATGTGCAAAAGGGCCCTCTGGGTTACTTCACATGTTTGAATGTCACTTAAACCCCCTTTGGGAGGAGGTGACTCCGCAGTGTGCCTCTTCCAAGTGGAAGGGCACGCTTCCCAGTGTTATCCTAGTCCTACTGTTTGGGTTACTCAAGGAACACCAGTAGTTGACCTTCTCTGTGTAGAGCCCGGTCCTATCGTCTGCCTTATAGGAAGGGTCAGGAGCCCTACACAGGGCACTGGAAGGGGCAGCTCCTGTGGCGCTTTGGTAGGGATCCCAATTTCGTCGGTCATCCGACGTGACTCGGAGTGACCGACTGAAAGGGGAACGTCTCGGTTACGTATGTAACCCTCGTTCCCTGAAGGAGGGAACGGAGACGTCACGTCCCGTCGCCACAGTCGCTGTACCACCGCTGAGCTGCCGGGTCGCCGGCTCGGCTCCTCAGCGAAAACATAATTGATGCGGTGCATCAGCTGCCTCTTATGCTCACGCTGTGATCAGCGGCAGCTGGATGCAATAATCGCATGCCAATGTCCATTGGCTCGTTTAGTTACACTCGAAGTGGATTGGTCTCTCTGGCGAGATCCCAATTTCGTCGGTCATCCGACGTGACGTCTCCGTTCCCTCCTTCAGGGAACGAGGGTTACATACGTAACCGAGACGTTAACATTAGTTAATGCATTAACTAATATGAACTAACAATGAGCAATATATTTTTATGACATTTATTAACTTTTTTAATGTCAGATAATAAAAATGCTCATGTATCATCTAATGTTAACAGATACAACTTTCTTAAAATCTTATAAAAATATAAATGTTGAAAGTAGCATTAACTAAGATGAATAAATGCTGTATTGTATTAAGTATTAGTATTAACTCTTTGATTTTTGTTCATGTTAACTGATGTACTTAACAAATGTTAACAAATGAAAACTTATTGTAAAATGTTACAGAATAATGTTTAAATATTGAACATTTGGTAACACTTTACAATAAAATTTCATTTGTTAACACTAGTTAATGAGCTAACTAACATAAACTAACAACGAACAATGTATTTTTACAGCATTTATTTACCTTTGTTACTGTTACTTCATAAAAATGTTAATGTTCATGTTTATTGTAATTAATTAATTATAATTTATATATTTATTATTAATTAATTAATGTTAACAGATACAACTTTTGATCCTAATTAATATAGTGATTAATAAATGCCATAGAAGTAATGTTCATTGTTTGTTTATGTTAACTAATGTAGTTAATGTTAGCAAATGAAACCTTGTTGTAAAATGTTACCAAATTATGATTAAATATTTCACTTCTTGGTAACATTTTATAACAAGGTCTCATTTGTTAATACTGGTTAACACTAACCATGAGCAATATATTTTTACAGCATTCATTAACCTTTGTTATTGTTACTAAATAAAAATATTCATGTTAATTCATAGTGCATTAACTAATGTTAACAGATGCAACTTTTAATCCTAAAAATGTATTAGTGTATGTTGAGATTAATATAGTGATTAATAAATGCTGCAGAAGTATTGTTCATTGCTAGTTCATGTTAACTAATATAGACAATTAATGCAAACAAATAAAACCTTATTGTATATTATTACAGAAATACATTTAAATAACTTTCTGGTCTAATTTACTAACACTAATTACCCATTAACACTAACAATAACTAATATATATTTTTACAGCATTTATTAACATTTTTTGCTGTTACTTAGTAAAAAGGTTCATGTTCATGTCATTTTATGTTAACAGATCCTAAAACAATGATTAACACTAGTCAAGATTAATAAACCCTAAAGAACTATTGTTTATTGTTAGCTCATGTTAACTAATGTAGTTAACTGATGCCAAAAAATGAAGCCTTATTGCAATTTTTTGACTCACAATATGAGCCTAATGACTACTTTCTGACTGGAACACACACACACACACACACACTGTGCTGTCAATCTGGGTGGGCTCAAAATGGTCTCCCCATGTATGACCTCCCTGTGTGAAACATCTATTGTCCCATGAGAGGTTCCTCTAAAGCCGATCTGAGCTGACCAAATGTCCCTCATCACCTTTCCTCCAGCAAGAGAATATCACAGCCTTCCTGTAACCACAACATCCAGCATTTGAGAGCAGAACACATGTTTTAGAGAATTAAATATGTTTTTCTCCTCATTGATCACTAACACTAGCTGATATCAACCAGACAGGATATTTTGTGTCAGGAAGTGGCAACACGGATGTAGAAAAGGGCCGGTTATCTCACGCGAGGGACTATTTTTACGTAAAAAGCAGCTTTCTGGATGCACGCGCTGTATCATATGAGGCCACTCTCAGAGACGCTTTACTGTGCTCTTGTATTCAACATGCTACTAATGAAGATTGTGTGTAATGGACACCACAAGCTTCCTCACGACCGGCTGTATTGACCTCTGTGTCTCCTTCCCCCTATGTGTGTGTGTGTGTGTGTGTGTGTGTGTGTGTGTGTGTGTGTGTGTTATGACTGTGCAGCACTGATGGGATGCCTTTGGATGATGTTCTGAACCATTAGCTTGACTACTGTGAATGAAAAGCATTCTCTGTTGCAGCTGCATTGATCCAGAAAAACAAGCTCATTCCAGCATCAGATGTTCTGAAGACCTTACTCTAAGTTTGTTTTTAATTTATTAAGTTATTGATATTAACTGTTACTAAAATAATCTACAAATTAACACTACTAATTTCACAAACATCACTAATTAACACATTTAAAAACACAAATTGCCAAGTTTCAAAACATGGTGGTTTTAAATCTTTTTTTTTTTTTTTTTTTTTTTACCTGAGGTGACATAGAAAAGTTTAGAAATGTGTAATATATAATATTATGCAATATACTGTATGTACACTACCAGTCAAGGGATAATTATGATTTTTTGAATGTTTTTGAAAGAAGTCTCTTATGCTCACAGAGGCTGCATTTATTTGATTGTATTATCGTGATATTGTAAGTATTATTACCATTTAAAATAACTGTGTACTATTTAAATAAATTATAAAATTTAATTTATTCCTGTGATCAAATCTGAATTTTCAGCATCATTACTCCAGTCTTCAGTGTCACATGATCCTTCAGAAATCATTCTAATATGCTGCTCAAGTTATTTATCAATTTTGAAAACAGTTTCTGCTGTTTGACAAACAGACAGACAGACAGATAGACAGACAGACAGATAGACAGACAGACAGACAGACAGACAGACAGACAGACAGACAGACAGATAGATAGAAAGTGTAGAGAAATAACTGCAAACAACTTTTTCTATATGCATTGCCCGATATAAAAAAATACAGCCAACACTTTACAATAATGTCCTATTAGTTAACATTAGTTTATGCATTAACTAACAATGAGCAGTATATTTGTTACAGTATTTATTAATCTTTATTGTTTATTATCTTTATTTATTCATCTTTGTTTTCATTAACTGTCTCTTTTTTTGTGGCTGTGGGTCACTTTTTTCTTTGTATGGAAATAAAAGAAAAAAAAGACAAAAAGACATCACAATGTCATAAAATGCCCATGAGAACTCTCAGGAGTAAAGTTCTTTATCAATAACAGCTCAATATCACTTTGCTTTAAATGGGAACTGCTCTCTGATAACTCCTCATTTAGCCGAGAGTGTGGAAGAGCAGCTAAAGGAAATCTGAGCAGTAATACTAGTCATTTAGCATATGGTATTCTCAACATGTAAACATCGGCACAGGGCAGAGGCTGCAGTAAAACAGCCTCCTGGGATCAGGTCCCCAAAGACCCCATTTTTAACACACACAGAGCACACACTCACACACATGCAGTAATGGAGGCTTCCTGATGTCCAGTCAGAGCCCTTATAGCACAATGACAACCTGAGGTCACATCACTTTGTCCACACAGACCTTTCACCCTCAAACACTTGCCCACCCACCCAGCATCTGAATCAGCTATGTTATATCATTTTCCTTCCATGTTAGGGCATATTTTAAATTATATTAAGTTTTATAAAACGGATAGTTCCAGTCCTTGATTCTGATTGATCAAGGCAGAATAATCGTTTTATAAAAGCAATAAGCCCCGTGAAGTCGTGGTTTACAGTGAATTTATAACAGCTAAGGGTTTTTTTTTATATTCAAATTTATTTTTTATATATTTGGATATAGTAATAAAATTAGTTCTTCAGGAAATACATTCATATACACACACGCATGCGCGCACACACACACACACACACACACACACAAATGTTATGTATTATTTGAAAAAAATAGTATAAATATAAATGTAATAAATAATATAAATAAATATAAATAGATCATGTAAATTTAATTACTGAATATGTAAAAATAATTAATAAATACAAATATATTACTTTAAAATATGCTTATATATCATAATATATATAGTATACGTCTTCACATATAAATCAGGAATATTATGTAAGAATACATAAAATATATATTATATGGGAAAGAATCATGTAAAACTTTAAAATGAAAATGTAACACACACACACACAGGATTTATATTATTCTTTCCTACATATTATACATCATACTGCATTATACTTAATATTTAAGTATGTTTTGAATCTGTTAGGATGCTCATCTCTATTGCTGACCATGCTATAAGTTTTAAAAATGCAAAAACCACGTAAAAGCACTGAAAGTAGGGTGTTAAAGGGTTAGATGCCGGGAACACTAGAGCAGGGCTAGAGAGGCAGTAAAGGCTTGTTAGGGTACATTAGGCAGAAAGGGGATTATAAGGCTTCATAAATGTTTCAGACATACTCAGGGACGATGTCCTGTGGCGGCTCTCCATGGGAGAGATCTGTGGCTTTGCAAGCAGTCGCTGTCTCCATAGAGTAGAGTGTGTGTGTGTGTGTGTGTGTGTGCATGAGCATTCCTGTGTTAAAAGAAAACACATTCTTATTTCACCTTTGTCATGTATGCATGGGTTTAATGGGGCAATAAAACGTACCTATTCCATTAGTGCTCAGGCTTCTGTGATTGTTTATGTTTTAAAGGCTCCTCGGCTGGTTAAAGTCTGATTTTATTTCTAATAAACAGGTAAAAATTCAATTTGTCTCATTTGAAAAAATTCTAAGTTATCAAAATAATCAAAGTTTATACTACATGGCAGTGAAGCCGACAGCTTACTTTTCTCTCTTCCTCTTTAGAGGCTCATTTAAACAGACAGAACAGCCCTCGTCCCACTCCAGCCAGTGTTTGTGAGTGTGTATTTATCTTTGCAGTTACTCCTCCTGACCTCTGAGTACCTTTGGGAGCTGGAAGGGGTCACTGCCAATTGTCCTATTCACAAAAGAGAGGGCAGAACATTGCTTTTCAGAGACAGAGCGAAAGAAAGACTGTCACAGATTCTTCAATCATCCCACTCATTAAACATATTAATAGACTATCCTGGGAAAGACAAGGTCATCATCATCATATATACATATATTGCACAATCAGAAACAGCTTTATTTGTAAAGTGTGCTCACACACTCACACAAGGAATTTCATTTTGGTCTGTTAAATGCACTATAATATTTTCCTCCTGAAGTTGTAAATAAAACAAAGATTATTGGAGTACAAGAAAACATGATTTCAGTCTTTCTAATTTTACATTTAATTCAGTGTGTTGCTTGCCATTTCTTTGTAATTAATTGTGAAATTTACTAGTAATTCCTGGGTGAAAACTGTTTTACACCAAGTTTTTCAACATACAGATGATAAAAAACAAAACATAACATTTTATCTTCATAAAGAGTAAAAAGAAAAAAAAATTATTATTCTTATATGTTATTCACTGTCAAAGGCTGAAATTCACGAGTACAAAAACACTACAACTTTGGAATAATCTTTTAATATAATTAATTACCATTAAAACTAACCAGTTTTATTTTAAAATATTGATATTACATAAAAATAATGTGGTCTAACTGCCTGAAGGAAGTCATTGTGTTGCCATGTGACAAGAAATCCATACAGGAAATGATGTCACATTTAAATAAATAAATAAATAAATAGCATATATATATATATATAAATATATATACTCTTCACATATATATATATATATATATATATATATATATATATATGAAGAGTTCATTTGCAAAAACCAATAACTCCATTTTAATTTTTTTTCAGAAATCAAGTTTTTTTTTTTATTGCGCATTCAAAGTAATATCAATCAAACTGCAAGTTGGGTTGTTTTGATTAAGTAATAACAACTTAAACAAATACAGGCAATTTACGAAATTAAATTTCATTGAAAGTATGTTTTTTTTACATATTAAAAGTTTGGGTAACACTTTATAATAACTGTACACTATGAGTCATATTAAGCATTAGTAAATAGCATTATAAAGCATTGTTCCAGCATTAATAGGCATTAGTAAGCAGTTTATAAATACAGTTATAAATGTTTTGTTCTTGAGCATATCTATAATGCTTAGTAATTGCATTTTCATACTTTATTAATGATTAATTTATAATTTCTAAATTATTACATTATTTACAAACCAGTTATTTAGGGGGTGTCAGTAGTTCTTAAGATCATTTATAAAGTGTAAGTAAATGATTAATAAACTATTTAAATGTACATTTATATACAGATACAGAAGATAGAAATATATATATATATATATATATATATATATATTTATTTATTTTATTTTTTTTCAAATTGCAAAAAATGAAACTGTAAAACTGTACACTTGATAAAAAATTTAAAATAAACCTCTGCAATTTCATACATATTTAATTGAGTTTTAGAGATTGCATTTGTAACAAAATATGGATGTTCAGAGAGGTATCATGGAATGTACTTGCAACAATATAACATTTTTAACACAAATAAAGTGATTATATTGTGAATATAGATTTTATTTTATTTAACGTACAATTTTATTAAATTATTTTTAAAAATACATATTTTGTTATATTTAAGAAAAAAAGTCCCCCAAATTCATGTCTGTGGTGTTACAACAATGAATGTCACCCCTTTAAGAAAAGGGAGAATTCTATTTGGACTACTTCCTGTGTGTAAAGGTCACTGCAGGTGCTGGTTGATCTGAGGGGTGCATGGGGAGCACATTCTTTCTTATTAATTTTCTTAAATTTAGCTAAACTTCTGACAATTTCATGTGTCGCACTTTATTAGTGTCTATGGTGCTATGTTGATAACTTGCAGATCTGACATATTTTAATCAAAATTTTGATAAATACAATACATGCTTATTAATATTTCCAAAATGTCCCCTGATCTTGAAATCATCATGATGGCAGCCTCCATTTTAGAAAAGTCTGGATTTAGGCTGATTTGTCTGTGGTGTTACTGTCTTTTCTGGTAACACCACAGAGCCTATAGTAACTTGCAATATAAAGTCTGTGGTGTTATGTTACGTCTGTGGTGTTACTTCAAAATGACAGACATAAGTGGCTGTATCACCAATGTTTGATTGAAATTATTTAAAAATGAAAATGTTCTTAAGCTTTCATTTTAATGGATATAGCATATTAAACTAATTTTAAATGCATAGGAGTATATTTTATTAGAAAAAAAAACAAACAAACAAGCATTTTTACAAATTCTGGCTCTCATTTGCCACCCCAATTAAAGAATGACCCAACAGCTGTTTTTTGGCAAAAGCAGATAACTCCACATTTCATGTTTTAGAGTTTAAAAAGCACTTGTTTAATCTTTGTTTAATCTTCCTTAGATGACAATGTAGATGCCTGACAAACATTGTTTTTGTTGTGATCGTAGATTGTATGGATGTGATTACACGCAATACACGGAGCTTTTCCCTCACCATACCCAGAATGCTGTGCGCAGTGACGTAGATACCCATTATCTATACCGGCTTTTTTGATAAAACATATCAAAAAACGTATATATATATATATATATATATATATATATATATATATATATATATATATATAAGCATTATATGACTTTGTTTGTTGTTTGTGTGTATATGACACTGTATTGGCTATGTGGTTTATGGATCTGTAAGGATAAATTTGTGGTTAAAACAATATATTTAAGCACTCACTGATTTCCTGAGCACATTATACCCCCCCCACACACACGTATATACAGTCATGGACAAAAATATCGGCACCCTTGGTAAATATGATCAAAGAAGGCTGTGAAAATTAATCTGCATTGTTAATGCTTTTGATCTTTTATTTTAAAAAATCACAAAACTCTAACCTTTCATTGGATAATAAGAATTTAAAATGGGGGGAAATATCATTATGAAATAAATGTTTTTCTCTAATACACATTGGCCACAATTAACGGCACCCTTTCATTCAATACTTTTTGAAACCTCCATTTGCCAGTTTAACAGCTCTAAATTTTCTCCTATAATGCCTGATGAGGTTAAAGAACACCTGACAAGAGATCAGAGACCATTCCTTCATCCAGAATCACTCCAGACCCTTCAGATTTCCAGCTCCATGTTGGTGCTTCTTCTCTTCAGTTCACCCCACTCATTTTCTATAGGGTTCAGGTCAGAGGACTGGAATGGTCATAGCAGAAGCTTGGTTTTGTGCTAAGTGACCCATTTTTGTGTTGTTTTTGAGGTTTGTGTTTGGATTATTGTATGGTTGGAAGATCCAAACATGGCCCATTATAAGATTTCTAACAGAGTCAGTCACTTATTGATTTTTTATCTGTTGGTATTTGATAGAATCCATGATGCCATGTGTCTAAACAAGATGTCCAGGACCTCCAGCAGAAATATAGGCCCACAACATCAAAACTACAGCAGTATATTTCATTGTACACATGGGGTACTTTTTATCCCTGTGTTCACCAAACCCATCTTGATTGTTTGCTGCTAAAAAGCTCATTTTTTAGTTTCATCTGACCATAGAAGCCAGTCCCATTTGAAGTTCCAGTCGTGTCTGATAACTGAATATGCTGGAGTTTGTTTTTGGATGAGCTAGGAGAATTTTTCTTGAAACCCTCCCAAACAACATGTGGTGATGTAGGTGCTGTTTGACAATTTTTTTTAAAGGTTTCTGACCCCGAGACTCAACTATTTTCTGCAATTCTCCAGCTGTAGTCCTTGGAGAGTCTTTAGCCACTCAAACTCTCCTTCTCACCGTGCATTAGGACGATATAGACACACGTCCTCTTCCAGGTAGATTCGTAACATTTTATGTAGATTGGAAATTCTTAATTATTGCCCTGATGGTGGAAATGGGAATTTTCACTGCTGTAGCTCTTTTCTTAAAGCCACTTCACTAATTTGTGAAGCTCAATTATCTTTTGCTGCACATCAGAAATATATTCTTTGGTTTTTCTCATTGTGATGGATGATTAAGGGAATTTGGCCTTTGTTTTCCCTCCTATTTATATCTCTGTGAAACAGGAAGCCATGGCTGGATAATTTCATGTTCATAATCACCCTGGAGTGCTCAAAATTGTGAATATGAATGGGAATATACTTCAGAGATATTTTACTCATAAGAATTTCTAGTTACCAACAATTGTGTCCAACGTGTATTGGAGAAAAACATTTACTTCATAATGATATTTCCCCCCATTTTAAATTCTTATTATCCAATGAAAGGTTAGATTTTTGTGAATTTTTTAAATAAAAGAAAAAAGCATTAACAATGCAGATTAATTTTCACAGCCTTCTTTGATCATATTTACCAAGGGTGCCGATATTTTTGGCCATGACTGTACATACATGTGCACACACTGTATCCTGAATCCAGAGTGTTAGTGTTATACTGGGACAAAGGGGGTTAGGAAGGATGACAGTAAACACAGAGATGTAGGACTAACAGAGAGCGCAGGGACTTGCATACACTACTTCCAGCACTCAGATCCTTTTTGTAAACAGTTTACCCAGCCCAAAACATAACAGGAGGATGGAATTGACTTTTTCTGCATTTTTACTTTGACTCTATAATCTGTTGTTTTACTGTGTACTAATGATGATTTGTTATAATTAGTCCAATGAACTGAAAAACTCTTGAGAAAATTACTGAAATAGTTACTAATGTAAAAGGCAAGCAGAAATGGTCAAAAGGAGCATGAATAAAATAAAATAAAATAAAATAAAATAAAAAAAGCTCTTTTATTTACTCACACTTATCATTATGTTTATGTAAAACCTGAAAGTTTATCACCCATTACAAAGTGCCAGCATGCCAGGAGCACCTCAAATGTCTCTCTGTCCCTAACTATTTCACTCTCTCTTTATCTTTCTTATTCTCTTTCAATCATTCAGCCATTCGCTGGCTCTCTTTCTCTCTCTCCCCTCCTGCTGCCCTTTTAGAGTCAGGAGGAATAACTGCGAAAAAGAGACAAAAGCACATCAAACACACACACACACACACACACACACACACACACTCTTCTTGGGCCATTGTTTAACATGATGCATGGTGAGAGAAAGCTCAACACTCGCAAATGTGAATGACAATGTCTGATTCAGGCCTGCTGGTCTAAACATACTACATTTATTTGCAGACTTTATAAATTTTTCATGAGTCACTATTACATGTATATAACATAAATTATTTCTAAACATCTACCTATTCTAAACATCATTTTGCCTATTGTTTTTTAATTCTTTACTTAATCAGTTTTTATGACACATGTTATGTTAACTGCAATTACAAGAAATATGTGTGCTTTTAGTGAAGTGAAGTGAAGTGACATGTGGCCAAGTATGGTGACCCATACTCGGAATTTGTGCTCTGCAATTAATCCATCCAAAGTGCACACACACAGCAGTGAACACACACACCGTGAACACACACCCAGAGCATTGGGCAGCCATTTTTATGCTGGGGAGCAGTTGGGGGACTGGTGCCTTGCTCAAGGGCACCTCAGTCGTGGTATTGAGGGTGGAGAGAGCGCTGTACACTCACTCCCCCCACCTACAATTCCTGCCGGCCCGAGACTCGAACCCGCAACCTTTAGGTTACGAGTCCGACTCTCTAACCATTAGGCCACGACTTCCCCAATTTTTATACAGTCATGGCCAAAAATATCGGCACCCTTGGTAAATATGATCAAAGAAGGCTGTGAAAATTAATCTGCATTGTTAATCCTTTTGATCTTTTATTTTAAAAAATCACAAAAATCTAACCTTTCATTGGATAATAAGAATTAAAAATGGGGGGAAATATCATTATGAAATAAATGTTTTTCTCAAATACACGTTGGACACAATTATTGGCACCTCTAGAAATTCTTATGAGTAAAATATCTCTGAAGTATATTCCCATTCATATTCACAATTTTGAGCACTCCAGGGTGATTATGAACATGAAATTATCCAGCCATGGCTTCCTATTTCACAGAAATATAAATAGGAGGGAAAACAAAGCCCAAATTCCCTTAATCATCCATCACAATGAGAAAAACCAAAGAATATATTTCTGATGTGCAGCAAAAGATAACTGAGCTTCACAAATTAGTGAAGTGGCTTTAAGAAAAGAGCAAGAGCAGTGAAAATTCCCATTTCCACCATCAGGGCAATAATTAAGAATTTCCAATCAACATAAAATGTTATGAAACTGCCTGGAAGAGGACGTGTGTCTATATCGTCCTAATGCACGGTGAGAAGGAGAGTTTGAGTGGCTAAAGACTCTCCAAGGACCACAGCTGGAGAATTGCAGAAAATAGTTGAGTCTCGGGGTCAGAAAACCTTTAAAAAAAATTGTCAAACAGCCCCTACATGTTGTTTGGGAGGGTACTCCCAGCATATTCAAGTTATCAGCAGGGCCGTTTCTAGCCATTTTGACGCCCTAGGCAAAATCCACCCCCCCAATTTTGTAGATTACATACAAAATAACATAAAACTGATATCTTAAATAACAACACTGATACATTTACAAATTTTTGTAGGCTATATAGGTTATATAATTTCTTTTTCAGACATCAGTTTCTTGTCACATTCAAATTGGTTGTCATAGTAACGACACTAATTGCATTGTGAGTTTCACAAATTTGAAAGCATTAGGCCTACTTGTAAATTGACTGTTAAGATAAAACATTTTGCACAGTTTTTTATCTGTGATACCATTATAATCACTGGATGCCTGAATAGCTCTATGTAACAATCCCTAGTTGCTAAGAAATTGTCATTACATATAAATTAATTTTTTATTACATTTGGATTTGGATATATGTTTAGATATTATCAGTGGCTACTTTTTTGGCTTTATCTGTTTTTTTTTTTTTTTGTTCAATTGTTTTGTTGTTGTTGTTGTGTCAGTTATTGCATTATTATTTCAGTCAAACCTATAAAACCCTTTGTTACCCCAAACTACATAGTACTTTTATTTATTTATTTATTTATTTGTTTGTTTGTTTATTTATTTATTTATTTATTATTAATAATGCCAAAACACTTAATAATAACCACAACAACCGCAAAAACAATAGAGGACAAAAAAATAAAAAATAAATACAAGATAGAAAGTAAAAAAAAAAAAAAAAAAAAAAAAATATATATATATATATATATATATATATATATATATATATATATATATATAAATAAATAAATAAATAAATGAATGAAAACTACATAGTACTATAAAAGCCTGCATAGTACTATAAAATGACATAAAAGTAATCAGAATGCAGATACTTGTTCTTTTATTACTCACTGACGGGTGAACTTCCCTTTAAAATAACGTGACGCTCTGCCCTCTATATGTATGCCGCTCCTCCCTTTAAGCGCTGTTGGAAGCGAATTAATTTTTTATTTATTTATTTTTCTTTTTTGGAAGCAAATTAATTGATTCAGCATTGCGACACTTCCATAAGGATGAGTTAAATTTGACAAAGCGGTTTAATAAAGTATGTATTGATCTTGTGAATTAGTGAATTTTACTACACCAATATTTTTTAATTGGCTGTAAAAGTTTTATGGGAATATTACACGACACACTGAACCTTTAACAATGCACTGGCGCAAAAACGCACACCTTTTAGACCACTTTCACATGAAACATGATTTCTCGACTGTCACAAATACTGCCTAAACAAAATACTGACTTGTGCACTTTTTATGTCCCAATATTTTTTAAATTGGCCTTTGAACTTGCACGGCAAAAAAAAAAAAAAGTCTTACCTTGCCAAAGCACTGACAGAACCCATTGATCTAATAGCATTGTTGAGCGCTCCAAATCCAAATGCAAACTTTGCATGCAACAATCAGAGGCAGCAGTGACAGCGCTCTGATCCAATGGCATACAGGCATCGTCAGAATGACAGTACTCTAGCCCAATGATGTTGGGGATCCAGTGGGGGCGGCAATCATATTTCAGGGTGTCCGTGTCACTCTTGATTACAACCCTGTTAAAATGTAGTGGCAGTACGTGCGCTCATTGGCGCCCCTCCAACTGGTGGTGCTCTAGGCGACCGCCTAGCTTGCCTATGCCTAGAAAAAGTAGCCTACTGGTTATCAGACACGACTGGAACTTCAAATGGGACTGGCTTCTATGGTCAGATGAAACTAAAAAAAGAGCTTTTTAGCAGCAAACACTCAAGATGGGTTTGGTGAACACAGGGATAAAAAGTACCCCATGTGTGCAATGAAATATACTGCTGTATTTTTGATGTTGTGGGCCTATATTTCTGCTGGAGGTCCTGGACATCTTGTTTAGACACATGGCATCATGGATTCTATCAAATACCAACAGATAAAAAAAATCAATAAGTGACTGACTCTGTTAGAAATCTTATAATGGGCCATGTTTGGATCTTCCAGCCATACAATAGTCCAAACACAAACCTCAAAAACAACACAAAAATGGGTCACTGAGCACAAAACCAAGCTTCTGCTATGGCCGTTCCAGTCCTCTGACCTGAACCCTATAGAAAATGAGTGAGGTGAACTGAAGAGAAGAAGCACCAAAATGGAGCTGGGAATCTGAAGGGTCTGGAGTGATTCTGGATGAAGGAATGGTCTCTGATCTCTTGTCAGGTGTTCTTTAACCTCATCAGGCATTATAGGAGAAAATTTAGAGCTGTTAAACTGGCAAATGGAGGTTTCAAAAAGTATTGAATAAAAGGGTGCTGTTAATTGTGGCCAATATGTATTAGAGAAAAACATTTATTTCATAATGATATTTCCCCCCCATTTTAAATTCTTATTATCCAATGAAAGGTTAGATTTTTTGTGAATTTTTGAAATAAAAGATCAAAAGCATTAACAATGCAGATTAATTTTCACAGCCTTCTTTGATCGTATTTACCAAGGGTGCCGATATTTTTGTCCATGACTGTATATAAAATTATTTATGTATTTTGTTTTAAATTGGACAATTTAAAATTAACAAATGAAGACAAAATGATGATTAGAAATTGTAAAAAACTTACTGACCATTTATCTGACGAAAATTTATTCAGACCCCTTCAACATTTCTCACATTATCATAATTTATTTGTTATAGTTTAGAAAATTGTAGTAAAATACGACAAGAATTCAGAGTTAAACTGTGTCAGAACAAATTCATCTTGATAATGTCAGATAACTTTGATAGAAAGGTAAGTAACAAAACATGGTCAGGTCAAAGTGTCAAATCAAATTTTTAGTCCCAATTTTTTTTTTTTTGTTTTATCTATTTTACTGGTAGTCCACTGTATGAAGAATTTTTGGGTATAATATGTCACAGTTTACTTAATTTTGCTATCCTCATTTACATAAATGAACTCTAGTGTCCTGCACCCACTACTAAATGATATCAAAAATTATATCTGGTGTCTGAATGATTTTTGGTTTGACTGTATGCAATCACATACATTTTGACTTAACATCTAATTTTGTATTTCTGATTCTAATTTTCTGATTTTAAACTCATGAATATATAATGAATAAACTCAAAAGACATTTAATATAGAACCATTGCTTAAAATCAATATAACACTGTAAGCTGGACTAATATTCAATACAACAGAACTCTTATTTTTGTGACTTTTTGTCTAATTATTATTAGACAATTCACAATTAATTAAAAAGAAATGGCAAGTAACACACTGAACTAAATGTGAGATTTTAAAGTAGAAAAACTGAAATTAGATTTTCTTCTAAAACCTACTCAGATAATCTTTGTTTTATTTACAGTTTCAAAAAAAAATTTTTTTTACAGTGTATACTTGCCAGTTCTGCAAGATATAGCTGTCAATTGGAGACTCAGTATTACCTCAGATATCTATAGTAGACAGTGACGTGTGTGTGTGTGTGCGTGTGTGTGTGTGTGTGTGTTGTCCCATGGGACTGACCATCAGTGAAGGCTCACTAAAGCTTCATCCAAGCAACCAGGGCCATCTGCCCCATCACTACTGTCATCTGGACAATCTCTCTTTCCTCTTTCCCCTTCTGTATGTTTCTTCCTCAGTCTCTCTCTTACTCTCTCCCTCTTCTCATTTCTCTCTCTAGCAGTATGGAGCATCTTTACTGTGTTTGATCTGTCATTCATCCAGTAAGCAGCATGCCGAGCCTTTAGCTGGCCTTTGCAGAGGATTACCTACTGTCCCAGAGGAACCTACCAGCACAATGACAACACCAGCCCAGCCTGTACCTTCTGCTTCCAAACTGCTCAAGAGACTCAGGCACCTGACTGGGGATCAGTTATTTACACTTTACCAATTCCTTAAAACAGTAGCAAGTAGAAATGACATACTGTTGATTTTAAGTGTGTATTCTTCACGTAAATAAAAATAAAGTCGTTTCGGGTCAAAATGACCCGGATTGAGGTTAAAGCAGAGTTTATGGTTTCACTCAGCAAAAAGCCCTGGGCTAGTTTTAGACACGTCTAGTGATGTGTTCTGACTGCTATTAGAGGATCAATAGGGCTAATTGATCAGATTGTGGTTTAGCTCAATTGTTGGTGGCTACTAGACGAAGAGCTGAAATAGGAACTGACAGGTAACCACTTAAAGAGAGACAGTGTGGACCAAACATGAGGACATCATGAGCCCCTTTTCCTCTGAATCCAATCAGACACATGCTAAACAGCCATTGTATTTATATTAGATCTACTGCTTGTGATTCCAGTGACTACAGCCCTCATTGAAAATGAATTACTGCACAGCGATTATGAGAGGTTGACCTCAGTGTAGCCATATCATACACAAGCATCCAAACGCCACTGGGGGGATATCATTAATCTCATATTAATAAAGAAATCAAAATAAATTATGGATGTCCGCAGTGGACGGGGAGGCACTTTAAAGCACCAAAGGTTAAGTGTGAAATCAATGCTTATAAATGAGCATATAAAAATTCAGGGGAGTGAAAGGAGAGAAACAGCGAGCAAGCGCAGCCTCTAAATCAGTTTCCCACAAAGCATGATTGTCGAGTCACGCTTTTAACGCCACAGAGCTTTTACCGAGTGCATCAAGACGGACATTTTTACCAGCTCATTATGGGCTCTGCATTATGAACCACATTGCAGTGGTGTTCAACATTCCCCTGGTGTAAAGAACTATATTTTATAATACTTTAAAAAAGAGAACTTAATATGGAAATAACAAGTGTGAACTGAATTGAATGTTTTTGGATACTTAACTGCATGTTATTTGCAGATAAATTAAAATGTATTACGGTTTACATTTATATCAAATACAATTAGCATTTTTATAATTACTTCAATAGTTTTTGAAATATGTACTGCTAAGTGTACAAGCATTATCCACCTTATATTTCAACATGGAAGTAAGCCTATGGGTGAGACTTCCGGTTCATTATCCGCTATAACGAGAAGAATAACAACATGCAGTAAATGGTAAAACTGTTTGCACTACAAACCAGTGTGTTCATTATTAAGATAATACATTAAAATAATATGGTAAGACACACTCATTTGCAATATCAAACGGCAAAACGAGTGGTTTTGTACAGCTGAAAATAGCTGGACGCGGATAAGCCCGGAAGCCACACTTGTATATCATTGTATTTAAACATATTTGTAATTACACATTTGTTAAGATGAAGTTCTAAGTTAGTACATTTGAAATATATTAACTTTAAATGTGGGCTACTGAATAACACACAGTTAAATTAAAACACAAGTTACAAAAAAAAAAACATAAAAAACTTTAAACCTTTTTTATTTCAGCTAGTTGCCAAACCAGCATTTCTCATTTTCATGTAATTTAACTTGATGTACTATGATCATTTTTAAAAATTTTGTAAAACTATATAGATGTAAACAATAGCTAACTAATCAAAATGACAATAAAATAAAACTTTAACTAAAAACTAAAATATAAAAACTAACCCAAAATATTGAAGTTATACTAGTATTTCAATTATACTAAAATATCCAAACACTTTAAAGCATTATTGAAACCAAATGATTTGACATTATTACAAAGTGCACTTTTCAAAAGTATACTTAAGTGTGTTAAAACAGTCGTGAAAGTTTATATTCTATAATATTATATAATCTGCAAGTCAATATTTTTAAACATAAGATCTGAAATGCACCACAAGTGCACATTCAATACAATTAAGCACACTTCTTTTTCACAAGGCTCTGGATGAACAAAAATGCCATCATCTAGGGCGCTTTTTATCATTGACCCTGAGTGCTTCTTTGTGATTTTATTATACCTCCAAGCTCTGTTAACTCACCATGAGCTCTGATGTACATATGTACTACCAGAAGCCCCAGGGAACTTCAAAAGCTGCAGACAGAATGGAAAAGCCTGCATCTCTCCCGGCTGAAGTATGAGAGGGTAATTGAATTGTCTTGAAGCTTGACCTATGACCCGGCCAGTTTTGTATGTAACCAGTGAGGGCGAAATTAATAATAGGAATCCATGGCAGCTCCCTGTGCCAGCACTGGGTGAATCTGATGGCAGGGGACCATTGAGACTCTGCAGGTAATCCAGTCAAATGAGAAGCCTAGCCGGGGAATCCTTCACAACAAAGACTATGGATATGAGCTCAACATCTTTAAATGATTTCTGAGAGCGATGCTAAGAAATCCACGTCTGCTTGATCGCTGATGTTATTTCAGGAATATTTTACAGTGAATGACTGGATGCAATGAACTCATACACACTTAGAAAAAGTTTCAGTCCTTAGTGGAAATGATTTGATTTTATCACAACAAACTGCATGACAAATGATCGTAACATTTAGCTGTGCCCTTTGACCCCTTGTTGCTGTTGTGTGTTTTGAGAAGGTGAATACTCCTGGAGAATGTGGAAGGAGTAATCTGTCAGAAAGCCTTTTTCTCTCTTTCCTTCTCCATCATAGACAGTTGGTAGCATGATGACACAATCAGGGGGCAGCAGATGTCAGTGAGACCGCCTTTGTTTCCATTCTCTCCACACTGGACCACCTCATTGCAGTAGTCCATTGTCATTAATTTGCTGTTGGGGGATGTTCACACTCCTCCTCTTCTGTCGCTGACCATCATTTAGTAAACCACTGCAAACTCTCAGTCTAGATGGGAAGGTGAATCTCTATCTATCTATCTATCTATCTATCTATCTATCTATCTATCTATCTAGTTTAGAATCAGAGTTTGTTATTTTCATGATGTCTCATTTAGTTTTTCTCTGTTCATTTCTTCCTTATCAAATGTGAATGGTTTCCTATCTGAAATGACTTCTGAAATGCTGTAGACTGAATCACTTGCTATCTACAACTTATCTGACTACTCTTTTTTAATGTGGAAATCTGCTGTTTCGTTTTATTGTCTTAAATCATGTTAATAATAATAAAAACAGAATTGAAATTAAAGTTTAATAAACATTAAAATCATAATATTTTGGACAGTATATTTATACAGTATATTATTTCAATAATATTCTAGGCTTTTATCGAAGCAAAAAAAAAAAAAAAAAAAAAAACATTGCATTGACGATTATTTTAAAATCAGTACAAACCTTCATAAATCCCTTTTTCAATTTTCAGAAAGTTGCAGGGAAAACCAAAACATTGAAATAATAACAGATATTTCTCATATCATTAATTTTAATTTTCAGTTTGCAGACAATCCGACACACTGACATATCTGAACAGCAGTTACAGCTCGTGATAAAGACTGTACAAATAGAAAAGAACGATAGATAACAGGACAATCAGTAATAATAATAATAATAATAATAATAATAATTTCGTCTTTGGTTTTATTAACTGGCTTTGGTTGTGCAGCTCACTATTACACGACGACATATTTGCTTTGAGCTAACTTTAAAAAATACAAAAACACGTATTTCTCTAGCTAAATACATTTTAATAAATAGCAGCAACATTTAAAATAATAAAATTAAAGCGAAAATATTTTCTTAGGGGACAGGTAACTATTAAATAAAATACACAATACCAAACAACACAAGTCATCTCTGCAGAGAATAACAGAAACGGATTGAAGCATTAGTTCCAGGGTCTGTACTCAGAGGTGATGCTGGTCATCCCGGGAAAAGAGAAATCGTCTCTCAGCTGTTTCTGTGCATGTAAAGGATCTTTGGTGGGGAAGAGCGAGTTTTCGTCTCCAGGAAGAACAACAGTGCTGTCCAAAAGTGGTCGTTCTGAGGGGAGAGAGTTAGGTTTTATTAGATAAGCCTACATAAATAGCCTATTATGTTAATAAATGGCTGATATGAATCCAACAAATATAGGCTATTAACATCATTATTATTTAACCCCTTAATCTCCCTTTCTGTTTGAATCATTCTTACTTTTCAGTTCTTTTCAAATTTGCAATTCGTCTAGGCTACTAAATGAAATCCCGGAATGCAGCTTAAAATGTCTTCGTACTTTTATGCGTCTTCATGTGATATTTCAACTCTTGTGCTTCTTGGAAAGTGGTTGCGCACACATCGCAGGAGAAGGGCTTGTCTTTGGAGTGTGTCCGTCGGACGTGGCTGTCGTGGGCCGCGTGAGAGGCGAAGGCTTTCCCGCAGTGCTTGCACTTGAACGGCCGCTCGCCGGAGTGCTGGCGGATGTGAGTGCGGAGGATGCTGGAGGCCGTGAACGCCTGTGACATTCAAAAAAATACATGTTCATATTGAATAATGATAATATACATATACTATAAACAACTTTAGTATTTAAATATGGACATCCTGATGACTTATTTTGTTTGCTGCTCTATTTTTATTTGTAGTAGCCTTATTAAAATAATATTCTAGGCTGTAAAACATTTTTATTTACATTTTTATAGCCATTATTTAGTGTTTATTCTGCTGGCCCCACAATGTTAAACCACATACAATGGGTCTATAGGCTACTAGGAATAAAACTCTCTGGCAGTCCACAAACAGGACAGAAAGAGTGGCATGACCATTGAAAGGCTCTTAACGCACGCTTTAAGAATAGAAGGAGACGAGTTACAACAAAGCCACAGACAAACTTTTGTCTCTTTGAGTGTCATAAATTAAATAATGCACAATGCGCTGGAGGTGCATCTGCCTTTAATTAGCATGTAAGGGTCTTCTAAGAGTGCGCCCAGCGCTAATAAACGCTGAGAAACACCGTGAAATTATAGTCAAATCCATAAAGCAGTACTTTATTGGAATGCATCCGTGTAAGCACAGAGTATATTACTCACCTTATTACAGTAAACACATTTGTAAGGCCGCTCTCCTGAGTGCACGCGCATGTGTTTGTTCAGACTGGAGGACTGAGAGAAACTTTTGCCGCACACGGAGCACTAGGAGGAAAAAAGGGACACAAATTACATTCAAGACTCAAGACGCTGTAGCTACATGGTAAAAGTTATAAAGGCCGCTTTTTGTGTCCCTCATTAGCATGTGCGTAAAAAAGTGAACATCAATTTTAATACTTGCAAAAATAACGTTTAAAACTAAAAATAAAATAGCTTTCATTTATTTGTTTTCCATTTATCCTGGCTGTTATAGAAATTAAAATTATATTTTGATTAGGAAATAAAAGCTAAAATAATTTAGATTTAAATGGACATACATTTTTCACATTTTATAAAAATTGTATTCCCTTCTTATGTGTCAGTAAAATTATGATATAATTCTATAAATAAATAGCACAATCATAATCCGTATGATCTTAATAAAAATCCAAAGTAATTTATTTATTTTAAAAAAATAAAAATAAAAAATAAAAAATGAAAGAAGGCATCTATTTCGTTGAAAGACCCTATACATGCATATAAACACAAAGCTATTCATTTGAGTGTGAGAATATTAGTAAAATTATAATGTTTTAATATTTTTTTATATTATAGGCTTCGATTTTGTGCCGCTTTTCTAAAGGGGAGCTGTTCTTTCAGCACCATAGCTGTTCTTTCGTTAAAGTCTTCAATGAATCCGACTGAAGATATATTTACCTTATGTGGTCTGTGTTTCTCATGCACATGGAGAATGTGGATTCGGAGCCGGTCTCTCTTTTCGAAAGACCTGTTGCAGAGATGGCAGGGGAACTTTCTGTCGCCCTGATCCACGCAGCGCGTGTATTTCAGGTGTTTGTCTCTGTAGTACTTGTAAGCAAACACTTTACCACAGCGATCACACTTGAAACCCTCTCCAGAATCTGGAACGAAGAAACACGGGGACGTGAGGAATTTAATAAATTTAATTTAATAATAAATAACAGAACGTATTGAGCTATAAAAAGAATTATATGAGGTGATACGTTTGCATTACGCACATACCTTCAGTTGCGAGCTGTTCAGTGTCATCAATAAACTCTTTGAGGGTGAGAGGGATGCCCAGAAATTGCACATAGCAGTCTCCGTACCAAACCAAGAGTTCTTGGCCGGCTCGGATCTCTTTGCAGGCCTCATAGTATATCTGGCCTTCACACTGGACCGCAATTAGATTCTGCTCCTCGGGAAAGCGCGCGCACTTCACCAAGGACATCCAATTCCCTGGAGCGCCTCTTCCATCCACAAAGTGACTCAAGCGGCCGTTCTCAAAGATCTTAGAATAGAAAAAAAAAAAGGTTTGTGGTTTAATATAACTATTTCATATCAGTAAATAGCTGTATGCGTTATGTCACTGAATAATCAAATGTTCCAGGTAGAAGTTTTATACAAAATCTGCGTTTAAATTATAATTTTATTTATTTCAAATTTGCATTTACCTCCCACATGAGAGTGTTGTCATCATAGGTTTTGATTTCACTTGTGTTCACTAGCTTGCCCTGAAACGGTCCAAACCTGGTGCCTTTTGGAATTGTGCTTTTATCAGCAAATACTCCATAATGGGAAAGGCTTCCACAATTAGTCTGAAGAATCGATAAACCTGAAAAATTCAAGACACACTCCATGAAATTGCCAGCTGTAAACTTCAGACCAGAAATTCTCATGTAAAAAGAAAGAAAGAAAACTAGAAATAGAAAGAAAGTTAATTTACCTTCTGGAAGTTCAAATCCTTCGGTATGAACCGGGAGAAGATGACGATCAGCTAATTAATTGAAGAAAGATGAGTTACAAACACAATTTTGGAAATTAAACACGAAAAGCTAGACGAATGTGGCATTTAAATAGAATGAAAAGTATAGTAATTGTACTTGGAACAACGTAAAATATTTAATTCATAATACATATTGCCAAATTTGTTTTCCTTTTTTGTTCAGCACAATAAAACTGCTTTGTCGCACTAAAAAAAATTCCAATGATTATCACATGCCTGTACTGGGAGGAAATGATAATCCAGAGATGGCATGTCCAACATTTTGCACTTGTTTTTTGGAATATCCGTACAGGACAGTGAAGAGGTCTTCCTCTGTAAAACTGTAGGTGCGCGTGTGTTCTGGCGATGGATCTGCGGCTTGCAGGCAGCTGAAACTGTCCTTTACCGGAGAGGATGAAGCCGAAGAAGATTTTCCACTGGACGGGCTGCTGAACTCGGACGGAGAGCCGGTGCTCTGCTCCTCATGTCTGGCGTACATGCTCTGTGACGGCTGCATGTGCTGGAAATGTGGCATGTTGGACACATTGAGGATCTGTTCGTGGAACACCGCGGTCTGGTGGCTGTTGTGGCTGAAAAAAGACGGAGTCCCGGCGAAGTTAAACGGCATGAGTGTCTGTGCGTCGGTCACCATGCGGCCCAGAGACTTGAGCGGATGGAAGATGCTGTGCGCGCCGGGCAGAGACGGGTAGACAGCCAGACTCCTGTCCCTCACTGCGGGGTGACTGGAGAGTGACACCGACATCGCCACAGCTGATGAGGGGGGATCCGAGGAGAACTTCTCTTGCAGTTTGTATTCAGTTCTGTAGACTGTAAAACATTTTCAGCATTATAAAAACATCTTTGTTTCAATCCAACTTTTTTTTTGTAGAAGTGTAGTTTCTTCTCGATTTTAGATTTCCATTTCCATTTTCTCCATCTGTAGCTTTAAAACTTACAGTTTGGCACAACTTTGATTTGACTTTTTAGACAACAGTTCAACTAATTTTATATTGTCGTCTTAAAATGTACATTGACCAATTCAAAATTAAAGTAAAAGAAGCGTATTAAGACACTTATACCTTTAAAAATAAAGGTTCCTCAATGGTTCTTTGCAAATGTTCAACCAAGACCAAGAACCATTTTGATCGGGTTATTGCAATCTTTATTTTTAGGAGTGTGTCTCTATTGAGCAACACAAACAAACCAAAGAAATCGACTTTCTAAATACACAAATTTTGCCTGCAGAAAGTCAATTTAAAGAAAAGTTTTAACACATTGTGAAATGCTTTATAAATTTACCTAAAACAGAAATAACCTGCAGAGATTTCAAACTCAAAAGTTTCCAGTATTCCCCTACTTTTTCCAGTTGACCATTTGTGACCCTGGACCACAAAACCAGTCATAAAGGTCAGTTTTTTGAAATTGAGATTTATAGATCATCTGAAAGCTGTTTGTTAGGATAGGACAATATTTGGTCGATACAACTATGAAAATCTGGAATCTGAGGGTGCAAAGAAATCAAAATACTGAGAAAATCGCCTTTAAAGTTGTCCAAATGAAGTTCTTAGCAATGCATAGTCAAAAAATAAAGTTTTGATATATTTACGGTAGGAAATTTATGGAACATAATTTTTACTTAATATCCTAATGATTTTTTGCATAAAAGAAAAATCGATCATTTTGACCCATGCAATGTATTTTTGGCTATTGCCACAAATATACCCGTGCTACTTAAGACTGGTTTTGTGGTCCAGGGTCACATTTTTCTAAAATCACTAGAAAAAACACTCTACGCGAGCGCGCCACAAACAGAGGCTAATGAGGGTCATGACATTACAATTTAAGAACAGAGGGTCAGCAAGAAAGGTCAATGAAGCCTTTCCAACTCTTTTAAAAAGCATTAAAGGTGTCATGCTCCATAGACTCCTGACCTCAGCTGGTTATTGCACATAAAGTGTGGGCTTAAATCCATAATGGTAATGCAAAACAAAACACAAATGAGTTATTGCTGTTATCAAAACTACAAATACATTGTTGAGTGAAATTGTTTACAAATGTTCTTACCACTTGTGCAAGTCCTGAGATCCTCCTCTTGTGTTTGGGGCACCTTTGACTTAGCGGCTCAGGAGCGATGGACTGAGGTCTTGCGTGTGTGAAGCTTGAGACAGGTCTGAAGACATATGGTTGAGTGAAGGAAAGCTACTAGAGAGGGGATGCTTTTCCCGGATCTGTGCTGTCATTGGTCAGTCCTGGGTTCATCCTCTGGGAATTGCACTTTAACACGTTGTAGCAGCGCTGAGCCTCCTCTCACAGCTCTTTCATATGCAGCACAGTCTCTAATGTGTTAACTACTGCAGGCGCACTGTTAACCGCTCCTAACCGGGCGACGGTGTGAACGCCACGAGTTCAGTTTAGAGGCTCTTTGTGAAAACCAAAGTCATCGTAGCATTAGTTTAATAATGGGAATTAACCGTGCATGAGCATGGAGTTTCAACACAGATGAAGCATCTGCTGTAGATTATTTCATATCACAGCACTATCACTTACAACTCACAGCCATGTGCTTTATTACGAAAAAAGACCTAATTTGAGTAAAATGGTAAATAAGGTTTTGGTGCAAGATTTAAAATTTTAACACAATTATACATTTTGAGTAAAAAAAAAAAAATGTTCTAAATAATAAGCTCAATAACTATTATTGTTATGAGTCATTTAATTATTCTGCTCGGAGGCACATTTACATCGTATTTTTTGTTTTAATTTTTGGCTTAGCAAAATATAATAAAATATTAAAACCTAATATCAAATATGCTTAATATTAGATTTAATATTAGGTAAACTTAATATAGGTTACCACAAATAACAACAAAATATATTCTTATTAGCAGCAGCACTAATAAGCTTATACTATAAATAATAATAATATGCTAATACATTTTATGAATTATTTACAAATTCTAGGAAAAAAATGTGGGTTTAAGGCAACTTTATTTTTCGGAAAAAAATAAATAAATAAAAATAACAAAATAAATTATTAAACCAAACAATTTATCAGACTACCACAAATGACAAGGAACTCTCAAGGAACAACGGAATTATGCAGTTCTTATTCTTTTTATCATGTCTCATTTATAAATAGAGACAAATTCAACAGATGCTATCTATCAGACTGGAAGAAGTGTTAATACATATGTTTTCTGGCATTCTCCTATTAAACAAGACATTTTTTAATAATCCCAATTTTCCATGGGAATAAACACGTTTCGTTGCATTAGTTCTTGGCGCTTCATCTATTAACCAGCAATGGCAAAACAGGCAAGCGCGCCTAATTAGGCTATTATTAAAGTAGGCTATTTAACCGTAACTAACTATCCCATAACAAGGTTTCCCTCCTTTGTAAATATCAAAAAACTTTTATAAAGATCTACGCATCACACAGTCGACTGGCATTTTCTCCAGAAAGTGAAAACATGAGTCGTGAGATGATTATAAATGTTGCAATAACATAATTCTTTATTTACAATTCAATTTGATTCAACATCAAATAGCATCAGCAAAGCATTATTAGTTGACAACTTGCATAACTGTATTTAAATTTCTCTCGGTATATCTAACTTTGCATAAAAGGCTCACACTAAGATTACACACATCGATGCGGATGAACAGAGATGTTTATGAGACCACAACTGGAAAAAAAATACATCTCAGGAGCGCAACACTGTAAGCTTTCTCCAAAAAGTCCTTATAAATTACATATTGCTTCGATTTCCCATTGCATCATCTTCATTCTCACACATAACTGAGAGGGTAAAATCAAAACTGTACAAATAATAAAACCCACAACTGATCACAAACAAAACATGGAAAATGAGCAATATTGAGACTGGAGGAGAGAGAGAGAGAGAGAGAGAGTGCAGGTGTGTGAGGGAATAGAGAGAGAGAGAGAGAGAGAGACAGGTATGTAGGTATCCAGCAATAGATGAGCAGTAATGAACTGGTTCGATCCTGTCAATGATTCACTATACAAATATAATACAGACAACTTTTGTAATATACAAGACAGTAAAACAGATCTAAGGCAATATGCTAAGTTTTAGCATTTCAAGGTTGTTGCATTTAGCTCTAAGAAATTGGCAGACTATACAAAAAGACATTTAAAGTCTCAGAAAAAAAGAAAAGGTAAGGTAAAGACAATTTTAGGAAATTCAATAGCCGTTACAATTCCATTGATTTATTTCTTTATTTTAGGACAAATGGCTCTTTTTGCACTAGCACTGATAAAAAGACTAGAAAACTCTGCACCACCTTCACATCATGGCTTATATTTATTTCAAAATCTTGACAATCTTTGGACTTTGCAGAGGGTAGTGGTACACGTGCGACCTCAAAACTGGCTATTCTCCAATATGATAGCAGATGCGTCTGGATGTCAGTCCTTGTTCAAGGCATCCAACATTCATCAAAATTGCGATCAAAAAAGCTCGGAATAAATGAGTGCTCGATTTAGTTGACAAATCCTAGCACTGAAATCGATTATTAAATTAAGTTTTTATCCCACACGAGAATGCAGGTGTTTCTCAAAGGATACAGAAAGTTTTGAATGGTGGGCAGAGTGATGTTTCACCCAAACAATATGAAATCAAATTCGTATTTACAGTGTTCAAAGGAAAAGCTAAAGCTATACCAAAACACCAGGTAGGCTATATTCGTACACAACCACGACACCTTCAGCGCATAATGACAGAGCTGGTCGTCGTAAACCTCAGTTGCTGCTGGTACATACAGTATATACTTAATAAAAACATGTAGTAGCCTACTTTTTGTTTTTTTTTTAACACACCAGCTTAAACACAGATGACATGGCGATATTTTCAGCGAAAGCTAAAGGCTGGCAATCTAACCCCGATACAAACCGTGCGCGGACATGAGACAAAACGAAATGAAAGTGGTATGTGTAAGTCTACCGATCAATTCAAAGGTAATGAAATTTGGCTTCGTCCTCAAATAGGCTAGAAAACACGAACTGTATTGCGTACATTACAGCGTTAAGAGTCGACGTGCCTGTAGTGACCGCTGATCCAAATCTGAAGCGTTGATTCGGAGCTTTTCAAAACGGCGAACATTAAGTGTGAATGTAGGAATAGCCACGCAAAACATAAATGCTGCTTTTTCTTATTTATTTGTTTATTTATTTTTTTTTGGCTACACCAGAACTTAAACCTGCTTTTCACTGAGGAACAAGTAGTAGATTTGGATATCTTGTTTTTCTCAAAATAGAAACCACAATAAAAAAATCTGTCTTTAATACTGAGTTTGAACCGGGGAGCAAAAATGTGTCTCCTGAAAAGTCCTGTACAAAAATTACAAAACAAAATAAAATAAAATCTCAAGTAATATTTATTGCTTGTTGTCTTTTCTTACACACACCGGATTCTGCTTGTACCTATAGCATCTGGCATGAAGCACGTCACTCCACACAACAAAGAAAGCACGCTTCAGTGTTGAGTTTATGGCTGTGTTGGGTTCCTCCGGTGGGGCTCCCGGCTAAAGGCTTAGAAGCAAGCGAATATCTGTACACTGTACACACAGCACCCTCCCAGACCCCCACCCAGGAAAGAAGGACCACCTCACCCCAGCTCCCCTTTCTTAGTACCATAGGAATCAGCACGTCCTCATCTTCCCGACAAACAAACACGCTCCTCGTGAGAAACTCCACCGCCCTCGTTCCAGAAACAGTTAAGACCGGACTTTGAGGGGAGGAAGGGGAAATACAATGAAAAACAAAATCAAAAAATAAATATAATACGAAACAGAACCCCCCCCCCATTATTGGTATGTACAACCTACCAGCATTTCATTTTACTAACCACAACGAAACAAAAATCACGTTCTCTCAAACTACTGGACCAAGGAAAACAAAATCCATAGGTATGTTGAACGTTTTTCTTATTCTGAGGCAATTCATCTGCACTCTGAGTGATTTTTCTCTCTTTCTAACCGATGGTTTATAAAGAAATCTACAATGTTATTTAAAAAAGAAGCTATACATTAGAATAAAACTTAATTTAATACACAATAAACCTCTTGACTAAATTAAGTCTAGTTTTACAAACCATCATCTGAATTCTCATAATCTATATGTAGATGCCATTTCAACATCATTCTATCATTATTTGCACTCTGAAATGAAACAAAGAAGAAAACAAAAAGGCAAAATGGCTGAATTTCGAGCGTGGATTTCAAATGCAGTCTTCTTGCCTGTTTTGGAACGTCAGATTGGAAAGGAGTCAGAGAGAAAGACGGTTGGGCGAAAGAACGTCTTCTTATGAAGAGCCAGAAGTCCAGAGGAAAAAAGACAGGGAAAAAGAGAGGGAGGAATACATTCATGGGAGACAAGGATTCCGATGCCACTGTCACGGAGTCTTTTCGGGGAGACCTAAGTCACACTACGGTGAATGCAACGGAGCAGACTGACAGAAAGGGCTTGTACAAGACAGAAGGCCGTGCTCGACTGAAAGAGGGGGGGTTTCTAGGTCCAGAAGATCAAAGTGTCAGTGTGTGTGAGCGTGTGTGAGAGAGAGAAAGAGAGTGAGGGAGAGTGTCCATCCCCTTTGAGCTCCAGTACCCCTGATGCATCCTCTAGAGATGTCCAGTAGGGGGCAATAGACAGGCTCTCTAAAGACCCGTACGGCCCGATAGCAGCTTAAATAGCACTGCATCACTCCAAACTCTCCGTGATCACGCTGCAGCTGAAATCACTCATCAAACATCTTCATTAAACTCGGTTTACTGCATTGGGATGTCGTCTGCCCCGGGTCAACAATACTTCTGCTGTGGGAAAGAGAAAAAGAAATCTGGTCAGACTCAAAACCATAGAATCAATTACAATTTTTCACAGAAATCATATATGAGGCCATTCACGTTGTTGTAAATGAGTAAGGTACAGTTCACCCTCATGTCGTTCCAAACCCGTAAGACCTTCGTTCATCTTTGCAACACAAATTAAGATATTTTAAGACTGTTTTACCGATGTTCTTACTACGTTTCAGGACCTGGGGACATTAATGTCAATGGCAGGGTCAGAGAGCTCTCCGATTTCATCAAAAATATCTTAATTTGTGTTCCGAAGACAAACTAAGGTCTTACAGGTTTGGAACGACATGAGGGTGAGTAATTAATGACAGAATTTTCATTTTGGGGTGAACTAACCCTTTAAGGGTTTGGAATGACATGAGGGTGAGTAATTAATGACAATTTTCATTTTGGGGTGAACTATACCTTTAAGTATTTTTGCCTTAATAGGTAATAGTGATACTTGTTGATAGAGGCAGGACTACAGTTCCCAGCATGCATAATGTGAACTACATTTTTAATGTTTTTTGGGTTATTTAGTGAAGATTCATTTTTGAAATATATATATATATATATATATATATATATATATATATATATATATATATATATACACACACACACACACACACACACAAACAACAAAAATTAATGAGAATGTGCTTGTGGTATACTATTTTGCATGCAGCTAGGTTTTTATTTTATTTATTTTTTTTATACATTTTTTAGGTGGACCCTGAGCCAAAGAAATACTGTAATAAATCATGACAGGTGAAGTACTTTTTAAAAGCTCTTGTAACCCAGTTTCATGTACCCTTCACTGAAATGTGTTGTAATGCCAAACTTTGTGTTGCCATGAAGAGATAATTACAGCTCAGAAACAGAGAGTAATAATTCATTAAACCTCCACTAATGGCAAAATGCTAAATTATTAAAAGACTGGTGACTATACGCACATCTTGGGAATAAATCAGCGGACTGAGATTTCAACAGTCTATGGACTTATAAAAACACGAAGTGCACACGATCAAACTGATGCAACTTGGTTAAATATTCATACTATTTAATGAAGCTTAAAAGCTGCAGCGGACTGTGTAAAGCATAAAAAAATCTTTACTATGTAACTGGTGAGAGAGTGCATCACTTAAGAAAATATATTAAAGAACTATTTTAAAGGAAAAGATTTTAAAGGATTCAAAAGCTTGGTGTCAGTAAGATTTTAGGAAGAAGTTTTGTTATGCTCACCAAGCCTGCATTTATTTTATCAAAAACATAGTAAAAATAGTAATGTGAAATATTATTACAATTTAACTGTTGTCTGATTTAATATATTTTAAATGCTTAATTAGCATTTGAGTATTGCTCCAGTCTTCAGTGTCACATGATACTTCAGAAATGATTCTAATATGCTGATTTAGTACTTAAGAAACATTTCTTATTAATATCAATGTTGAAAACAACTTTTTCCCCCCGGAATTTTGTTGATGAATAGAAAGTTCAAAGGAACAGCATTTATTGAAATATTCTGGAACATTATAAATCTCTTTACTGTCACTTTTTATAAATTTAATGAACCCTTGCTAAATAAAAGTATTAATTTCTTTTAAAATAACAAAAATAAAAATGCTGACTCCAAACTTTTGAAAGATGAATATACGTATATACTATAAATAATATACAAATATACACACAGTAAAAAGAAACTAAAAATGCACTTAAAACTATTATTTACATGATTAAACCACAATATAAGATATTAATATTTAGTTAGATGGAGTTCAGGGAGAGCAGGAATGTGTGTGCGGGTATGTTTGGTCAAACCCTAGCTGACTTATAGACGTCATGTCTGATATTTAGCACTCAAAGTCTGTCATGTCTGCATACATGATCTCTTTATCCACCTCAAACTGCCACTAATTGCCAGCAACTAATCACATCACTCTCCTATTATGCCTAGTTCTGCATCATCCCTCTCATCTGCAAAATTACTCAGGATAATTAGAGTAAATTATTAACGAGCTAGTTGCAGAGTCGACTACGCTATTTGGTGACCTCAGACACTTAAAGTCTGACCATTAGACATTCTACATCTAATGGTTTGAGTAAATAAATGCATCCAATAAATCTACTGCGCATCGCTTTTTACTAAACTCCTGGGTGGAACATTGAAGAGTTTAAATGTGCTTCATTAACGATCAAAAGTTTGAGAGTTTGACAAGCATTGCAAAGTAGTTTCACTTTAAAGTAGCTTGAGCTTTTAAACCATCTAGTTTAGTTGACTGTTGGGAACAGCGGAGCTCAAATGGGTTCACAAAAGACAATAAACATTCACACTTTTCATAGACAAAGGTGTCACATGACTCTGTATGTGTCTAACCTGTTCAGGGCCCATGTTGGCCATGCCGCCCCCAGGTCCAGAGTTCATAGAGCTCATGCTCATCTGGTTGCCCATTTGGCCCATGTTGCTTGAGTTGGTGGCCATGGACACATTGAGGTTCATGCCGTTACCATTATACATGTTGTTATTGGTCTGCTGGCCGAACTGAGGTGGCGACTGCTGAGTGAACATACTGTGGAGGGAAGCAGATAAATGTACAAGAACCTTCAAGTGGTAAAAACATTTAATTTAGCTTCCTGAGACAAAAATGTTTTTTTTTCTGTGACACAAAAACAGTATTATTTATAAAATTATAGTGGATTTGGGTGTCCGCCATGACACTTGCTATGAGAAATACTGCAAGTGGAGTGATCCAGTGGTGAAACCACTGGAGTGCTGTTATCACTAGATTATCGCACCGCTGGAAAGGGCTCTCAGCCAATCAGATTTGAGGACCAATTCAACTGCACGCACAAATGCACAGGCGCGCTGTATATCATTTCATATTAAAGCGCAATTAAAATATGATGTGTGTCAGATCTGCGTCACATTTAGCAGCGGCAGCTCTTAAAAAAAAAAAATATCAGCCAAAAAACCTAATAACCCAGCTGCTGTGATGTCTGTTAATCAAAGAACAAAAGAAAAAAAGAGGAAATTAATAACTTTTGTAGCTTTAAGGATTCATCTATATTTAATTTAGAATTTAGTGTTTGATAACTTTATTCAATTTCTATATATTTCCTACTTGCTGAAGGTCACAGGTGGCTAAATATGACATTTATTATAATGGGTTTATGTGAAGATTGTTTTAAATTAAATGAAAAGTTGTTATTTTTTTAAAGTCTAATAAATGGTAAAATTGATAGCTCTCGTTTATACTGTAATATAATCAATGGTGAAATATCTATTTCATAGAGAGATCAGTATTGGTATCAGTGATACTCGCCTTCAGTCATAAAAAAAAAGATGCCACTAAACAAATATTAAAAAGATACTGTCTTTATGTTGTTTCTACATTAATTTGAAGATGCGTGTGAAATTATTGCAATATAAAACTATATTCAAAAACTTTAATGTTAGGTGAGATTACTCGCGATTCATTTCAGAAAAAAATGTGTGGTTAATTAAAGTATTTTAATTGATTGACAGCACTGATATATACACATACACACACAATGGAGAAATATGTATTTAAACAATAGCAAATATGTCAACATACTTTACCAGTCGAAAAGGTTAAACCAAAAAAGTGGTGTTTATTTTGTGTGAGAGCGAGTGTCATGTGAGACATAAAACTGCACCTGTTGGCATTCATGTTGCCCTGTGTCCAGCCGTTCATGTCAGGGGAGGACTGGAAAGAGGTGTTGCCCTGTGCCTGTTGCATCAAGGGACTCTGGGCGTGGCCCATCCTGGGAGACATGAGGGGGCTCTGAGGGGTGGCGGCACCACCGAACCCGCCGTCCGACTGCTGACTCATACCTAACACACATACATGCAGACATGAGGAGACAAATTCTGGTTCGAAATAAACATACATCAAAGAAATATTTAACACAAATTAAGTAATTATTACTATACAGCACTTTTCACATCATATTCACCCTCACGCTGTCAGACAACATCCCCATTTAGCACCTAGAAATTAATTATAATTGCAGCTATGACAGGAACAATGATTAAAAATGACAAAATCAAAATCTAAACACGTTTGTTGTTTAGATTAGCTGATCATCATTTTTAGAAATGTCAAAGCAGGAATCATATTGAGAACATTTCAGCCCATCTCCATAATCAAAAGTGAGGAATCAAGAGTATACTAGTTGGGTTTAGAGGTGTTATAAGCAGGCAGTAAGGAAGAGTTACACATGCAGGTTAGCGTTAGTGGCTGAGACCGCCAGAGGGGTGGGTGGGTAATGGGCGGGATTGGGGGGGTGGGGTCTGGGTCACCAGATAATTGGTTTAAAAATCAACTGCTCCGCCTCCACTGATCACCATCAGCCAATTAGTCTAGGCAGGACAGACACTGACACATATGACACAGCACAGGCATAGACACAGGCACAATTATCAACAATTTAACACAATGTAAGCTTGGCTTAAATGATATACGGACTCTGATTGCATCAGTAGCTCATGTATTACGTTTAGATTACTGTGGCAACATGAATGCTCTAGATTATGTCAAGTATGATTATGAAAATTCAATCTTAATGTCTCTGATCTGTTGAATTTTGCTGATTACCACAGAATAATTTCAACTCGTACTTCAGTTTGTAAAAAAGAATGCAAAATGCAATTAGTGTATAATTTCAATGGAAGCCCAACAGGGTCATTGAGTGGGTGGCAAAGTTTAAAATATGCAAAATATCACACTATTTGTTTTTACAAGATGAGCTGCAAATCTTAATTTTCTGTGGTAATAGATAGTATGCTGATTATAGACATTAAGTTGGAAATAACCTGAAATATTGCTGTAATATATTCTAATTACATGTGGGAAAACATTAAAGTGACTCTTCTGCCCTCTAGTGCCACATTCTACCATAACCATTATGATCTTTCAAGGGCACTACATAAATAAAATTATTTAATACTGCTTAACTAGTGGGAAAAAGTGCTAAATAACCTATTAGCTTACAATACTTGACTAGACAACTACAAACAGATATTTAAAAGCTCAAATACTCACTGAAACAGTTCTCAAAGTTCAGATTTCGAATATGAATTTTATTAGATACAAATTAATTTTGGACTTTAGTTTTACGGCAGCATCTAATATCATAACACAATAGACAATAATATAATCCTGACAATGCATCTCATTAATTATTAAAAATCCTGTCATTATTTATCTATCCTAATGTCATTCCAAAACCTGGATGTCTTTCTTCCAGTGTTATTTTAGTATTATTTATATACTATTAAGATATTTATTAATATTTTGAGCAGATTTTTATATTTTGACTTTTCATTTTAATTTCGGTTTTAGTAATTTCGTTACATGCTTTTTGTTATTAGTTGTTTTTTACATTTCTATTTAGCTTTACTTTTATATCGGTTTTAGTCATTTTAGAGCTTCAGCTTATTTTTTGCCAAGGCAATATTTCTAAATTTCATTTAAGTTTTTTAGGTTCAAGCTTTTCTCATGTAATATTTATATTTTATTTCAGCTTTATTTCAATAACCGAAAATTTTAATAATAGTTTTAGTTAACAATAACAACACGTCTTTCTTTCTTCCATGGAACACAAAGGTGAATTTTTAAGAATATCCTATTTTTTAGAATTTTAAAAATATCCTGACTACTTTTTATTTTTCTAACACATTTTTATGGTCATTCTGGAGTACAATCCTCATTCACTTTCATTATATTTTTAAGGCTGGAAAATTCACCATTTGTTTTCCATAAAAGAAAAAAGTCAAAGGGTTTGGAACAAGAGGGTTAGCAAACGATGTGCAAAATAATCATTTTTGCACAAACGAATCATTTAATTTTTTTAGAATGTGATTTTTAAGATCAGATGTGACTGTAGTTGCTGGATTAGTATTTTTAAACATCTGACCTGTATCTCAACTACTGCATTTCTAATTAAACCATGTTGATTGGCCCTGGACGTCATTGATTTTTCACCGCACGTTCAGATTGCACAAGTTCAGCCTGTAGTGTTGCTGGTCGCAGGTGTTTGTGCGTGTGTGTGGAAGCGCATGACACACAGACAGAGAGAAAGGGCAGGCAGTACCTGAGCTGGGGAACTGAAAGGCACTGTGCTGCATTTGAGGGCTCATAACAGCCCCAAACTGTCCGCTCAGACTGCCCAGCATCCCCTGGTTAGCTAGACTCATCTGAGAGCCATGCATGGCGCTGTGGGAGAGGAGCTGGGGGGCGGGGAGGTTGGGAGAACCGGGGGAGAAAGGGCTGCTGGAGGGGGGCGGCGAGGCCAGTCCTGTACCGTAGTTAGGCGGATAGGGGAACTGCTGGGGGTTGGCCTGGGGGATCCGCGGGTTGCTCATGGTTCCGGGCATGCCTGCTGCGGCCGCCGCTGCCATGTTGGGCGGCAGGTTGAGGCCCTGGGCTCGCATGACCATGCTGCGCTGCTGCTGCTGCTGCTGTTGTTGCTGCTGCTGCCGCTGTTGGTCCAGCTGACGCTGACGCAAGTGATTACTCAGCAACTCTCTCTGCCGCTGGGCCAGCATCTGAGCGTTGATTGTCCCCTGGGAAGACAGAGAGAGTTAGGCGTGTTATTTAGGCAAGCTCCGACATCGGAGCACAAGTGAGAATGCAGGAAGATATTCGGCGTACCTGATTTGGAACGTTGGGTCTTAGAGGTAGGTTCATATTTGACACTCCAGTCATCTGATTCATCATAGGCTGACGATTCTGGAACAGACACAAACAGAAGCAGAAAATAGTAATATTATTTCAAAAGAAACATGACTCATTCTACTCATTCAACACTTAAGCAATACATTTAAAATAACTAATCTGTTCAATACAATAGCACTCTTGTTTGTAAGACACTGACTTGATGAACAAGGAGTTAATAGTGCTGTCAAATCGATAAATCGCATCCAAAATAAAAGTTTGTGTTCACATATGTGTGTGTACTGTGTATATTTATATGTATATATAAATGTACACACATACATGTATATAATATGTAAGAAATATTTAGATGTATATATATTCATATTTATATATGATGTATAATATATATAAATATATATTACATATATTTCTTAAATATATACATGTACGTGTGTATATTTATAGACAGTACACGCAAATATTATGTGAACAAACTTTTATTTTGGATACGATTAATCGTGATTAATCGATTTAATAGCACAAGTTAATATTAATTGAAAGGCATTTTTTAAACACAATATGATCATAAAATTGGAATTCTATGTAGCAAACGAGCAGAAGTGGAGTAATAAAAACAGAAAAATGCTCTAATGCTGTAATACAAAATTTCATCAGTCTTTGAATGGCACTGAAACTAGCCATATATATATATATATATATATATATATATATATATATATATATATATATATATATATATATTTATTTATTTATTTATATATGTATATATTTATGTATGTATGTATATGTATATATACATATACATACATACAGTATCTCACAAAAGTGAGCACACCCCTCACATTTCGGCAACCATTTTAGTATATCTTCTCAAGGGACAATACTATAAAAATGAAACTTGGATATATTTTAGAGTAGTCAATGTGCAACGTGTATAGCAGTAAAGATTTGCTGTCCTCTGAAAATAACTCAACATACAGCCATTATTGTTTAAAAAGCTGGCAACAAAAGTGAGTACACCCTAAGTGATAACAGCTATGTAACCATGCAAATTATTGCATTTAACCATGCAAAGCCACATGTCCTATTTAACCATGCAAAGCCACATGTCCTATTCATCATGTTCATGTTTTTGTCTGCTTGATAGGACCATACAAATTTGTGTATCTTGTATTAGAGCAGTTAAAATTTGGTGCTTTGAGTACAATTCTCTCATACTGACCACTGGATGTTCAACATGGCACCTCATGGCAAAGAACTCTCTGAGGATTTGAGAATTAGAATTGTTGCTCTCCACAAAGATGGCCTAGGCTATAAGAAGATCAGTAACACCTTGAAACTGAGTTACAGTACAGTGGCCAGTGTCACAGAGGTTTTCCAAGACGGGTTCCACTCGGAACAGACCTCGCAAGGCTTGATAAAAAAAAAGTTAGGTCCTCGTGCTGTGCGTCAGGTGCAGAAGATGGCTTCAAAAAACATACGCATGAGTGCTGCCAGCATTGCTTTAGAGGTTGCAGAAGTGGAAGGTCAGCTTGTCAGTGCTCAGACCATATGGCGCACACTGCAACAAGTCAGTTTGCATGGCCGTCGTCCCAGAAGGAAGCCTCTTCTGAAGTTGGCTCACAAAAAAGCCTGCAAACAGTTTGCTGAAGGCAACCTGTCCAGGAGCATGAATTACTGGAACCATGTCCTGTGGTCTGATGAGACTAAGAAAAACTTGTTTGGCTCAGATGGTGTCCAGCATGTGTGGTGACGCCCTGGTGAGGAGTACCAAGAAAGCTGTGTCTTGCCTAGAGTCAAGCATGGTGGTGGTAGCATCATGGTCTGGGGCTGCATGAGTGCTGCTGGTACTGGGGAGCTGCGGTTCATTGAGGGAAACATGGATGCCAACATGTACTGTGACATTCTAAAGCAGAAGATGATCCCCTCCCTTCACAAACTGTGCCGAACGGCAGTTTTCCAATATAATAATAACCCCAAACACACCGCCAAGATGTGATGATGAAGCTGAGGGTGAAGGTGATGGAGTGACCAAGTATGTCTCCAGACCTGAACCCTATTAACCACATGTGGGGCATCCTCAAGCGGAAGGTGGATGCCAGCAACAAACTGTGCAGCTCTGGTCAATTCCATGCCCAGGAGGATTTAGGCAGTGCTAGATAACCGTGGTGCCCCTACAAAATATTGACACTTTGGACACAGTTTTGACATGTTCACTTAGGGTGTACTCATTTTTGTTGCCAATTATTTGGACAATAATGGCTATATGTTGAGTTATTATATTCAGAGGACAGTAAAGTTGTACTTCTATACAAGCTGCACATTGACTACTCTAAAATATATCCAAGATTCATTTGTGTAGTATTGTCCCTTGAGAAGATATACTAAAACTGTTGCTGAAATGTGAGGGGTGTACTCACTTTTATGAGACACTGTATATATATATTTTTCTTGCTATATGTATTTAAAATACTTGCTGCATTTAACAGTGCATTATGTACGTATGTACTTGTGTGTGTGTGTATATACAGTTGAAGACAAAATTATTAACTCCCTATAAAATATTTCATTATTTTTTTTAAATAATTCCCAAGTGCTGTTTAACAGAGAGAAGATTTTTTCAACACAGCATTTCCAAACATTAAAGTTTATTTAGTAAGCTTGGAATGTTTGTAATACAAATAGAAACAAAATTATAACCAAGAATAAAAAAGTCTACAGGTCAAAATTATTAGCCCTCTGATGTTAATAGTCAATGGTGTATCCCTTTTGCTTGATAGCCTTTAGTCGTTTGTTGTAGTTCTCAACAAGTTTCAGGCATGTCTCTTGAGGAGTCGCAGCCCATTCCTCCTCAGCAGATCTCTCAAGCTCCTCCAGATTTGTTGGTCTCCTGGCATGGACTCTGGTCTTCAGTGTGCCTCACAAATTTTCTATTGGATTTAAGTCTGGGCTTTGTGCAGGCCAGTCAAGGACGTTCACTTTGCTCATTTGGAGGTAGTTCTACACAAGAAATGAGGTCGCTATCATGCTGGAAGACAAAACATTGACCCAAACCATTTTTTGTCGCAGATTGCCTGAGGTTGTCTTTCAAAATCTTCTCGTAGTCTTCCGTTTTCATGATTCCTTCGACCCTGACAAGATTCCCAGCTCCAAACACACTGAAACATACCCACAGCATTATACTCCCACCTCCATGTTTCACTCTGAAGATGGTGCTCTTTGGGTTGAGAACCTGTCCCTTCTTACTCCAAACATAGGCAACATCTCTATGGCCAAAGTGCTCTACTTTTGTCTCATCTGCCCAAAGCACACATTTCTAGTATGTATAATTTGTTTTTCATTCTAGCTTGGAGGTGTCTCTTCTTCAGAAGAGGAGTTTTTCTTGGTCTGCAACCTCACAGTCCTCTGTCCGGGCCTCTAGTGTCCATCTTCATTGAGACATTAATCCCAGACTTGACTAAATCATTCTTGGCAGTTGTTCTTAGGTCTTTACAAACCTCTCTCAATAGTTTTCTTTACAAAGTTTTTGAAATCTTTCACTTCCTACCTCTGTTCTCTACTGTGTGGGTCTCTTCAAACTTCTTGATAATACTTCTCATGGCTGTTCTTGACACTTGAAAACTCTTTGATAAACATGTATATGCTTCTCCTCCTTTGTGAGCATTAACAATTCTTTTTCTCAAGTCTAAAATTTTTTTTTGTCTTTGCCATGATGACAGTACATATTATTTTACTAGTTTTGAAAGATACTTATCCTCAGCTTACAGTGTAATTTAAAGGCTTAAAGGATTAATTAGGTTAATTAGGCAAGTTAGGTTAGTTAGGCAAGTCATTGAACAACAGTGGTTTGTTCTGTAGCCAATCAAACAGATCATTTCTTAAGAGGGCTAATAATATTGACCTTAGCAATTTTTTATTTTTTTATTTTATAAATAATTATTTTATTCCAGGCAATTTGAAATAAATAAAGCTTTCTCCAGATGAAAAATATAAGAAATACTGTGTTAAAATTCCCTTGCTCTGTTAAACATCACTTGGGAAATATCTGAAAAAGAACTGAAATTTCATAGGGGGCTAATAATTTTGTCTTCAACTGTGTGTGTGTGTGTGTGTGTGTGTGTGTGTGTGTATATATATATATATATAAATCTTAATTAAATTTAAAATGAAAATCTAATTATATATAATCACTGACTGTAGCTTCAAATTGTTAGAAACTCAACAGTTATGAGGCATGACCCCTAAATAAACCCAAAATGAGGTCAAGGATCAATTCCTGAAATGTCCAGCAGGGGGCAGCTAACCACAGACGGTTCTATTTCACTAGTCTGATATAGATTTAATTACACATTTTGCTTTAAAATGCATGTATATGAAGAGAAAAAAAGATTATACATTTAAGTATTTGAATTAACAAAGCTAAGTGTCACCAATTAAGTGTCACATGGAAACTTTCCATTGTATTGTCTGTATACATTTTAAAGGGTTTTGTTAAAGGTTTTTTGTCAATACAATAGAAGTTAATGGTTACCAAAATTGTTTGGTTACCAATATTCTTACAAATATCTTCTTTTGTGTTCTACAGATAAAAGAAAGGCATGAGAGGTGGCATGACATGGGAGAACTATCCCTTTAACTAAAATCACTGTGCTTAATATTGATGGCATAATTATGATTAAGAAATAAAAATACAGCCATTTTTATTTTACTTTAATCAGGACTGTTTTTCTTCTCATGTATGAGAGTGTAAACTCTACCTGCTGTGCTTGTAGTCTGTGTTGCAGCTGCAGTCTGAGTGTATTGGGTTGGGTGGGGACGCCCCCGGCGGGCCTGAGTCCTGGTCTAGCCTGCATTCGGAGCATGGGGTAACCTGGCCTCTGCCCCATCTGTCCCGTCATGCCGTGGAAGCTGGGGTCCTGCATGGGCGTGTACCCACCCTGCTGCATGTGGGCCTGGGAGGTGGCGTACTGCTGCTGGCCATACATGGGCGGCTTCTGATCCATCATCATACTGGGGTCCTGACCGGGGAACTGATCCTGCTCCACCGGCTGAGCCTGAACACAAGGGTGAGGATACACCATTAAATGTAAATAAACTTAATAATGCAAGTTATTTAGCATACATTATGTGTGTGCGATATTAATAGCTGGTGCACATAAAATATCAGACAGTTTTGGTCCTGGATTTTGTATTGATAAACTGAAATTTAAGCAACCAAAAAAGAATTGTCTCTCATGTAAATGCTCAATCAGAGTTTCATTCTGCTTTTTTCATAGCAGAAAGATGGCAACAAAACAGCTTGTAAATAATATCATGTAAAATTACATTTTCCTCAGGAAATCCATTCAATGCTCATATTTTGTTAGTTAGCTGCAAAAAAATAACTTGACAGAGGATTTACTGTTTTCTTCATTTAGTTTGCACAAAATCTGTAATGAAAGCAATTTTTATTACAGCTGCTGTTTAAATGTTTATATTTCAACAACAAATAGGATTAGAAACATCATTATATTAAAAAGTTTATATAAAAACGGCCTTATGTGCAACTTTACATATAAAGACAACTCAGTTTTTATTTGAGTGTTGATTATTAAGTATATTTGATTAATGAACTGATTAATAATAAAAAATAAAAAAAAACATTCATTTTCAAATTAATAAAACCTCAGTTTTGGAGTTTTAGTAAAAAAAATATTTTGGTGCATCACTAGTATTTTGATTAGTCAAAATATAATATAAAAGAAAAAAAAAGGTTTTCCTCATTATTTAATGTAAGTTTGAACAAACTGTGTCATGAAAACAAGTTTTTATTACAGCCACCGTTTAAATGTTTATATTTTCAACAATAAATTGGAGTAGAAACAATTATATCATTAAAAATTTAATATAAAAACTGTCTGTGTATTTAACTGTATGGGCATGTGTATATGTTTAGATACAACTCAGTTTTCATTATTAAGTCAATTTGATTAATTAATTGATTATTAAATAAACATCAATTTCAGTTTTGGTGTAAAAAAAAAAAATAATTTCAGTGCATCACTAGTATTTTGATAGTCAATATAGTGAATGAAAAAAAGACTGGGTTGTAGAACAAAAGTGTTCAACCTACCTGTCCCACTAAAGCCGGGATGCCTAGAGCACGGTCAATCTCCTCTAGGCCGTCAAAATCTTTAAGAACCGTGTAGAGCTGGCTGAGCAGAGTGCCCTCATCGGCCGGACCCTCAGAGGCAGGAGGGCACAGAACGTCCTCCTGAGAAACGCTGTACATAGAGCTTACAGAGATGAGAGACTCTCATTAAAGAACTGAGGCATGAATGATGGGATATCCCATCACAGATTACATCTGAGTGGATTTGTCTAGTTATTTTCTTCTGGAAGGACAAAATCAACACATGCACACAGCACACACCTCCAGTAAAGTGGCGGACCAAACAATAGTAACAATAATAAATGCTGTTTACCTGTTCTGGTTCCCAAATGGCACCGGCTCTATAGGCATCACACTGTCTGGCCATGGAGCCGTCTGATTGGGCGGTGCCTGTTGCTGGGGAAACTGGTGGCTAGCCATGCCCATGTCCATGCTTGACTGGGCTGAGAAAGAAACAGCAGATGATTAAAACTACAGCAAATACCATTTTTAATTGTAAATAATCACCTACTAAAAAGTCTACTCTTCCTGCTCTATGTCTGTTTACCATTAGGCATCATCTGGGACTGAAGCATCGGTCTGGGTCCAGGCTGGTTGTTGGGCCTCATGGGCATGCCTGCGCCAGAGTTGGGCACCATGCGAGTGTGGAGCGGCCCCTGCGGGAGAGAGTGCTGGCCGGCGGGAGCAGCTGTGACGGGTGAGGCCGCGCTACCGACGGGACCAGGACCCTGTGCGCCCCAACCGTCCTGTTGCATACCTACACGGGGACCGTTATTACCCATGACTCCTTTAAGAAAGAGAAAGAGAAGGGCTTTTAGTTTGAAGGTAAATTTTATTAAATACAAACTAAATGGCATTAGCAACATACAGTCAAACCAAAAATTATTCAGACACCAGATAGAATTTTTTATATTTTTTTACTAGTGGGTGCAGGACACTATAGTTCATCTATGTAAGTGAGGATAGCAAAATAAAGTAAACTGTGACATATTATACCCAAAAATTCTTCATACAGTGGACTAACAGTAAAACTGAGAAAAAATTTGGGACCAAAAATTTGATTTGACACTTTGACCTGACCTTGTTTTGTTACATACCTTTCTATCAAAGTTATCTGACATTATCAAGATGAATTTGTTCTTGTCATATTTTATTACCATTTTCTAAACAATAAACTGTGATAACGTGAGAAATTCTGAAGGTGTCTGAATACATTTTGGTTTGACTGTAATTCATCTGTGATTATCAAGATGAATTTGTTTTGACAGAGTTTAACTCTGAGTAACGTGACATTTTTGAATATTCAGTGGGAAATTACACTACTGTTCAAAAGTTTGTGGTCAGTGAGATATTTTTTAAAAGAAATAAACACTTTCATTCAACTAGAATGAATTAAATTGATCAAAAGTGACAGTATAGATATTTATAATGTTAAAAATGATTATTCAAAGATATATTAAAACAGAAAAAATATGTTAAATTGTAATAATATTTTAGAATAATACCATTTTTATTTAAATTGGGTTGTGAAATTTGGGCTATGATAATATTATTCAGTGGAAAAACAACATTATTCCATAAGTGAAGAAAAAGGTAATTTTTTTGTATGAAAGGTAATGAAAACATTTTTATTTAATAAAAATATGCACTGATAAATGGCGCATAACACCACAGACATTTTTTATGAAAGGAAATGCGTCAGTATTAATCTCCATTAAGGTTCAATTATTGTTATTAACAAACAATTAACTACAACTTTTGCCTCAATAAACTCCTAATTTGCTGCTTATTAATAGGTATTGGGTAGGATTAGGGATGTAGAATATGGTCATGCAGAATATGTGCTTTTTAAGTACTAATAAACAGTCAATATGTTAATCATAGGAATGCTAATAAGCAACTAGTTAATACGGAGAATTGGCCCCTATAATAAAGTGTTACCAAACTGTCTAAAAATAAGGTACACTGTTGTTGCCAGGTCTCTTATAATAGTTACTCAAAATACATAAAAGCTTTCAATATATCTTCACAAATTTCTGTGGATTAAACTGTCAGTCTTCATTCCCAAACAAACATGTCTGTATGTTTTGTAAAGCTTGTCTGACGTCTCAACAGTAACAAAGACCTAAGCTAAGGGTTAACTTACAAAATAAATTAGATGTAGAAAAAAATTGTTATATATAAAAATACAGTATCATTTCATACTCAGGAATGTGATATTTAAAAAACAGACCACCTGAAAAACATGTTGACACCAGAAGCCCTGCTATTCTTTCCTAAGGTTATGAGTCATTCATATCTAGCCGCTCAGTCTCACCGTATGCGCACATTCAGTTGCAAGCAAATGCAACCCCACCACACATAAACACACAACAAAAGGCGCACAGAGGGGCATGCTTTTGATCTGACTCAACAGTTTTGTGCCGTTTTACACATTTGTCTTCCTCTCGGCCAACAGCGTCATGGTTGACTGTGCATTACTGATCACGCTGAAACTTTGGTTTGTACATGGTCGGGACGGCATTGGAACTTTCCTCTCATTGTAGGTGTTAAGTGTGGGGGAAGCCCTGTGTTCTGCAGCATTTGTACAGACAAACTTCACTTCTGTCCTGCATTTTTCGTTATTGCATCAGTGGCACAGCACTGCACTTCTGACCCCAGCTAAACTCACCTGCATTGACGGGGTGATTAGGCATGACACCGTGGTTTCCCATCATGCCTTGCTGCTGCATGAGCGAGTAAGGGCTGTTGTTCCTCATCAGAGGGTACTGACCCTGAGCACCTTTAGCAGGCATGTTCATATCCAAAGACACGCTTCTGACCGGAGGAGCTCTGCCAGGCTGACCTGGTCGAGGAGCACTGAAATCTATGAACACAAACAGCAAATATCCAGTAAATTACAAAATTGAAAAAAAGAAAATGTATGTGACTTTCAAAAACTTGGAGTTGAAGACTTCTAGTCTCTTATGCTCACCAAAGCTGCATTTATATGATCAGAATACAGTAAAAACAGTGATATTGTGAAATAATTACAATTCGATGTACAATGCAAGAGTTTTCTACTGTAATGTTTTTTCCAAATGTAATTTATTCCTGTGATGCAAAGCTGAATTTTCAGCAGCCATTACTCCAGTTTTCAGTATCACATGATCCTTCAAAAATCATTTGCTGATTGGTGCTCAAAAACATTTCTTATTATCAATGTTGAAAATAGTTGTATAGTGTGTGAGAGAAAATATCCACACAGCTGAAATGATGCAGGTGAGCAACAAACGTGTCATGAGAAACTCATGTTCCACCTGCTTACAGTTTCGGTCAGCCTCTGGGCACACTTGAATAGTTTCAGGGTGTTTCGGAAAAAAATATGACATGTAAACGTGTAACACTCTGGGTTCCCTTCATTTTCACGCTTGTGTAACTCCAAATATTTTTGCAAATCATTGAGACAGTTTGTGGACAGGAATTTTCCTACTGCTGTCACCTTGTAAACAAATGCAAATAAAATCCAAGACTACTCAGCGGAACTCCTTGTAAACACACATTCTCACTTACTATTGGATAGGATTATGATCTCAGAGTTGGTTAAAGGTGACATACAGTTGTCCTAAAGGAAGTTGATTATACAACATAAGGGCAAAGCTCAAACCAATGTGTTACACTGGTCTAATCTTACATGGGCGTTCAAGAGGGTGTGTGTGCATAAATATAATCCATAAGGAAATTATATGACTATTTGTACACAAGCAAGCACGCTTGGGAATAACTTGCAATGTTTGTGAATTTGTTCACTTGTTGTCTTTTAAAAGCGCAGTTAAATCAGCAAAATTTAATGTGAAAAAGGTACACTGTTCATTATCAATAGCGTTGAGATGAAGCACAGATCACACAGAAGTCAAACTAAGTACCTTACTGATGGTCAGCACAACGAATTTGCAAAACCAGCTTGAACATGAGCGACTCTTTTTGCCCTCACACAGATTCCTATTGGAATGACTGGATTTCACCAGATTTTTTGATGCAAAAATTGACGCAAGTTGTCCAGAGTCTGTCTGCAGATTTGAGCAGACAGATTTCACCGAAAATCACATAGTGTATGATGGACAGATTTTTTAGCTTTAGACTCTGATTCCATTAAGCTGGAGGATATCAAACATGTTCGATATTCTGAGGCAATTTTACAACACACGTTGTGATTTGCCATACATCTTCTAGAAATGAGGCACGTTTCTGGACGAATTTGTTGCGTTTAGAACAACTTGAAATTCTGGTAGTGTGTGATCTTCACGGGGCATTTACGCGACACCGTTTTCAACTAAAAACAGTAAACCTTTTATGCATTTTGGTTTGGTTTTAAAGTGCAAGTTTTTGAAAACGATACCATTTATACCATTTACCGTTTATGTGTAAACTACAAAAATGAGAATTTGTGAAAACAGTGACATGCACATGCGTATTACGATGTTCAGTCTCTTGGAATGTGCACAGTGTTGCTTTACAAAGTGACATCCCCAACTACTAGCCTGGCATGCATAATACAGCATTTTAGTCATTTTTGTGGATCCAGAGAGGCTTTTGCACCACGTAGATCTATGAACTAGCCAGCATGGTGGTTCCTAGAGAACCAATTTCCCCCTCAGGCTGTTTTCCTGGTTGCATGTGCACCGGCAGAGGGGACCCCGAAGCGGCCGACAACAACGTCTTTATTCGCAACATTTACGAATGTCAACAACTGGTGAATGGAGCTGCTTTTGTTGTGTGTCGTGGGTTTCATTATAACAGAGATGGAATGTTCATGGAGTAAATATTTTTACATGGCTTTTAAAAAATGCCAGGTAGCCAGTGTTTCGTATGCGTTTGGCCAATCAGCGTAGACGTACGTCACTGGTAGCTCCTAAAGAACTGTTTTAGACCTAATCATTGATGTGTGAACGTACCATCAGTCGTTTAGTTTTTCTTTGCAACTGTTTACCAATTTGGCAAGTACATAATGCCAAGTGTTTTAAAATCTGTTCAGATTTCATAAGTCGTGTACTATATTCCAGCCATTGGATAAAAACTGTAGGAGAATGAGTGTGTGTGTGTGTGTGTGTGTGTTACTCACTCTGTTGGCTCACAGCCTGTAGTGCTCTCTGTTGCTGGGGACCCATGCTGGCTCCACCCTCTCCAGTCATCTGCAGGATGTCATTGATGATTGACTGCTTGTCCACAGCAGCAGGCAAAGACACAGGCCGGGAATCTGAGAACAGGCCCGGCTGACTGTTTTGTAGATCATCCAGAATATCATCCAGCTCGCTCGACTGCAAACACACGAGGGAATTCCTCTAGCTTAGTATTTTCATTAGTCATTAGTCTAATAAAATATCAAAAACATGTTTGTCAAGGTCACATTTCTGGTGGGTTTTGGATGCACATGAAAATATCCTCTTGTATATAACATACCAATGCATCTTATCACACATAACAATATAGTGACAAGGTTTGGTATCTCAGTCTTGTGGATTTAGACCTCAGCAGGGAAACGCTGGAGAGTTCGAAGTCTGCCTGCTGAAACACACCCCTCTCCCTCTCACATGTACACACACACAGAGGGCTGGAATCTAGGACACACTTCACATTGAGTTAAAGGAGGCTAGCTGAACACTACTCCATTTGCCATGGTTCCGTTACCATCTTTAAACCCTAGATTGCTTCTCCATCTGAGCAAGATTTTCTAAATGCATGCAGGCAAACACACTCTGCACGGCCCGGAGTGCAGCTTGACTTTAAATACATCATCGATCTGACTTCAAATCCTTTCATCTCCTTCATAAGCTTTTAAAAATATTTATTACCTTAGAAATCTAAATGCAGACTTGGCTGTAGTGAACTACAGTTCTGATGTATCTATGTTGCATTTGAAACATCTGCGCTAATGCATTGCAACTTTTTTCTTATTCTGGCTTGAGTTTGACAAAGTCCAACTCAGCCTGTTGAGATAAAGAAACCTTCTTACAGCAGATAAACAATGTCGACTGGAAGATTCAGAACTGTGCTTTTGTTTATCCAGAGCTGTCGTCGTCTATCAGAAAAGACTAAAAATGCACACAACTTTTATTAAATAAATGCTAAATCAAGTGTCCTGTACACAAGCACTCTACATTTGGAGATATAAACATTTATGCTGGTTAATATTATAGATCTTAGGAGAATGTCAGTAATGAAACTTTTAATAAACATGCATTAAAGTCCTTAAGCCCCCACAAGGTGGCAGCACACGTGACATCTATATCACAATCAGGACAGCACAACACAGATTGATCATTCAATTAGAATATCTATCTATCTATCTGAACGTTTAAATCTATAATATATATATATAATTTATACATCTTACATTATATACATGTGTTATATATATATGTGTGTATGTATATATATATTATGTATATAATATATATTATAAATTATATACATTTTTAAATTAGATTATACAGATTAAGTGTGTGTTTTTATATATTTTCATTTCAGGACACTGGATGAGAGTTCATGTGAGTGTGTGTGTGTGTTTACAGGTGGTTGTGGAGAGTAGTTGAGGTCAAAGGTCAAAGATTACATGCTGTATATTATTCTGTGGGTTGAAATGCTGCATCTCTGCAGCCTAATGAAGCTGTTGGCCTCTCCTGCTGTTGATTTGCGACTCAGCGTGCAGTGTGGAGGAAAAGCGCTGCACAAACAGGATGTGAGCGGAGAGGAGGAACTGCTTAATGAGGTCACTCTCCTTGTGTAGCGTTCAGAAGCTCTTTTCCCAATCTCTCTCTCTCTCTCATACATACATACACATACATGCACACACACACTTGTGTGAGCACCACCTGTCCCTGGCTGCCCTCTTGAATCAAACCTGCTGCTGATTATTCACTGTCCATGCATCTCACAGGCTGCTTGTTTCAGCCTTTCTCTCCTCCTCTTTCCAATTATCACTCCCTGGTCTCTCTCCTGTGAATTATCTGTGTGCACTCGCTCAGTTCAGACAGGAAGGTGCCTGTGCATTAGCATGGATTCTTTATATCGCACTGAGCTGCACCTTCATGGATCACTTTCTCGCCAGTGGGAGCGCTGACGTCAGTGTGATGTTGAGCCAATAGTGGAAAAGCTCCCTGCGTGGAGATCTATGAGAGCTGTGTTTCTCATCAGCTACCAGAGCACTTACAGTAAACCTATCCCACATATTCCACTATAATTTACACTTTTGGATGTGGGTAGCTGATAAATGACATGTCCATGAACTTTTACTGTTAACATCATGATTTTAAGTTGAATTGCATATGAATGTATAAGGGAAAGTGTATATTTAGAGGTTCTGTGACTGGTAGTAATTTATTTCCTTTTTGAAATAAGTTTTTAACCATTTTAAATCACTTTTTTTTGCAGTTCACTTTAACAGTCTTAAGGCATGACAAATAAAATGTATTATTATTATTAGGTCATAGTAACTGCAGGTAAACTACCATTCAAAGGATATTTTTTAATGTTCTTAAAAGAAGTCTCTTTTGCTCACCAAGGCTGTATTTATTTGATTAAAATACAGTAAAAACTGTATATTGTGAAATACTATTACAATTTAAAATAACTGTCTTCTATTTTAATATATTTTCAAATGTAACTGACTCCTTAGAAAGCTGAATTTTCAGCATCATTACTCCAGTCTTCAGTGTCACATGATCCTTCAGAAATCAGTCTAATATGCTGACTTGGTTCTCAGGAAAAATTTCTTATTATTATTCTCAATGTTGAAAAATGTTGTGCTGCTTAATATTTTTTTGTGGAAATTGAAATACATTTTTTTCCAGGACTCTCCAATGAATAGAAAGTTCAAAAGAACAGCATTTCAAATATTTGAAATAGAAATCATTTGTAACATTACAAATGTCTTCACTACCAAGTTTGATCATGCATTTAATGCATCTTACTGGTCCTGAACTTTAAAAATAATTAGAATAATGCTGTTTAAAAGTCAATTATATCACAATGCTTGACAATTTATGACTAAAATAAATTAAAATAAATCAATTAAACTGTTAAAGACGTTTTCTGATGTGTTAGGTTTAGGGTAAATTCTCAATAAGTTGCAAGCAGAAATTCAACCTTTTTCAGGCCAAAGACATTTAGTGGATAGATTGACAAATCAAGGATCACAATTACATATTGTGTAACATTTGTGACCCTGGACCACAAAACCAGTCTTAAGTAGCACGGATATATTTGTAGCAATAGCCAAAAATACACTGTATAGGTCAAAATTATCGATTTTTCTTTTATGCCAAAAATCATAAGGATATGAAGATATTTTGTAAATTTCCTAACGTAAATATATCAAAACTTATTTTTTTATTTGTAATATGCATTGCTAAAAAACTACATTTGGACAACTTTAAAGGCAATTTTCTCAATATTTTTATTTATTTTTTTGCACCCTCAGATTCCAAATTTTCAAATAGTTGTATCTCGGCCAAATATTGTCCTATCCTAACAAACCATACATCAATGGAAAGCTTATTTATTCAGCTCAGATGATGTATAAATCTCAATTACAAAAAATTGACCCTTATGACTGGTTTTGTGGTCCAGGGTCACACTTAGTGTTGTATTATAAGCTTGGAATATAATAACATGACTACTATACCATATAAATATATTTAAATACATTGGTCGTAACCTTGTATATTATTTAATATATTTGAATGTAGGTTGGAGAATGAAACATTTAGCATAACTTTAGCTTCTTTAGCTTTGGCTGAAGTTCCAATAATATTGTTTCAATGCAATAATTTTTCCAGAAAAATAAGATAGCACAATAACTGCTGCTATGCAGCACTGCACAGGACCCCTGTGGTTGTGGACCCCCTGATGAAGAGCCCTAAAGAAATGCTATGAATGCCAAACTTCAACCGTTAGTCCAAGAACAAAATAAGATATCAGTGCTGGTTTGATGGGCTGGAGGGCAGTTAGTCGTGTAGACAGGAGCATAACCGAGGGGTGTAAGAGGGGTTACAGGGTTAATTGGTACACAGAGGAACCACCAATGAAGCGACAGTGTCAGGGTGGGGACAGCTGTCTGCACCGCACGAGTATGCGTGTGTGTGTGAGACCAAAGAACGGTGTCAGGGTGCCGATTAGAGCCCTGTGAGGGGTTGGGAAGGGCAGAGGAGTGACTCTATCCTGAGTCACACTTCCTGCTGCAGAGACACACACATGCACCTCCGCAAGTGCATCAGACTGTAACACACATACAAAGCACATCTACAGAAGCACACTCAGGGAAAGACAAACCATCGCCCGCCACAAATAGAAACACTAAAATCCTTCTCTGTATGAGTATGTACAGACACAAAAGCACAAAAAAAACCTAGTGATGTCCCTAGCGAGTTGCTTAGCTGTCTGTTTATTCATGCTAACTAAAAGGGACCATAATAAATTTAATGATTTGGAACGCTCTACATACAGTAGGCAGCAACAAAATAGTGCTCACCAGTTACTTTAGTATCACTGAGACACCATTACAGTTGTTTTAATACTTTAAATGAGTTATTTTGTATATTTTTTAGTTTTAATTGTAATGCAGATTTTGCTATGTACTTTTGTAATTTTATTTTGTAATATGTCTATACAGATATTATTATTTTTATTTCAGGTTTAAAGTAAGTTTATTTCAAGTTAAAAAAAAAAGAGAAATGTAATATATATATATTCTATCTGAAATGTATTTAATCATAATTATATAATATATAATTTTAATTATGTTATAAATTATGAACAATACATTTTAATTAGAATATATATATATATATATATATATAGACACACACACACACTACTTTTAGTTGACTACAATAACCCTAATGCTCACCATACAAACTTACTATTGATTCTAATAGAGTAAGCCAATAGCATGTTTCTAAGATAACGCATTGTATGTTAACCAAAAAACAAAAAACAAAAAAAACCCTTAAACACAAATATTGGGTAAAAAAAAGTCATTTGTAATTATATTAATGTGTTTTTAACTATACTTTTTTCTTATTTGGTTATTAAAATCAACACTTTTTTTGTCTATATCAGTCACCTTGTATAATAACTTAAATAAACACGCAATGAGGTCAGAAATCAACTACGTATCATACAATGTTTTATACTGGGTATTCCATTTTGAACATAGCTTCATTTCAATGCATTATGGGACTGCCTTTTCCATGAAGTATGCATGAGATGCAAATCTGGCCAAAACGAGCTGTCTTATAAGACATTGTAATGTCGCTGCCTACCTTTTAGAACAGTGTTTGCATCTTAACTGTGCTTATGATTCTGTAAAATGCTGTTGAGCTACGCAGCTGCTTTGAAACAGAGCAAGAGAGATGCAAACTAGGACATACAGGATGTAAAAGAGACTGTGAGAGATTGAATGATCAATAGGGTGAGAGAGAGAGAGAAAAAGAGGGATTGATACATCAGTGAACAGAGCGACTGAAGCCACCACAGCTGCCTGGGTGACAACGATATGTGCATCTGGGTCATTTCTACAGTCTGCCATAAAAACTGCATTATTGAAAGCCACCCTGTCCAGAGCCATCGAAAGCCTTTAATTGCAAGCCAACTGTGAAAATAACCTTGAGCACTGAGCAATGCTGGTGAAAGTCAGGAGTGGACGAGTTCTGTGCTCAGAGGCACGGTGTCAGTGAAGACTCCTTGAGTCTTGCTCTCTGCCATCATGACCTTTCATACAGATCCCTGCTTCTCTTCAGTCTCGGCTGCAGCTGTATCACACAAGCCTGCTGCTCATCTCTTCACAGGAGAAAGAGAGAGATGAGTGGTGAAAGCTCACCAGTTCTGTTCCAAACCCTAGTGAGCCACCTCACTGTTTACATACATCAGCTAGCATGCTATCACTTAAGAAACCTCATTACTAACAAGAGACTCAAATGCTTTAAGTTGATTACAATTGAGTCAGGCATCAGCATGTTGCTAAGCTAAAATACGTAACACTCCAATAGTGTTTGAAACATTTTCATTAGTTTTTTATTATGGATGCACCGAATGTTCGGCAACTGACATTAATAGCAAGATTAATAAGTGAAAAGACCGAATAAAATATATCGAACAATGACGTTACGCGATCAAATAGCAACCAGCGTAGAGTGAGCGGCGCGCACTCTTTATAATGCAGCAAACATGTCGGCAGTGTGGAAGCATTTAAAAGTGTCAGAGAAAGATGCAAAAATGATTACAAGCACCGACAGCGAGAGACAGTTGCTCAGTCACATTTTTATTAATTTTTTACAAGGCATGTGACATGCGATACGTACGACAAACACTCTCCCAAATTCGTAATGAGAATCATTTATAAATCTGCTGTTGTCAACAAAAAGAAACACTGAGGACATCCTGCGGGTTTCCGAAATAAAAAATAAAAGCTGAGAAAAAGCAAGAACTCCACATTTCAACATTTATAAATGTTAGTATTGTAATTTTACTGTTGTTCTGTAAAATAAAATAAAAAGTAAGGCAATAATAATGATAATAATTACAACAGCTCTACTAATACATTTATTATAACATTCACACATAATGTTCAAATTGGGGGGGATGGGGGGAAGAGCGAAAAACCGTGTTCGGTATTCGGCATTCAGCCCAGTGTTTCATTTTGTTCGGTTTTGGCTTCGGCCAAGAATTTTCATTTCGGTGCATCCCTAGATTTTATTTTTAATAACATTTTGAATTACATAACTTCTTTTTATTCTTCAGTGTATACGTAGTACTAAACAAAATATAGTTAAATATGACACTACCATACTACTATTTTTGCACTATAGTGTATAACCTAATGAAATGAGCAAAAGGACCTTTTTGACTCTTTATTTCTTTAGCTTGCTTAGATTTTGTTACATTTTCAAAAAAATTACAAAATTAATATTTCTCCAAAATAATAACTGGATGGAATTAAATGTAATCAGGTAATGTGACTACAAGGAGGCAGTAAACAGAATGCTAGGATTCCATTCCAAACACAGTGCATTCTTGGATTGTCCTGTTTATGAAAAACATTCGTAATTTGGTGTCAGTAGGATTTTTTTTTTTGAAAGATATGAATATTTTTATTCAGCAAGGATGCATTCAATTGATCAAAAGTAACAGTAAGATATTTATAGCTGAAAATTCAGCTGTCAAAACAGGAATAAATTAACTTTAAAATATATTAAAACAGAAAGCAGTTCTTTAAAACTGAATTGCACAAGTGCAAGTGCTGTCTAGGTAGGCAGCTCACTAGGGATTGGTCCTTCCTCTCCACTCCTGCCACATTTCATCCTCCTTTCTCCCGCATCCTCACTAATTCAGTTTTTCCCTTCAGTCTTCCGTTTTTTTTTTTCTGTGCTCAAGCATCGCTCTTCCTGTCCCACTGTGGCCTCCCTGCTCTGTAAATCACTGTACTTCATGTTCTCAATGGCGCAGTCGTGGAGACCGTGAGGTCAGAGGTTCCTCACTAGCGGAACTCTGGGTCTTTTCCTGGTAACCGAGGGGCGGTGAGGTCATTCTGCTAACAGGCTAACAGCAGCAGCTTCCCGAGACCGCTGCTTTGATTTGACAACTATGACTCAATTTGTGGCTCAATCAACAGCTTTTAAAAGAGGCCCGGGAGGCCCAATGAGCACAAACACACACATACAGGATAATCTCTCTATTCTGTTGCCTGGCCCCAGACGCTTCTCTAACTTTATCGCCGCCGTGCCAGGCGTGATTGGTGCCCAGTGCCAGCTCTGTAGGGCATGTGCCAACTGCTGTGCCAGATGAGATGCACGGAACACCACCGAGATGCCTTTTTTCAAATGTCACAGAGCTGCTTCTGAGAAAGTCCTGCCAGTTTCCCACAGAATCGACTTCCTGTGACAGAGCTCTCACTTTCCCTTTCTCTCCCGCTCTCTCTCTTTCTCTCTCTCCAGCTGGCTGAGTCATTTATATCCCTGCTGTTACCATACTGCCTCGATCTGGGGCTTCATTGGCCGGTTTATAAATCTGTTGTTTGCTCTACTTTCACACCCAAACAGAGAGAAATACAAAAAGAGATACAGAGAGGAAAGGAAAGGATGCATACACACTAACAATACAGCAACAAACCAAAAAGAAGACGATAAGAGCATTTAAACACGTTGGTATCAGTTGTCATATCGGTTATTTCTGTGTGAGAATTCACAACACTGGTTGACGACCTTTCCAACGTGCAAAACTAAAACAATCTTTACCCACAACCACTAATGACAAATCTTTCCTGCATTTCACCAAAGTGACATTGCGATTCAACATATTTAAAAATAATCAAATTCAAAACCAGCAGAAGCGATTCAGGTGGTGTTTTGCATATATAAACTCTCAGTACTTTCTGTTCAGTTAAACTCTATTGACAGCATGCTATCAGTTACCACAGAAAATATTTTTAACAATGCATTTACAATTAAAAAAAAAAAGCATATACAGTATATACTAGAAATTACATACATGCTTTATTTTTTTGGACTTGTATTATCTCACAATGGTGAACCCTCCAAAATAAAATAAAAAAGTAAAATAAAATAATATAAATAATGACAATGACAATGGTAATAATACAAAAATTAGTAATATAAAAAATTATTAGGTCATGTCCAATCTCACGGCACCACGTTTGCCACTAATTTAGACTGATAAATGATACTATTTTCCATAATGTTTCATAACAGACTATCATTTTCTACCTTTTAAAAAAAACAAAAAAAAACAAACCAAAACAAAACAGGTGCATGATGCCAATGAGGTATGAGTTAAAATGATTTTCTGTGGTAATATGGAACTTAACTTGTATTAAATATTTCTTGGTATTGGCAACATCACTTACCGGCTCCACGCGGTCGTAGCCGCCATCAGTTTTCTCTGTCTTAATTCCTGGCATCTTACTGCCCTCCACCTTTATTTCTCCAGGTTCCATCTTGATGACTTTATCCTTAAGTACATTATCATCTTTATCCAGTAGGTAGCGCAGCAGGGCATTATCCTTCTTCTTGGGGCTGATGGGCTCTTGTTTAATGGCTAATTCAGCCACACCGGCCGCCCCACCTGCAGAATCCTGACACAGCTCCTTCCCTGTGGCTTCGGCTGTGAGTTTGGCCAGGTCGACAGGCGACGAGCTGTTCTGGAGAAGTCTATGAAGGATCTTGTGTTTCTCCTTCAGGGAGGTAGCATGTGACCCACCCATGCCGCCGTTCCCAGGGCCGCCAGTGGGGTCCTTACACCCAGGCTCTCCACCAGCCATTGGAGGGGGTGAGGTGGACTCAATAGGCTCAGTTTTAGTGGTGAGGAGCTGCAGGAGTTTAGTATGGCCTTTGTTGTCACGTAGCCGGTTCTGCGGATCATTGGCGTCCAGGTTGTTAAACTGGCCGAGGTTGCCCTTTTCGTCTCTCGGCTGTTCGATGCCATCGTCCTGCCCGCCGTTACCCTGCTCTGACTGGTTCTGCTCTCCAAATGACTCCGAGGCTCCCATTTTGTTCAGCATGTGAAGATTGACGCCCACTGCGGCTGGTGACCCTAACTTCCTGTCGGGCGAGCCCAGCGATTGGCTGTGGCTCACGCCGTGGCACTCACTAAGTGCCTGGAGGGCATTAAGGGAACTGCTTGTGTAACCATGATTTCCACCTGGTCCCCCATTGCCACCTGTACTGCTACTGCACATGCTCGCAGGTGAATGTAAGCTCCCTGCTGGGGAGAATTGCGGCGGGGGCAAGCGTGGAGATCCTGCCACTCCAGGACTGGCTCGGTGGCGTGGAGAAAGCATGCCCGGACTGCCCTGAGACGGGCTGCTCAACTTCAGTGGATAGCCACTGCCCTGAGGGGTGGCCGCCTGCATGGTTGCCGAATGGCTCATGGTTCCCGGGCACCCGAAACGGTGGCCCTGTACTGGGCCGATGGCGCCGGGCTCCTTCTGGCCACCAGGGGAGGGGAAAGTGGATGTGTTGCTGCTGATGGTGGCATCCTGTCCCTGGGGGGCGCCGGAGGAGCCTGCTGTGTTGGGAGAACTCATGGGGTTCATGGTTTTGCCCATATTCTGAGCATTTCCAAGATCAGGGGTCATGCCACAGACGGGCTGCTCCCTAAAACAGAAAAAAATAGACGTTTATAGTCGCTAATAGATTATCTAATGCTGCTACATACATGCCACACACATAACACAAACAGTTTTTTTTTAGACAACAATGAATTTAACAATTACAAGGTTGATGCATCACAAACATAAAATTCATAATTAGTGAACATAATAAAGGTCACTAGCTGCGTTTCCATTACCCTTCAAATTGCGGAAATTGAAATTGTGAATTGAAAATATGATCCACGGAAACACGTCAATTTCGCAAACTCCCATTTAATCGCAAAATTTTTTTACGCTTGAATGAGGTGGTTTTTCAGGCAATTCGAAAAAGGAATATTTTGCAAAACTGCATTTACAGGTCACTTGACATACGTAAAAGACACATGATCATTCTTTAATGTACCATAACCTCCAAGAAACACCTCATACGTCGCCACTCTCAAGTACAAGGGGCTTTCCTTGCAATTAATGCTAGGATAATTTACACTGCACACGTCTGCGGCACATTACGGCTCCGACGTGGCCAAACCTACCAATATACGTTGCCATGACTTATTGCGAGAGGAAAAAATTACGGTTAGAAACGGCGTCATTTCACAATAGTTTTTTTATCGACATTTATAAAATATTGCAAAAGTTTTGCGCAAATCTGTGGTGGAAATACAACTATTATTACTATTGTTAACCAGAACTAAAACTATTAAAAATCCGTAATTGAAAATTCAGTAATTGAATTTTAGTAAAAAAAAAACAAAAAAAAAAAAACACATACTTAAACTATTTTGTCTATGTTGGCTTGGCAACTAACTGAAATAAATAAATTTAAGTACTAAATTACTAAAAATGACAAGTTAATAAAGTTAAGGAAAAAGAATAATATCAAAATGAAAATTGAATACACATATAAAAAGCTAATTGAATTATTAATAAATATTATATTAGTATATAAATAATACTAAAATAATCCATTTGAATAAACTCTTAACGCTAAGTTTTAAAATTTGGTGCATATCCTATCATACACCATTTAATGCATCAAAAAATCCCTCAGACTAACACTGAAAGAGGAACTCAAAGGGGCCATTAAGAAATCACCAAGCAACCACCCAGAACACAAAGCCCTTAGCAACCATTTATCAAATATGCTAAAAAACACTAAGCAACCGCATATCAGTGCCCTGGCGACAATTCTCTGGCGTCGATTTAATACAATTCAAAAATTTTGTTTAATTATTATACAAAGAAAGAGACATAAAACGAGAGAAGAAGTAGGGAAAATTTGAGAGGAAAAAACAGAAAACCATGGCTCAGTTCAGGCAGGGCATGCCAGTCTCACCAGGTTGGCACGTGCTATTGTTGACAATGGTGTTTTAATTGTGATCCAAGGAATTAATATTGATTTCCAAGTAAATTCTATTGAAACTATTTCATTACATTAATCCAGTGCAGTCATTTGTTAAATTAATCTCATAGTCAGGAAGCGGTTCTTCTAGCGCTCCAAACAAGGAATCCGAGAAAAGAGCTTAAGTGGAATTTCAGGAATGGCTTAATTAACTAAAGTATGTTTCAGCAAAGAAGGTTAAAAGAGAGGAACGAATTGTTATCAAAGAAAAACAGCAGTGCTCATCCCTCAAAACAAGCCACGGGATGGAGAAAACGAGCGGCTGCGCTGTCATATCCCCCTCTAATGTAAAAATCACCTCGGGGTATAAAGCTCTTAGCAAGCTACATACTAAAAACTCGCTCAGAGCTGATAAATGCATAGAGATGCCTTTGTTCGGAGCGTGCAGGATGAATCAATGGTCAAGCTATACTGTGTGTTATTGTGCTGGAGATGCTGTGCTTTAAGACAGCCACCCTCCCGCTGTGAGCTCACTCTGAGTTTAATGTTTATCTGTGCTCGACACCCCAGCCTAACACTGCTGCTATTGTCTCAGAAAGCAAACCGGTGTTCCTCCCTCGCATGCTGTGAGAGAGATAGAAACTCTGCAGCTAACACATGAAACTGTGTTCACAACTGCCTGCTGTGGATCCAAGCTTTGCTAAGCCATACACTCCAAATGACTTGATTTTATGTGAAACTGTGATGCTCTAAGGAAAAACAAATTATTCACCTGTAATTTACTCATCTTTATTTTGTAAACAAACTTGCATGAATTTCTTTTGTTTAACAGAAAAGGAGAAATACTGAAGAATATCCTGGTTGCTCTTTTCCGTGCAATTACAATGAATGGGGACTGAAGGTTTAAAGGTTCAAAAAGTATGTAAAGCATCATTGGTCTATATAAATTGTGAGTACTGTCATAAGTTTTATGAAGTCATCTGATAGCTTTGCGTGAGAAAGTCATTATTTACTGATAATCTTTCCTTCCAATGATTTATTAACTGCTGTTACCGTATCAGTGAGTCTGTGAGTTGAATTTGAGAACCAGATCAGTGTAATTCAGTGACCATTTGTGAAATAAACCAATGATTCACTCAAAAGAATGGCGCATTTACAAATTGGACATTGCTCTTGTGAACTCTCATGAAAAATGAGATGGTTTACAGTGAATCGATACTTAAAGGAATAGTTCACCCAAAAATGAAAATTGTGTTATCATTTACTCACCCTCACGTCGTTCCAAACCTTTATAAGTTTTTTCTTATGTTGAACACAAAAGATGATATTTTGAAGAACCAAACAGTTGTTGGTCCCCATTGACTTCCATAGTAGGGAAATAAATACTATGGAAGTCAATGGGGACCATCAAATGTTTGATTACCAGCGCTCTTCAAAATATCTTCTTTTGTGTTCAACATAAGAAAGAAACTCATACAGGTTTGGAACGACAGTAAATGACGACAATTTTGGGTGAACAATCCAAAATTTTTGGTCTGTTCCTCACACAATCCTGTTGTATGGCTACAGAACACTTGATTCTTCTGCATTATTTGTGAAGCTTGCAGCTCCAGATGCACTGTAACTGCATGAAAAAGAACCACATTTAAAAAAAAAAATCTTTCATGTTACACAAGAACAAAAAAAAAAAAAAAAAAAAATCAAGTTTGAACAACATTTTAATTTTTGGGTGAACTATTCCTTTAAAGTTGGAATCGTTTGTATTCAATTACTCTATACTTAATTAAACCAGCAATCAAATTCTGAGGAATTATCAAGGGTGAAAAAGCTTGTTTGCCAATGTGTAGCTGTGGGAGTCGAGGGAGTCGTGTTATTCTTGGTTCTGATGGAATGTTTAGAGACCACCATTGGCCTCTGGGAAAACACGGTCGGATGTTCTCACATGACAGTGAGATTTCAGTATATGGTCATTAACTGGGCTTGTCAGAACTAGAAAGTGTGTGTTTGACTGACTGCTCACACACGGAGACGAATCAAACAGGAAACAGCGAGAAGAGGGTCAAAAATGACTCAAACACTTACTCATGCCAGTAGTTCAGAAAATACACCATTGCATTTACATTAAAAACACAGATTCAGAGACAAAACAACTTAAAGTCCGTGTAAAGTCAATATTAAATGTGTGTTCTGAGTTTGTCACACCACAGAAAAATGTGTTATTAACCACCCAGCCAAATTTGAATGCTAAAAAAAAACCGCCAAGTAAATAAAATAAGGTATCAAAATCATGAAAAAATAAGCCGTATTCTCTGCTCTCAAACGTTGGGGGCTGAAACCACGCCCACTCGCAGCAAAGCTGCCGTCTCTCAACTGTCTTCCTCTAGCAGCTTAATTTAAATAAGGAGACCGAGCTCAGTTGTTTTGTAAATTATCGCAACCACGTATTAACGTGACGAAGGCATAGCTAGATAGCAAACTGTAGGCTGTAGTAACTAACGGTAATAACAGTAACTCGCGATTGAGCGGACGAACCACTGATGCTTATGCGTTCAAGTTATTAGGTGTGTTCAACTTGAAGAATCACTGCGCAGAACGATCAGTGTTTGATATTAAAGTACCGCGAGAGCGATTCGAAAGCTGCTCTCTATAGCTCTAACTGTATTTTGATGTCACACAGCGCTCGGTCTGTGCAGTCAGTTCTGCTTCAAGTCGAACACACCTCTTATAGTGTTGCGGGAGGGGCCGTGCTCGGTGGCTCCATTGCGTCATCGAGTCCCGATTTAGCCCCGCCCAAAAAATCCTGATCACGAAAATGGTGAAAAACTGTTTAATGGTATAACTCCACCATTAAGTACTATATAGTTCACAGTCTTTGTAACATGTTTCAGCAATGCATTTCTAACATTTATAATGTGTTTACAAACAATTCTCAGAATTGACTTTACACGGACTTTAAGTGCAGGCACACATGGTGAGCTGTGCGGCTGGGTAGTGGGTACCTTTGTAAAATGTGAAGTGACATGTAGAGCTGTGGCTCGTTGGTAGCAGGTGACCGAACCAGTTTGCTCTTGGTGTGAGCTGAGACGATGGTCCCGTCGGACAGGGAAAACCGGTAGATGGGACTGAATGCCTGCCCATGCCTTAGCACTGCAAAACAACACACCCACATGATAAGAACATCAACATTTTGAGAAATACATATGTAAATGTACATTGAGCAACAAACATCATCTAAATTGTACGCAAAAGGTTACTAAGGTTTTTAGTTACATTTACATTCAGCCATTTCCTCACACATGTCTTGACAAGATTACTATTTAATATAAAACCATATAATTCCCATAAAACTGCAAGATTAACCTTTCCAGTAAAGATACCGCATGCATTACTCACATACACTTTCCTGTGGTTCCGCAAGTATTTTGTATGTTTGCTACAATATGAAAAAGTGAAATACACTAGTGTCTACTATATATCTTTATGACAATATTCACTATAGTTCTTGATGACAGCATGACACAAAGAGTGTGTAAAACTGGTTTGACGACGGAAGCCAAATACAAGGTGCGTTTAAATCATTATTGTATTCAGAATATAGGTAGTTATTGTCAAAAAAATTAGTAATCTTTGCTTGCACAACACAATAGCCAGAATGACGGCATTTCTTAAAAGGATTAATGTGAGATGCGCTCAGTACCTTCTTGCTGATGCCTCTTGGCGAATGATATGTCTCCATCGTTCTGGAGGTGAAAGCGCTGAATGCATCTCCGCACCAAGTCTTCCCAGCCTGGTTTCATAGAGGCTCGTAACAGACTGGTGTCCAGGGAGGTGATCTTACCTACAAACACACACAGTACAGCAATAAGTAATATAGTTTGGTTTTGTCTGCTGCAAGTTGTTGGTTTTCAAGCTTAAATCTTAAATTTCTTAATGTAAAGAATGGTTAAGCACATCTAAAGCTGATCTGCAAAGTAAAATTTTAATGCATGAAGAGAGTATTTCAAGTGTTTCAGGCTGAATTAATTGCAGAAGCTTAATACTTAAGGTTATAGGTTTAGAATAAAACCCTAAGCAGCACAACTGAGGAATACTGAATGTTTCTTTGTAAGAACTATGACCAAAAAACAAAGTATGACAGAAACATTTCAGGTCTGTAATCGCTCAGTTACAATAAACTGGGAGTTTCCATCAAGTAGCCACATCAGAATGTGACAAAAGGTGTGGTTGGTGACAGTAAAAATCTCTTGATCTTCCCATTGTGTGATCTCACTGTCCAGATGCCTATTATGTTTAATACACTCATAATTCAGAACTCAGGCAAAGTTACAATTGCACTGTGAGACGACTCGTGTTCCCGTTCATTAATGACCAGAATGGCACATAAACCTCATTACTAATCAAATGAAGGGGGCAGATTTTAAACCAAGAGGTTTTGAAGAAAATAATAAATAACTAAAAAAGTTTTAAATAACTTATTTAAATAAAATTATAGTTGTATTATATATAATCATCATAAAATCTATACAAATAATATCCTCTTATACAGACAATGAAAAGTTGAGGTGGCCACTGGCTGTTCAGTTGCAATGTATGCATGTATGTAAATATAAATAAATATATTATTACTATTATTAATATACAATATTTACACACACACACACACACACTCACATATATATACATATACATATATATACATATATATATATATATATAAAAATGTATGCATACATACATACAAATTGTAATCCGTTACTGATCTTAAATTACAGGACAAAAAATTTAAGTTAGTAACGTACTCCATTACATTACACATTTTAGGTAATATAATCAGACTACTTTTTGATTACTTTTAGACTACTTTTGACCTAACTTGTTTAAATGAACTGCAGGGGGTTTGTGAATTATTGAAAAGCTAATAATTAAGTCATAAAAAAAGAAAATAAGCAAGTCATTTTAAAATAACATTAATCAAAATAAAACACTTACTAAAAAAATTTAATATACCTGCATGTCATGTGACCATTAACCAACATCAGAGAACCGTAAACATGCAAATGTGATATTTAATTATTACAATATTTATTTTAAAATCTAAGGGTTACTTCAAGTAAATATATTAGGTGAAAGATGTTCAGATAACAAAAACGTTTGGGAATGCCGGCATTACATGTAAATAAGAAATAACGTGAATTAGTGCATTTTAATGTGTTTGAAAGACAAAAAAAATGTAATCATGTAATCACAACATGTAATCATGTAATTGCTATCTGAACATCTTTTCATCTGAATCATGAGAAAGCCCTGGGTGCCAAGTCATAATCATGTCAATAAACAATAAAAATAAAAATTGAACCTCATGAATCACGAGAAAGCTCTGGGTGCCAAGTCATATTCAAGTCATTAAACACAGTCTTTCCAGTTTAAAGTCAGTATCTGTTGTTTTAAACGAGGGGCTGTGCATTGAGATGAGCGCTAACCATGATGTGAACACCCTTTGAAGAATGTAAGCAGAGAGAGGGGCGGCGTTGGCATGGTTACCTTGGAGGTCTTGGCGGGTGGTGAAGCTTTCGTGCGTGGGGAGCATAGGTCTCTCTTTCATTGGTACTCTCCTCGCGACGCAGATCAGACACGACTGGAAATCTACAGTCAGAGAGACAGAAAAGATGATCAGATCAGTGATAACAGATTATTAAAGCATTTTGAAGGGTGCTTATGAATGATGAGGCATGGGTTCTGTGTGTTTATGTGTGTTAAGGGGGCGGTGCGGAGTTGAGCGTGGGGTGATATGATGGAATATGACCTTTCGTTTGTGTGTCATTGTGGAGGCTGACCCTGCTGTGCTGCTCCCATGGAGACTTAAGTTAGAAAAGTCATCCCTCATCCACCCACAAAAAGATTATAATAGAATCATAATGTCTCCAACAGTCTGACACATCAGACGCATACATGATAAACAAGACATAATAAACAAGAACACTGCACATCATCCATGATAGGTCCATGGATCCATGAGGATTTTTTTTAAAGATATTAATATTTTTATTTAACTCAAAATTAATCAAGATTTTGTAACATTTTTAATGTTACAAAAGATTTCTATTTGTTTATTTTAGTGCCGTCAAACGATTAACCATGATTAATCACATCCAAAATAAAAGTATTTGTTTACATAATATATGTGTGTGTACTGTGTAGATCTATTATTTATATATAAATACACACACATACAGTATATATTTTGAAAATATTTACATGTATATTTATATTCACATAATTTAGAATATATATAAACATATTTAGTATATAAACATAACATTTTTCTTCAATATATACATGCATGTGTGTGTATTTACATATACATAATAAATATACACAACACACACATATATATGTAAACAAAAACTTTTATTTTGGATGCGATTAATCGTTTGACAGCACTAGTTTTTTCTGTTAATTAAAAATCCTGGGAAAAATGTATCAAGGTTTTTATAAAAATATTAAGCTGCATACAAGTTTTCAACATTGATAATAATAAAAACAAATGTTTCTTGAGCAGCAAATCAGCATATTAGAATAATTTCTGAAGGATCATGTGACACTGAAGACCGGAGTAATGGCTGCTGAAAATTCAGCTTTGCATCACAGGAATATATTACATTTAAAAAAAACACTGAAATAGAAACACATTTTAAATTGTAATAATATTTCATAATATTACAGGCAAATATCAAATAAATGCAGCCTTGTTGAGTATAAAAGACTTCTTTCAAAAACATAAAAAAACAACTAGAATACTAGAACTATATATGCACGTTTCTTTGCATATGTATTTTTATTGATAATTGTTCATATGGTTATGTAGTTAAAGATATTCATTCAGCTTTCCCAAAACTTCAGTACTCGTTTCATTTCAAGATGGACAGGGAGTCAAACACTGATTCAGCAACTGCTCTGACTGATTCAGTGAGTTCATTCAGTGAAGGATTTGTCAGACTGATTCAAAACTGTAACTTCTGTGTTTACGAGTTTTTTTGAATGGCATCTCATTATTGTGTCAACTGAGTTCTTGCTTGTGAAATAGACTACAGTTCATGAATGCATTCTGGTGTTGCTAACATTTTCTACTTTTTGAGCAACAGGTCATGATATTTACATCAAGTTGATGTGAACAGGCCTTTACACGCAAACACACGGCCCCTTGGGTGGTCTTCACTCCAATCTGCAGCTTCACTGTCTCTGCAATAAACTCTCTCTGATACCCCTCTCCTCATACACATTCCTCCTCCAGCCGTCTTTTCTCTGTCTCCTGCGCCAGGGTGAGCTGGCTGGCTGAAAGAGCAGCTGGCACACGGCTAACACCGACAGGCCATAAAGAGAGACGCTCCATCACTCAACACACCAGCAGTACCCGGCAAAAATTAAACATTATGTGTGTGCATGTGAGGGAGAGAGAGAGAGAAGAAGAGCAACATTAAACATCTCTCATTGCCTCGCACTCGCTGTTACACACACACACACACACACACACACACACACACTCTCTTAAACTCCAGCCAGGGCCAAAACCAAAGCCAACATGATCTAGTAGAGAAGTGGGTCTCAAATGCACCCTGAACTCTGGGTGACTCCGAGAGGTGGAAGAGGAGGAGAGAAAAGAGCAAATGAATCACAGACTGAAACATTTCTTTGGGCGGGACGCAGATGCACGTTCCACGAGCACTGCTGTCGCCTTTTCGCCTTATTTTTCAGTAACTGGAAGACTCGTTTTTCTCACATGTCAGGAACAACTGTCAACACTAAGTGTTGCTTCTACATTAGCAGAGCAAATGAAGAGACTATGAATACTTACAGTTGTCCTCATATGGATCACACCTTAGGATTTGAGGTAGACAAAAAAAAAAGAACTTGCAATATTTTACAACACGAAATGATATCCTAATGTATGGAAGCCTATTTCTGCCACTTAATAAAAAAATAAAGATAATTGTGACTTTTTATCTCGCAATTATGACTTTTTTCTCAGAATTGCACGATACAAACTTGCAAATCTGACATTTATTCTTAGAATTGTGAAATATAAACACGCAAAGTCAGAAATTGTGAGAATAAAACTTCAAATCTCGCAATTCTGTGAAAAAAGTCGTGAATCTGAGAAATAAGGTCAGAATTGCGAGATACAAATATAAGATATAGTTTATATCTCACAACTGAGACTTTTTCTCAGAATTGTGAGATAATCTTGTAATTGTGAGAGCATAGCTGTCCCTCAGAATTGGACTTTATAACTCGCAACTGAGAGTTTATATCTCACAATTCTGAGACAAAAAGTCAGAATTGTGACAAAAAAGTCAGAATTATGAGATATAAACTCAGAATTGTGAGGAAAAGTCAGAATTGCGAGATAAAAACGTACAATTCTGACTTTATTCTCGCAAATGCGAGTTTAAAATCATACAATTCCGAGAAAAAAAGGTATTATGAGCCTGTATTACGTAATTTTGAGAAAAAATGTCCAAATTGTGAGATTTATTAAAAAAACCAAAAAAAAAAAAAAACCAATCACAATTACCTTTTTTTTTTTTTTTTTTTTACATTTTTCATACAGTGACGGGAACAGGCTTCCATACCTTATGGCAACAAACAAGACTAGATAGATTTTTCAGAACACCATTCCTAGAAATTTAGATCAACACACGTTCAAATTATTTTAATTTGGCACAAATTCAGAAGGTATGTATAAGTCCATAAAGGACCTTCACGGTAGGGCTGGGATTCTGAGATTTTCCGAAGGCATCACGATTCTCTCTCGAATTGATTCTGAGCTTAGTTTTTAACAACAGATGGCACTGCATGCGTTAGAAACAGCCATACTCTACATGCTTCCAAATCCTTACACAAGCTTGATCCTAAAACAATCATTCATAAAGTTCAAAAAGGCTGAAAAGAATTACAAGGGTGTTCACAGTGGGCTGTGTTTACTTTAATCTCGCATCATAAAAGCATTCTGAGCCGAGATGCAATTACATGACTCAGCTGAACGCACCAGCGCTCTTCAGCGTCAGCATAAAAACTAGATTAGAGCACCATCTGATGTTAAAATCTAAGCTCAGAGACGATTCCAGAGAGAATCGCGATGCATTCAGAAAATCTCAGAATCGATTCACGAATCGCAATGCAACAATTTATTGTCACAGTCCTACTTCACGGTACAGTGTGGTAAACTGCAAGTTATTTTTAATGATAATATGACTTTGATCAGGTACACTATTTCTGCTAAGAACTCATTGCATAAAGCAACAAAGTGACAAAAAATGCATCAAAATACTATATAATTGTATTGCAGCCAATAAACCAATGAAATATCGTACTTGTCAGGCCCCAGCTTATGAAGTTTCTTATGAAGTTTCTTTCATTTAATTTGTCTACTTTCTGTGCCATCCTAATGCTCCAACAAAATATAAAGCAGCACAACTGTTTTAAAGATTGATAATAATAAATGTTTCTTGAACACCAAATTAGCATATTAGAATGATTTCTAAAGGATCATGTGACATTAAATACTGAAGTAATGATGCTGAACATTCAGCTTTGCCATCACAGGAATAAATAACATTTTAAATTGTAATAATATTTCACAATATTACTCCTTTACTGTGTTTTTGATCCAATAAATGCAGCCTTGATGAGGATAAGAGACTTCTTTCAAAAACATTTAAAACATCTTACCAACCCCAAACTTTTGAATGGTAGTGTGTTAAATTACTTCTGCTTTTTATGGCAACAAGACCACTAAATGACAGCAACAAACGACATCTGTAGATAAAGACAACAATTCTCATCCACTGGAACCAAAAGTCTTTTGAAAAACTATAGGTTCAAATCTGCTCATTTGTGGGATGCTTGACAAATGAACACCCAGCTCTATGAAAGGGGAGTAGTCACTTTGCTTGGCCGAAGCCTCCTGCTCTGCTTTGAAGCATTAAATCTAGAGTTTCAGTACCGTTCATGTGGCTTAAGTGTGTTTTAAGAAACCGTAGCTTACCCTCTCCCTCCTCCTTGATGGACTTTGGTTCAGACACAGCAAAACACTGCATAGTCTCATATTTCTGCTGTGCCTCGTGATCCTGCGTCTCTTCGGCCTCGCTGTGAGGGTTCACGAGCATGCGGCAGTTGAAGGTGTGGCTGTTCCGCCGAGGATTCTCGCTGGACCACGGCACTCCGTTCACTGTGGGAGGGAGGTGAGGAGACATCACTCACTGTCACTCATTTGAATCAGCATTCCCTAACTTTTCCTTACTGAATAAAGGGGTGTTCACACTGACGGTGATTTAGAGCAGCAAGGGACTGGAAGTCATTAATTTTCAATGAGAGTTGGCGATGTGAAGCGACATGAGAGACTGTTGGCAATGAGACAAAAATTAAAGTTTATATAAAAAAAAGTGTGCTAACTCAGTGACTTCCAATGGGAGTGTGCACTTGATCCGCCTGTCACTCGTGTCGCTTCAGGACATTGCAGTGAACTGGTGACCTTCAGTGATTTAACTGGTGTCAAATAGGTGTATGCAAAAAATAGAATATTTGCAAAAACAATGTGCGAATAAAGCAGCATTTCCATACAATATGCCTGCTAAAAATCTTATTGTGAACAATTCATTTATTTATTTTTTTGTAATGGTAATTAATATATTATAACTCAATGTTGTGGTGAACCAGGACTTCATACAGGACATATAGAGGACTTTTTTCCTCCATATTTTACTGCAAGCTCACCTTCAACAACCACATCTCAAAATCTAAACAACCACCAATATATATAACTAAGTCCCTGTTCTACAGTTTTTCTTTTTTTTATAATTCGTTACACTTAGATACATCACAATATAGAAAAAAGATTTGTCACTACTTCATTGTGACTTTAATAAAATAAAATAAATCGGAAGTCCATTGGAAGTCATTGGCTTTTATATTTTTATATAAATTTTGTCTCATTGCCAACAGTCTCCAATTTCGCTTCACATTACCAACTCTCATTGAAAATTAATTACCTTTTTTGACACATATCTAGGAATTTATATTAGTTTACACAAATGTCTTCTTAACTGAATAAAAATAAAAATAAAAATGTCATCCACCTCAAGTGAGCAATTACCTTTTTTATGCATTTTGAACATTTTCTTGGTGTTCTCATGCAGTATTTTTGCAAGATATCATCAAAATATGTGGATGGAAAGCTAGCTAGTGTTAACATCTCTTAAAGGAATAATTCACCCAAAAATGGAAATTCTGTCATTAATTACTCACCCTTATATAGTTCCAACCCAGTAAGATCTTTGGACCACAAATTAAGATAGTTTTGATGAAATCTGAGAGCTTTCTGACCCAGCATAGAAAGCAATGCAACTGACATGTTCAAGGCCCAGAAGGGTACTAAGGACATCATTAAAATATTCCATGTGACATCAGTGGTTCAACCTTAATTTTATGAAGCTACAAGGATACTTTTTGTGCACAAAGAAAACAAAAATAACCACTGATGGTTGAACCACTGCCACATGGACTATTTTAACAATGTCCTTACTACGTTTCTGGGACTTGAAAGTGTCAGTTGCATTGCTGTCTATGGAGGGTCAGAAAGCTCTCGGATTTCATCATCTTTATTTGTGTTCTGAAGATGAACGAAGGTCTTATGGGTTTGGAACGACATTAGGGTGAGTAATTAATGACAGAATTTTCATTTTTGGGTGAACTATCCCTTTAAACATTTAGATGATAGCGATTTGGCATGTGTTTGTTTTTTTAATCATCCAAAGCCATTTACAGTAAATTTATTAAGGAACCTAAATTATAATGTAATCAGAAAATATACAAGAGCCAAATGCTGAGCAGAACGACAAAATCACAGCCAATCCAAATGATTTTTTATTTGATGTTTATAGCTATGTGAAATAGAACTGGATGTCACTATGGGTGGAACCCATAACCAATATCATTTAAACCAATAATGACATGGTTTCTAGGCCTGAGTCCTTTCTCTCTTTCACCTCTGCAGGTGACCTTCCCCTCTGCCGCTACTGAGGGAGGAGGAGATTCTGATATTCCTCTCTGTAAATCCCAGTTCTTAATGCTCAATCTGATTAATGTAATCGCAGGGTGGAAAATGTAACTGCTCACACTTGAGTATTGAGGAACAAGTTGTTCCTGAAAAGAAGATGTGTTAGAAGCACAAATGAAATGAAAATATCTAAATGGGAAGGAAACCATGAATAGAAAATAGAGTCTCACCATGTGACTTGGGCAGGAGGTTTTTGATGAATTCGTTATGGTCTCCTACATGCAGGATGCTGTAAACACTGGTGTTCATCAGCTCTTCCTGATTATACCGCAGGTACTGCGTCACGTTCTCTGACACAAACACGATGTTTCCCTCCATGTTCACCACAAAGAAGAACCCATCTAAGGCCTGGAGGAGAAAAACACAGGCTATTAGTACTGTGAGCACAGATGAACAGCTAACACAAATATTATGAAGAGCAAAATGGCTAAAGTACACATCCTTGCTCCATCTAAAAGCATAACCATTCAATAGAAAAGATGCAATAACCAGCAGAAACAAAACAAAAAGCTGTCCAGAAAATCTAGGGGTCCTTGTAGACAGATCAAGTGAAGTCAAGGGGATTACGGCATGAGTGTGAATTCATGGCCTTAAGATTGATCGAGTGGTTTTGAGTAACAACAGGTTGAATGTAATGATCTGACAGTGTTTTTGCTTCTCAATTCAGGTAAACCATAATTAAGTAATTAGCTGCAAGAAAACAAGAAGATCTCATCAGTTGCAGTTAGGAGGTTATTTTAAAAGGTTTCCTCTCAGAGCGATACTGTCAGGCAGACAGACAGGGGAAGTGGAGAAACTGTTTTTCTTCATTTTAAATGCAGATTACAGGCTACAGCTTTATTAGAGTGCATACTCCTGAAGGGTGCAGTGAAGGCGTCTTAAAATAGGGATATGTTATATACATATTGAAAACATTGGTTATTGGCCAATATTAAAGCTTTTTTTTAATGTATTGGCATTATCAATATTAGATAATACACTACCGCTCTGGCCAGAGTCGGTAAGATTTTTTTAATGTTTTTCAAAATATAATGCTCACCAATGCTCATTGCTGTCACAGGATTCTTCATAAATCATTCTAATATACTGATTTGGTGCTTAAAAAGCACTTCTTATTATCAATGTTGAAAACAGTTGTGCTGATTAATATTTTTGTGTTATTTTTTTTTTCAGGATTCTTTGATGAACTGAAAGTTCAAATAACAGTATTTATTTGAAACAGAAATTGTATGTCTTTACTTTCACTTCTGATCAACTTCATGCATCCTTAATGAATAAAAGAAGATTAATACTATGAGATGAATAAAAAATACAGTTTTAAAACTCAAACTATCATTTAATGCTAACTTAAAGTTGATCTAATAAACTGTTAAATGTAATCTTTGAATCTCAAAATGAATATCCATTTTTTCATACTAAATATTATACACGTACATATGCTGTGATGCCTAAATTAACCTGCAGTATTTGAAATGACAAATTTAAATTTTCAAAATTTTATTTTCAACTGATTTAGAAAAAAATCAGATATCAGATATTTACTGGTTATATCAGCCACCAGACAAAATGAATTATCAGTTGCACTTTATTTTACAGTACGTGCACTTCCATGTACTTACAGTGTACCTACCAAAGAAAGTACTGTAATATATAAGGTAACTACATGGGTTAGGGTTAGGTTTAGGGGTAGGTTCAGGGTTAGTACCTAGTTATTGTAATTTCTACGATATGTACATAGTATGTACATGAGGAGCAGGACTGTAAAATAAAGTGCTACCAAATTATCTCCTTAAAAAAATACCGGCACATCACTGAGATAGAAAAAACTGATTTTTCGGCTGAGAATTTTTTAAATTAGTAATATTAAAACAGTAAAATAGTGAACCTTAATGACTTAACCATGAAAATGCTTTGTATTTATGTAATAAATTAAAACTAGTTATGTAATATAAACAATATATCCATAAAACCGATATATCAATCTACCTCTAATCCCTAGTCTTCAGTTACACACATTTATAGTTATCAGAATTTATGGTGAAAGTGTCCATGCAATCTTTAATGTGTTCATTTTGTACGAAGATTAACTTTCTTGCCTGTTGTGTCAGCAATAAACGAGCTCTTGTGAATCTCAGAGCCTCATAGCGTGTGACAAAAATGATATTGACGAGTCTTAATTGAAAGAACACAGCCTTAAGTCAAGCATTACCTATCAAGATGGTGTCAATTAGGCCTCTGAATGCAGCCGGGCCCCTGAGGGCCTATAGCGATCACTATAAAAGCTGCTGTTTGCTTTAGAATGTGGAGCAGCAGCTCGGAAATCATTCTTTAATCTGCGGCGGAGCGTACTAAGCTCTAAATCTTTTTATAAGCAAAACAAACACAGCGCCTCTTCCTAACGCGGAGAATTATTTCACAAACACTCGGCCGTGGAAAAAATAAAACACTCAAGAGAAGCTAAGAACAAACGTACATTCTCCAGAGAGCAGATAAAGCGAGGGAGAGAGGGAGCGAGCAAAAAAAGCCTACAAGCCCCTGTTTGTGCACTGCTCTAGATGTGGCCATCTGGTGGGCACGTTCAGCAAACATCACAGAGTAAACATGGGGGAATGCCAAATCCACCTTTATTTAGCCAAACTTATGCAACTCTGTAAAATGTGCTGATGGACATGTATTGCAACATGAATGGAGCTGGGTGGGCCTCGCTGTCCCACTGTGGAAGGTTGCATAACTTCCTATACAAAGGAGAGACTGGGTCCAAACTCATCGCGAGGTCTGGACACTAAAAAACGGACACACACCCGGTGGCACGGCGAGCTTGGCCACAAATCCCCACAAGCTGCTCCGAAGAACACAAAGCTGCTTTAGCGGATCCTATGGCTGCTCACACTTCAGCTTCCATGGCCAAACAATGGGGTTTTTCACTGGGGCAGGGGGCCGTGCAGAACTGCAAAAGCTTTACACAAGGCCTGTTTGTATGCACAAGTGCGTTTGCCTGGGCGACACTGGAGGGGCTGTTATGGGCGTCTGGTGGAAAAGGCCAGTCGGGTGAGTTTCCCCATCTCTGGCCTTTTGTCACAAGTGGTTTTTAATTAGGTGCATTATAGCGTGCGGGTGTGAATTCTCCCTTCCTTCGGCCGTTTCAAACAGATGGAAGATCAAGCGCACAAGCACGCAGGCTATATTTGGCATCCGCTTCGTGTTGATTCGGTGACGGAGGACCTCGTAGGCTATAAATACCCCAAAGAGGAGAGGGTGTGAGAGAAAGATGAAGCGGCTGGATGGGTGGATTCATTCAGAGCTGGGCGTCCTGCCTGCTCGGCCGACCGACCAACGGAAGTTGTTCGTTTGCACTGGAGAGAGTTGAACTGCTATTTAAAGGGATAGTTCACCCAAAAATAAAAAGGTATTTTTAAAAGCCCTTTTCTCAACCCATTAGCAAACAGAATTGGAAAAATAATGGCTGGATTGTGATGCTTTTGGTTGGATAAACAGATAGTTTGAGCCACTGGTTGAGCCAACATTGCATAATGTGACAAGTTTGCGCACAATGAATGAAAAACTGCTATATCAGGGCATATCTGATGTTTGATGTAGAGTTATACAAAGTGAGATTTTTATGTTTTAATTAGTGCTGCAAAATTAGCACGTTAACGCAGGCAATTAATTTTTCCAATTTAACGGCGTTAAAAATATTTAACGCAGGGGCGGAGCTAGGGTTGGCCACCCGACTCACAACTGCTGCTTCTGTCTCTTTTTTTCTTGACAAGAATTACATTTATTTAGATGAAGAATGTCTTTACGACCACATCGAGCTGTCAGACCAGTCCACTTCGCTAGTCAAGTGAGTGCAGAAAAGCGGAGCTCTTAAAGTAATAGCAGCCAAATAAGCTATTAACCCAACTGCTGTGATATCTGTTAATCAAAGAGCAAAAGAAAAAAAAAAGAGGAAATCAATAACTTTTGTAGCTTTAAGGATTCATCTAGGTTTAATTTAGAATTTAGCGTTTGATAACTTTATTCAATTTCTGTATATTTCCTTCTTGTGGAATGCCACAGGTAGCTAAATATGACATTTATTATAATGGGTTTATGTGAAGATTGTTTTAAATTCACTTAAATTAGAAGTTATTTTTTAATGTCTAATAAGTCTAATCTATATTAATTTAAAGACTGAATGAGAAATTATTGCAATATAAAAGTATATTTAAAAACTTTAACGTTAGGTGGGATTAATCACGATTCATTTCAGAAAAAAAAGTGTGATTAATTAGTTAATTTAATTGATTGACAGCACTAGTTTTAATGTATTTTAACTGTTTCAACATTTACTCCGCTTCAGTAGTGTTGTTACCATTAACCATTAATTAGATCTACAACTAAAACTCTTTAAAAATCGTTGTCATCATTTGAAATATAGCCGAAATAAAGTAAAATATAAAAATTAGAGGAAAAACTTCAAATTAAAAAACACATGAAAATTAGAACTGAATCAACCGAAAGAAATTGAAGTACTAAAATTACTAAAATTAAAACTGAAATAAAAATAAATGAAAGCTATATAAAAACAAATATAAATGATAAAAGTACAAGATTTACACAAAATTCCACTAAAATTAAAACAAAAAATATAAAAATATATGTTAATTCAAAATATTAATAAATACCATAATAGTATATAAATAATACTAAAATAACACCGCTTTATAGGCTACGTTTAGACTGCAGGCAAAAGTGGCCCAAATTTTCTCACATCTGTTTTATCTTAACAGTTTGAACAGCAAAAACCACAAAGAATCAGATTTTTTAGATTATGATTATGGCCACTTCCGTATACTAAATACAGGTCACACGTTTTGCTATGCAACCTCAGTTTGAGTGGTCATATCATAGTTCACGTCTCTCTAGATCGACATTATATGCTGTCTTGTTATTATTCTTTTGCACATGCAGGTCAGTTTTGGGACTGTGATCAGTTCACACTTAAATCTGATATTGGCCACATTTTAAAAAATAATGTGAACAGCTAAATAAATAAATAAAAATCAGATATGAGCAATAAATCAGAATAGATCAGTAAAGCTTGCAGTGAGAACATAGCCATAGAGGCATTGTCGTTTTTCATGCCAAAAATTGCGTACATCTTCTCAACTCTCAGCTCATGAGCTCTATATTCAGCAACGAGATGGAAGAATTTGGAGATTTAAACATCAAATGGCAGCCAAATTCTTAACACAACTTTTTCTTTTTTTTTTAATAAAGGTTACCAAAAGGCATTCACTATCACTTTGTCTCCCATACATGGTTCATGCTTGGCTCTTCCTTGTGCATGTTCAGCAGAGCCAGTGTAACCTAGTAAACAGAGCACAACAGACCCACCTCCAGCATCATTGGTCCAAGGGCATCTTTGTCAATAACACTTTGGCCTGTCGACGACACATCAGCCTTCTGCACTTCATCCTCATTGGCTGCAGCAGCTTTTTCTGCAGAGGGAGAGAGAGATGCAAAAAAGACAGATGAAATGAGATACGAGTCCATTCCAGAACATCAACACCCCTCTCCACAATAATTTTGCTATTTTATGTTAAAAACCAGAGGATGAATAATCTATACATCATTTTTTGTCATGTGATCATATATTGGGAAAGGGGAGACCATATACAGCTGTCTGTGATTAAGATGCTCATGAGAAAAAATAAGATTTTTTTTTATTATAAAAATGTTTTGCATGTCAAAATAAATTTTGCACTTTGCAGGAAAAATTACATTTTGTCAAAACAAGCCTAAAATATTATTCATGTTGGTGAATTGCCAGTGTATAAATTAACCCCTTAACTGTCACTCACATTTTTGAACACAGACATTAAAGTGCACTATCCAAACTTAAATTTTTATAATTCATGAACGAAAACATTTTGTAACATGATTTTGATGTACCATTTCCATGGTAATGCAATGTAATGTTAAGTTTTATGCAGAAAAACAGTATTACATTGATCTCAGAATTACGGTGGCTGAGAAGTGCAAAACAAATCACAATTCTGAAAACAAAATAAATTACAAAACGCAAATGCAAATCTAAAAAACAAAATAACAATTCAGAAAACACAACAACAATTCCGGAAACATTATAACAAGTCAGAAAACACAACGACAAATCCGAAAACAAAACAACAAGCCAGAAAACACAATGACAAATCTAAGTATAGGTCTCTGCGTTTCTCAAACGTTTGATGTCATTTTCATCTCATCTAAATTATAATGCTTGAATACTGCCTGATAAAGTAGCGTTTATGAGAGCTGTGCAGCTTTTGTGTACAGCTGTTGTGAGGGAAACGGTTCCAAAAGCGTCTCTTACTGGCAGAGAATAAATTAGCATTTTCAATAAGTCCGTTTTCTACTTTTGAACTGTCTTAATGCTGTTGGATATAGCTCAATTCGTTTAATTTTCCTAGTAAAAATAATGTTCAACTCTTAATATTTTGTATTTATACTCTACCCTTTAAATTATTTCCACCCCACATAAAAAATCCTAATTTAACACACCTTTGCCTGTTATTTATTTATTTTTTTTGCATTCCCATTTGCTCAAATAGCAAAAGAAAAAACCACGATAGTGTTTTCACGACTTATAAAAAGAAGAATTTTTTTTTTTACAGAGATACTGATAACGGCAGTCAGAAGAGAGAACTATGTCAAATTTACTGTCAATCCCATAGACGCTGTATTAGAAACACCCTCGCATTATAATGTTAATTAGTTTTTTGTATTCTGATACCCAAAGGTAATATAATACAGAGTACAGTGTTGTAAATGTACATGCATATTTTTTATTCCATAGTAAGGGCAATTCATACAATACATCTAAACATCTCCGAACTTCCTACCGCTAGTCTACTGTTCTTCCTGTACTTTGATTGACAGATGTCTCGTCCAGTCAGCGGTGAGTAATCTATTCTCAAACCAATGGCGCTGTCTCAAACTTTACCTACCTCTTCCGGTTTGTCTGATTTGTCATTGTGTTTTCTGACTTATTTTGTTTTCGGATTTGTCGTTGCATTTTCTGACTTGTTATAATGTTTTCGGAATTATTGTTGTGTTTTCTGAATTGTTATTTTTGTTTTTTAGATTTGCATTTGCGTTTGTAATTTATTTATTTTTTTTTCAGAATTGTGATTTGTTTTGCACTTCTCGGCCACCGTACAGAATACATCGGGAAGCACAAAAGCAAGAAAATGGGGTAAATCTTCCCAGAATGTCTTATAATGTGAAGTAAAATCAGACTTTGGAATTCAACAGTATGTTATAAAAAGTTTTCTCCCTCTCATTTCTATTTAAGTATGTACATTGCTCAAATTGTTTCCCCAATGATTCACCTAACCCCTTGCTCACCCTTTTTAAGAAGGTCATATTTCTATTGCCTTTAGTTATAGATGCTTTCTTCTAATTTGAGTTGATAGCAGACATCCTGGAAAATAATTAGGCACATTTGTTTCACCTCATTCTCCTTTCTCCTTGAATAAAGGACAAGTTAAGCAAAAATTGGCACTGCTTACCCTCTCTCCCCTACTAAGTGAATACGGTTAATTTGGTCAGAAACTCAGTCCTCGGTTGGAAACATCAACATTTCCATAAAAGAACCTAAAACCCTTCATTAGATCCTGCAGCGTTTAAGTGTTTTATTTTCAAATTACATTAAAGTCACTTCATGTGGTCCTGCTAGCTTGAGCGTATTAGCATTTCTTGAAAGGACAGTTCTCTCTCTCTCTCTCTCTGCTCACTAAAGCGTTTAATTTCATACTGCACACACGCACCTTTTTAAACCCCTTTCTCGCTCTTTCATACTGCCGTGCGCTTGTTGAGGCATGTTGTTATGGTACACATCCGGACCTTAGCAACGCGTGAGACAGAAGCTGTCAGGCTAAATGGGTGCATGTGAAGCCTCACATAACAGCCATGCAGCCAACAGCCTGGACATGAATGGAACCGTCAATACACACATGCGCTCACACACAGAGTCTAAACAAACCATTATACAAAGAATGGAGAACATCACTCTCTCCAACAAAGTGGCATGATTTGTAAACCACATCGCCTACAAAACAAAGCACTTGTAATGGAGCTAAATCTAGAAGGAAAACTGGTGAATCTCAGAAAGAACATGTCTGGCTCATATTTCATCACAAATAATAATAATAATAATAATAATAATAATTATTATTATCATTATGCAATAATATTATTTTTTTTATTTTTAGGGTAATCCTTTTTTGGCAATGTTTTAAATTATGCCAAACATGAAAGGAAATTGTTTTCAAGACAAGTAAGCACAAATCCTTTTTCATTTTAGTATTGTAAAAACAAAACAAAACAAAAAAATAAATAATTTGTTTCATTGTCAAAACCTTTTTCATTATTATTTTAATTAGTACATTAAGTCACAATTAGGGCTGAAAAATGATTATATAGACCTTTTTCCTGAGTAACCGATGGGCGGCGCCATGACGGATTCTAACTTCCGTTTGGATGCTATCGTGTTCCGGTCTCCATAGAAATCCATGTTAAAACTCGCTGAATTGGAACTTTTTCAATATAACTAAATATAAAAATGTGAGCAGGGTTAAGCTGTGCTGTTGCTGGATGCTAAAGTAATGGCTATAAGCTATAAGCTAAGGAATTCCAATACAATAAGTGCTTGTTTTGTGTACTAGAAAATCTGTCCATGTCCGGCGCTGTATGCATGGCTACAGCGCTTAAGTTAAAATACTGAGTGTGAAATAATAAAATATGTTAAAATAATGTTTGAAAAAAAAAAAGTTTGCTCTTATCATTCTGTGGACAAAATCCTGTGAATATCGCCCCGATCAGGAGCTGTATGTGTGCTCATCTGTTTTCAATGCAGCTAACCTCGTGTCGCTTCATGTCATCTTCCCACTCATTAAACTATGACAGGTCCTTTACTGCAAAAAGACTGTCATTGCGACACTCTAAAGTGATTAAACTATGGTGCCACATGCTTTTTAAAACCATTTTAAAAGGTTTCACGTTATATTATTGGCTTGGAAAATATGTAATTGCGACTAGAAACCAGAGACCGGAAATGTAAAGCACCGTTCCAGTCAGGCGAGACTTCTGTGTTCAGAAAAATGTCTATAAATACACACACATATGTATATATTTAAAAATATATATATTTGTATGTGTTGTATGTCTTTGTATGTAAACACATATATAATTTACATTATATATAAATATACATATTTTACATATAAATCTAAGTATGTAAAACAAACTTTTATTTTGAATCGATTAATCGCGACTAATCGTTTTGCAGCCCTAGTCACAATGTAGATAAAAAATTATAATTATCATAAAAGTGGCTAAACTCTAATACTATTTCTGAAGGATGTGAGATGTAATAATGCAACTTCTGAAGTGGGGTGTTACTATTAAAATAAAAAAAATAAAAATAATAAATAAAGTTAAAATGACAAACTTAAAAATAAATTTTGCCTTTGCAACTGAAATAAGTGTAAGTACTCAAACAAACTGAAAAAAAGTCAAATTGAAATATTAAAAAAATAAATAAATAAAAATAAAAAATTACTAAACAACTAGCGCTGTCAACCGATTAATTGCGATTAATCTCATCCAAAATAAAAGTTTTTGTTTACATAATATACAGGTGCATCTCAATAAATTAGAATGTCGTGGAAAAGTTCATTTATTTCAGTAATTCAACTCAAATTGTGAAATTCGTGTATTAAATAAATTCAGTGCACACAGACTGAAGTAGTTTAAGTCTTTGGTTCTTTTAATTGTGATGATTTTGGCTCACATTTAACAAAAACCCACCAATTCACTATCTCAACAAATTAGAATATGGTGACATGCCAATCAGCTAATCAACTCAAAACACCTGCAAAGGTTTCCTGAGCCTTCAAAATGGTCTCTCAGTTTGGTTCACTAGGCTACACAATCATGGGGAAGACTGCTGATCTGACAGTTGTCCAGAAGACAATCACTGACACCCTTCACAAGGAGGGTAAGCCACAAACATTCATTGCCAAAGAAGCTGGCTGTTCACAGAGTGCTGTATCCAAGCATGTTAACAGAAAGTTGAGTGGAAGGAAAAAGTGTGGAAGAAAAAGATGCACAACCAACCGAGAGAACCGCAGCCTTATGAGGATTGTCAAGCAAAATCGATTCAAGAATTTGGGTGAACTTCACAAGGAATGGACTGAGGCTGGGGTCAAGGCATCAAGAGCCACCACACACAGACGTGTCAAGGAATTTGGCTACAGTTGTCGTACTCCTCTTGTTAAGCCACTACTAAACCACAGACAACGTCAGAGGTGTCTTACCTGGGCTAAGGAGAAGAAGAACTGGACTGTTGCCCAGTGGTCCAAAGTCCTCTTTTCAGATGAGAGCAAGTTTTGTATTTCATTTGGAAACCAAGGTCCTAGAGTCTGGAGGAAGGGTGGAGAAGCTCATAGCCCAAGTTGCTTGAAGTCCAGTGTTAAGTTTCCACAGTCTGTGATGATTTGGGGTGCAATGTCATCTGCTGGTGTTGGTCCATTGTGTTTTTTGAAAACCAAAGTCACTGCACCCGTTTACCAAGAAATTTTGGAGCACTTCATGCTTCCTTCTGCTGACCAGATTTTTAAAGATGCTGATTTCATTTTCCAGCAGGATTTGGCACCTGCCCACACAGCCAAAAGCACCAAAAATTGGTTAAATGACCATGGTGTTGGTGTGCTTGACTGGCCAGCAAACTCACCAGACCTGAACCCCATAGAGAATCTATGGAGTATTGTCAAGAGGAAAATGAGAAACAAGATACCAAAAAATGCAGATAAGCTGAAGGCCACTGTCAAAGAAACCTGGGCTTCCATACCACCTCAGCAGTGCCACAAACTGATCACCTCCATGCCACGCCGAATTGAGGCAGTAATTAAAGCAAAAGGAGCCCCTACCAAGTATTGAGTACATATACAGTAAATGAACATACTTTCCAGAAGGCCAACAATTCACTAAAAATGTTTTTTTGTTTTATTGGTCTTATGAAGTATTCTAATTTGTTGAGATTGGTGGGTTTTTGCTAAATGTGAGCCAAAATCATCACAATTAAAAGAACCAAAGACTTAAACTACTTCAGTCTGTGTGCATTGAATTTATTTAATACACGAGTTTCACAATTTGAGTTGAATTACTGAAATAAATGAATTTTCCACGACATTCTAATTTATTGAGATGCACCTGTATGTGTGTACTGTGTATATTTATTATGTATATATAAATACACACACATACATATATTTAAGAAAAATATATATTTATATATTAAATATATTTATATATAATATAAATTACATGAATATAAATATATACATGTAAATATTTTCAAAATATATACTGTGTGTATGTGTATTTATACGTATAAATAATAATAATAATAATAATAATAATAATAAATATACACAGTACACACACATATATTATGTAAACAAATCGCGATTAATCATTTGACAGCACTAAAAATGACATTACCAAATTAATGAAACTTCAACCAAAATTAAAGTGAAATAAATGAATATAAAATAAACGCTAATTAAAAACATTAATACAATAGCATACAAACACCACTAAAATAACACTAACAATTTCTGCCGTCAGTGAAACATCCTCAATCCCACAATTCTCTAAACCGATCTAACTTCCTTTCTATTCCCATCCATTAAAGAGAGTAGTCGGGATCATCAGTGGATGCAGTGGGCTCGCAGAGGACACGATAGAGAGGCAAACTGTGCTGGCATGATGGGTAGCCATATGGCAAAGCGAGAGGGCCATCCATCAGCCTCCCCCTCAGACCGTTCTGGGATGCTCCAAACGCTGCTCTTCCCGTATATGTGCATGTGTGTGTGTGTGTGTGTCTGGGAGAGATACGCATGCGTACACTCCTGATGATGAGTGGATGTGAGCATGTTGTGTGTCAGCAGGTCTTTGCGGTGCCCAGCAGGGACTGGTAAACCAGCACAGCTGCACCAGAGGTCCGGTGATAACTCATTCCCTCTCTCATTTCAAACTCGGCTCCAAAACGGTTTCCTTTCCATCAGCCAATCCCAATCAAACAGAAAAAAAAGGCAATGTTATCTCCAGAAAGGATGTGAATTAGGCCATATCTTTCACTTCGACAGCAGATGGAGTTTCTTGAGGCCTTTAGGATCTGCCCTATCAACCACAATTCAAAGCCCCGCCTATGACTCCACTCTCGACCAATCGAGCCTGATCGTGGATACTAGGTCATGACTCTCCATGGGAGAATTCCATATCTCGTCATCTACTGGGTGTTGTTCAGCCTCTAAATTTATAAGTGCTGACTCACTAATGAACAAATTAAACGTAATTAAACATAATCCAGTTTTCAAATTCCAGTTTGGGGTTTTAAATGTGTAGCAGATGAACTACAGACTGAAAATACCCCTTACAGGTAAATGTCCAACAGATTGTGTTTTCTATGCAAAGAGGAACGAAACTGTTTAATGCCACAGTTTAATAGTTGTGCTTGCTAGCATAGGTAACATAATAGCATCACCATTATTACTGCTCATACTTGTATTGCACCATTTGTACTGTGAATTATACATCAAATCACAACTTACTGAGGAAAGGTGTGCTAATATTTTGCTAGTCAGTTGGATTTACGATATTCACCTGACATACAATAATATATTCACATTCAAGGAAGGATCTGAGTCATATCTAGGGAAAGGAATATTATATCCACAGCATCCTAGCAACTGCACAGTAATGCACCAAAAACTACTCATAACACTGTGGCAACACCCTGGCAACAATCACTACATTTTAGTGTCATGATGGCAATTTCTGCACAGACAATGTTTATTAGCCTTTTTCAAAATGCAAACACCATTTTAAAGGGACCGCTCGAATAAAAATGATCTTTTGTGGAGCCCAAAAGAGATTTTAGTCAGATTGACAGTTTAGTTGACCAGGTGCTTTCACTGTATGGAAAAAAAAAGCATCATTGGAAGTGAATAGTGAATGAAGGTAAGGTCGCATTTACTGTTGTTCAGCGAATTTTCGCAATCGGAATCCTGTCATTTCAATAGAAATCCACACAATCTGGAAACTTGCATGAGAGCGAAATATTCCACTACAGTTGGTCACTACACTACTGACAATAGACAATGGGCAATTTATGTCTGCAAAATTTTTACCAAAATTCCACTAATGTGACCACATTTTGAGGCTATCAGTTCCTAATATTCTGCCTAACATCTCCTTTTGTAAAAGAAAAAAAGTCATACAGTTTGGGAGTTAGGAAAATGATGGCAACATTTCTAGATGAACTATCCTTTTAAAGGCTACTGCAATTGTATGAAGCTCTGAGAACAGTTTTTGTGTGCAAAGAAAACAAAAATAACTTTATTCAACAATTTCTTCTCTTCACACACAAAAACGTTTTCTTGTAGCTTCATAAAATTACGGATGAACCACTGATGTCACATGTATTGTTTTTAATGATGTCCTTATTACCTTTCTGGGCCTTGAACATGTCAGTTGCGTTGATATCTATGCAGGGTCAGAAAGCTCTCAGATTTTATCAAAAATTTGTGTTCTGAGGATGAACTAAGGTCTTACGGGTTTGGAACAACATGAGGGTGAGTAATTAATGACAGAATTTTCATTTTTGGGTGAACTATACCAATTTATGAAATTCCTTTTGTAACGCTTGTGAGACTTAAATTAGTCTTATTATATTTTACCCAGCACACACTAAAATCCCTAAAATACCAATGAAAGTGACTATTAAAATGTTTCATATTTAACCACAGGAACTAAGTAAAAAATCTCTTCAAAGAGACATTTGTTGCAATGGGTCTGAAAAAAAAAAACAACAACGTGAGGAACAGAATTGTGAGTCTTTAACACTGTATTTTCAGCAGAAAGCCGCTTCTGCTTTAAAGGGCTTCCTGTGAGTGTCAATAATGTTGTGCTTCCTTTACAAGGAAAGCTGACTGCTGCGCTCTATACTTAAGGCTTTGTTTACAGGCAAAACAGGCCCATTTGTGTGTTAGGAGGCAGTTTGAGACTGTGCAAGCACAGTTAGAGCAGTGTGTGATGCTGTGGCCATGTGGCATCGAGTGTAGCGGAGGGGAGGTGAAGGAGGGGTAAGGGACGACGCAGCAGACGGCGACCATTGCTGTTAGCTTTGCATCACATTGCTCAGAATTACATAACCCAGAGCTCAGTACATCACAAACAATCTCCATCACAACCCACTGAGAATCAATGCAGACACACACACACAGGTCAAAATAGCACACAGTCTGAACTGTTGAAAACAACACAGATGTTAATGTGGGCAAAAAAACCACTGCAGGAGTAAGATTTATATAAATCTATATCAATCTATATTTATGATTGTGCCATAACAAGAATTTCCAGAAAGTTTATTCAAGAAATTTCTCATCACAGAAAGAGCAAGGATGAGATATATGATATCCCTCAATAGGGTAGGGACCTCGAGATACAATTAAGCTTCTTCTCAGAAGTTTGTGATATAATCTGGTGTAATGTTTCCAAAATTTATTCACATAACTTTACAAGTAACTAAAATCATAACATTTTAACAAGCACCTGAATGCAGCTGAATCCAAATCTTGCAGCTAATAATTTTGCCAACAAAGAAACGCAAATGAGTCCTAAGTCAAACATCCCTAACTCAAGGTAACTAAAATACAACACAAATGTAGAACAGTAATGAAGCTGTGACTTCTAATTAAATCTAAATGAATTCTAATTCAAACTGGTTACTGTATTTTTTTTCTTAATGCAGTGAGAAATGAAAGCTGCATGGCACATCACTGCCATGTTTGCAGTTAGCATGATGCTAATCTATAGGCTCCTGCTGAAAGCCAATCTGAATTCATTGGCTGATTTGACAAAGTTCTTTCTCAAGATCTCTATAACAGGCCAAATATTTTACTTAACCTGAAAAAGCCTACATGTGTCTTGTGTTAGCTACTAATAACTTCTAGCCTAAAGCAAAGGTCTGTATATGCTAAAGCTCAGTGAATGTAACACTACGCAGAGGCTACGTTTTCAGCATCAAGCCTCAGCGTTTATACTAAGGGGGCTTTTTTGTATTTTAAATAAAAGATTTATTGGTAAGACAAGTAATAATGTAAGTTCAAAGAAAAGTCCATCAGTTTTCTTACCTTGCTCTTTAATTTGACGAATCTGTTTGACGGTTTCCTTTAGGATTGCACATTTGTCAGGCTTGACATTGAAGTTGTCGATATCATTGAAGTTTGCGAAAATCAGCTCTGCGAGCTCCTCTATGTATTTATTTTCATGTTCCCGGTTACGTTTCTCAGTGCTTCGTTTGGGACTGTGAAGAGAAACAAAAAATTATTCAGACTAAAGAGCAAAAGTATAACTTGTCCGTCAGACCAGAATTTTCTTTATTATACTGATTAGGATTGCAATGAAAAATATCATGGCTTCCTCAGTTTGATAGTTTCAACTTTTATCTATTACTTTAGCAAAGATGAAGGAAAATAAAGAAAAAAAAATATGGAAACGTGGCATAAATTTTAGCGGTATATCATCGACATCAAACATTTTTGTCACAAATTTGCAATGTTTAACAATAAATGAGAAAGCTACTGTTACTTTTATGAAAAAAAAAAATAATTATTTGTTGAAAATTCAGGAGGGCTGCACATTCTTTTTTTACACACATCAATATTTTAAAATATTGTACACATACTTATGGGTGTCTTTGGACAATAAACTGCATTTAAGGTGCCATATCAAGTTTGTCTACATTTTTACTGTGTATAACCTTGAACCTTCAGTCAACCCAACAATAAGTCAATTCTGAAAATTCCTAATAAATTATACTTTATGACATTAGGAACAAATACCTAAAAACAACAAAAAACAAAGAGCAAGTCCCACTTTTCTGCATTGTGTTTAACACCGAAATAGACAAAAGTTTCCAGAGCTTCTTCTGTGCAACCTTAAACAGGTTGCATTTTCAATTTGCTGCTCTGCATCTTCAGCAGTTTGCACAGAAAATTTTGTCAATAAAGAGGGCATGCATAGCTCCTTCCTATGAATGAATTATACAGACTGATGTTTCCTGACTCAGTGGAAAAAGGCTTTATATAGAAACGTGTATTATCTAGGCTGAGCTCCACCGGTGGGAGGCCTGCTCAAGATTATTGCAGTTCAGCGGTTCATAGCGTAGACACTGCGAAATTCACTCCCCTATACATACAAACTAAAATGTGTAAGCTGCAACGAATGCAGTTTCAGACTTCACTGTAACCTGCTGTTCATTTGTCTACTGGTTTGCATGCCATGTCTAGATGAAGTACCTTGGGCCCAGGAGGTCCGATGGGCATTCCTTGCGCTTTTGAGCCTCTGACCTGGCAGGGTCCGACGAGTTTTCCCCGACAGCACTCATCCTCAATGCATATCACCTGTTGGAGAGAATGTCAATGTAAGCAATTCAGAAAATGCTCAAAGGTCACATCATCTTTAGGTAGGCTTGACAAATGAACACACTTAGCTTATATTTACGCTTCACTGCAGCATTTAAAGAGGTGGACCAATAAAAAAAAAAAAAAAGTCATTATATTAAATTATTTCTTGAACAGGTTGAATAACAACACACTGTGCCAAATATTTCTGCTGCGTTTCGAGAGGGCCAGTAGATATAGGTCTGCTTAACAGTTCAAACACATGCAGTTAAACATCATAATGCAATAAATTTGAGCACCTGATGATTTGCAAACAAGCCAAACAGCTCTTCTGAGAGAGATTCATGTGGAATCTATCAGTCATTTAGGTACTTGTGGTTGAAATGTCTCTAATAGGGATTTCTGAGGATTTTGGGGAATTGTTTTTTCCTTTGGTTTGGCTGTGAGTGCCTGAAAACATCTTGATAGCTTGCATTTCAAAAATCTCGAAATAAATTAATACGGACTTAAACGGCTCTTTACAAGGACTGAAAAATTTAATTACTAATTAGAGCTAATTAAAAGCGAGAAGGCTTAGGGGTTGTGTTCAGAGGTCACATACTGAAGATGTGGGTTGATGCTGGAAGGCGAAAGGAGGCCTGCGAAAATGAAAATGAGAGAAAATGGAACGAAAAAGGGATTCAATTATATTGTGCGACAATGGGTGTCCCCTGAGAGCGAGCGAGAGAAAAGAGAGGGTAGAGCAATGAAAGAAAAGTGGAAGTAACTCGAAAGTAAGTGAGATTGAGAGTGGTGAGAAATAAAGAGAGAGTAAGGGGTCAGCGAGTGAGAGAACACAATGTGCCGTATACTGTACAGCACAAAAAGACTGTTGAGCATACAAATTTTCATTTAACAAGTCCCAACAAATAGAGACACAGCCATTTATCTTTCCAACATGTACTACAATATGTAGTTTCACTTTCTATTCACATTTGTGTGCCTTATAGAACCACGCTTGACACGAAAATTGGGAATTCCCACGAGAGAGAGAAAACTAGTACATTTCAACATCTAGTACTGTTCTCGATATGGTGAAAGCAAGAGAGAGAGAAATGTGTCCCATCACAAAGGGAAAACAAACCAATATGAATTATTGAATGAGGCCTTTTAATAATAGTGTGCAATATTAACGGCATACATGACTGTAAAAGAACCCAAAAAAATGTCTAACTTAAAAAAAAAAAAAAAAAAAAAAAAAAAAAAAAAATAGGTAATGGAATGCATAGAAAATTACATTTGAAACGTTACTTTTCTGTTTCCTTTAATAATATTTTATATAAAATACTATATGTTATGTATTTAGGTGGAAACTGCAAAACGAAATTTTTCAGGATTCTGTCATGAATAAAAAGATTAAAACAACAGCATTTCTGACTTAATGCATCCTTATTGTATAAAACTACTAATTTCTTACAAAATTATTATAATATAATATAATATAATACAATTTAGTCTAAATTTATACATACAAACACGAAAGAAAACTGTGCATGGAATGTTTGGGATCCATTAGAGGTAGTGCTGAAATTTTTTTGACATAAATAGAACCTTTAATGTAATGGAAAAACGTTTTCAAACGGTTGCAGCCTCTGGGGTAAATTTGTTGAAAATTGCATTCAGCGTTCCAATAAAAACATTATATAAATAGCATTATGTGGGCTGATTATCACAATTGAAAATGGCAGACCTATTTTAAAAAGGTGGAATTATGATAATGGTCCGTTGCAATTTAAGCATTATCTACTCAAAAGCATTGTTAGATCATTTACTAGATTTCCATTTCTGAAGCCAAACACGGGAGTCAGGAAAAAAAAAAAAAAACTAATTGAAAAGTACAAACTGATATATTACGTCAACAAAAAACAGCCACTTCAGAGTGTTGATGAGACCTGTTGTGAATTTGGCGCTAATTTAAAACACCAGGCAGTGGAGGTTAATGAAAACACCATCCATCCCCTCTCCCATCTCTCTCAGGGCTTCATCGTCAGAGTTTGGGAAGCAGGCGGAGAGACACCCGGGCCAGCACACGAGGCCAACACATTGGGCTGCGCTCAGGCCAAACTGACGCACACACACTGCCTTATGTAATTTGCAGCCTCACTGTAGGCCGGCTGGGGGAGTCAGAGCCAGAGTGAATGGAGCGCTGGTATTGAATCCCTGTTGGATTGCAATGCCCTACTTAAACCTAATGACAGAGAGGCCAATCAAACAGCTCTGGGCGACGAGGCCGACGCTACAGACACTGGACACCAGCTAACCAGAGAAAAAAATAGAGAAAGATTCTTTCAGACAGCGTTAACCTTCAGGGCTGAGAAACATTCATCAGCTGGACATCTGAATCGTAACATTACGTAAGGCCTTCTGTCAATCATGGGGCCCTTCTGTTCATCTTGATGACAAATGGCTTCTTGTGACACAGCCTAGAAGGTTTTCCGTGCCCACTTGGACAGCAGACACCACTGGAATCGTCAATGTAATTAGACAATGTCACAGTTAGCATAACTGTTAGCCTGCATTAGTATTAAATATGTCAGAAGCATCGCTACTGATGCCGGGTATACACAGATTTTCACTCACCAAGAGTTTTCTAGAGATCACTGACAATCGCATAATGTGAATTATCTATGGCTGCCACCAACTAAAAAGTTTTCTAGTCGACTAGTAGTAGATTTATTACAAAATCAGAAAGTATTTGAATGGGTTTCTCACATCTGTGAGGCAAGTAGCCTACACGCTGAGTTTCGGTTCATTTCACGGAGACCGAGATGGTAGAAAGCGCATCCTCTTTGTTTTATTTGTGAATGACCCTTTACAGTTTCGAATGATGTATTGCTCTTATTTGTATGGACAAAAATGATGGAGCATTTTAAGTTGTTTTCACTGTTATCAGGAAAAAAAATGCAAGTAGTGTGCTAATAGCTTTCACACTACACACAAACACAGATACGCGACTAATTGTGCACATTTATTTAGGTTAACATTACAGCGAGTGGCTGTGTAAAGTTGTTACTACTTACATGTTTCAGTTTCAAATGATAAGCCATATTTGAGGTCGATGAATGATAGGCGAAAGGTTGAATTTCCTGGCCGATATACTGTTATTACCTCACGGACAAGCCGTTAACGATGTGTCCATGAAGGACAGTTTTTTTATTCCTGCGACTAAGCGACTAATAAAATTTTGGTCAACTAAAGCCCAAAGTATACTTTGGTTTTTACATGTATGCGAGGGTCTGTGACTGCATACAATGCGCATGGAGCAAATTTCGTCACCAGAATAGTACACGCATACTGAACACGAACTATCGAAACTAAATTAAAGAACTAAAGGAATGGAACAACAACAAAAAACAGCAAAAAATTCAACAACAACAGACGCCCACATTGACTTGTGTGAGGGAGCTATGAGAGAGCCGCAACTTAAGTTTAAAAGAGTACAGAGACTTTTACCAGCTATAACTTCTGAAGAAATATAGCGCAGACACTGGACAAAGATGAAACTTCCTAGTGTGCATGTGTCGACTGCCTGTGTTCACGCATATTATCAAATGGAGTATACTTTTTGAAAGGCTATGCATTCGATTGTACACATATGCTAACATACACGTACAAAAATGTAGTATACTTTAGGCTTAAGCCTCTTCTTGTCAACTAACAGTTGGTCGACTATTTGGGGGCCAGCCCTAGTATTATCAAAGACACGATCAAAGAAGAAATATTTAGCAAGCTAAATATCTGGACAACAGAGTTTTGCAGTGTTAAATGTGTTTTGACTGGAAATGACATCAGTGATGACCTACAGCCAATGAGAGAGAAACATACAGGGCAAGAGAAATTTCAGAGAAACAGTGATCCGATGACTTTGAAAACCATGTAGTGTAAACCCAGCATCAACGAATGCTAAAATAGAAAACTATGTAGAGTATCACTGCACCAAGTATCATGGTTACAATTTCACTGGTATTGGCATAAAATATGCAGAAATGCATTTCCTACACTTTCAAACCATATGAAACACTCGTGCGTCCAGCTGTCAGGTGCACAGTTTTTCTTCATACCAAGACAACAGAGCCACTTCAACCTCTACAGCCTTACTATATATAACTAGCTCTCTCAGTGTGACACATAATTCAATCAATTGTTAATAGCAGCTTCTCAGAGGCTGCAGGGGACTTTCATGCAGTAAGGTAGGTGTTTCGGACTGAAACCATGGACAATCACCATAATGAGAGGGGCCGAGCGTTAGACGTGGTAGCTAGTGATTACAGAGGCGGCTTTGAAATGCTATCAGCTTTTCCTGCTAACTGACACAATCCGATTGGCTGAAGAGGATTTGACACAGATGGAAGGGACCAAAGAGCAAAAGATTAAGAATACCAAATATCTGATACAATAGAGGCAACGTCAAGCAGCTTTTTGATAGATATACGAAATCAAAGTTTGCAAGTATTCCTCAGTTAGCAGTTCTCAACCAGTTTTGACACCAGTCTGCAGTACCAGTATTACAGAGCACTGATTCAGTTATACATGACAACATAGCAATACTGACAAGAAATTTTAAAATATGAAATTATATATATATATATATATATAAATAAAACTAAACTAAAATTAAATAAACCAAACTAAAAAAAAAACTAAATTTAACCAAAACAAAAACTGAAAAGTAAACTAAAACTAAACAAAATAAAATAAAACAACACTAAAACAAAACATAATAAACTAAAACATACTAAATTTATATATAAAATATTTATAAATAAATGAATAAATAAATATATATTTTTATATATAATGTATGTGTGTGCATTTATATATATATATATATATATATATATATATATATATGCACACACACACACATACACACAGTGCACTCTCAAACTCTCAAGTCCTAATTTATATATTTATTGGTATAAGTTGATATTCGACATTTAATTTTTGTAGGTTTATTTCCTCCATTTTTACATGCGAGTGTACTGTGTATATTTAATGTATATATAAATACACACACATGTATATATTTTTAAAAAATTTAGCAATGTTAGCAAGAAATTTAAAAATGAAATTAAAAAATATGAAAAACTAAACTAAAATTAAAATTATAATAAAACTAAATTAAACCAAAACAAAAACTGAAAAGTAAAAAAAATTAAATAAACAAAATAAAATAACACTAAAACAAAACATACTAAACTAACACAAAACAAAAGAAAATTAAACAAAAAACAAAAAAGTGGCAACACTAAATTGAATTTACAGCCTTTAAATGTCAACAACAAAATAACTGTCAAACAAACAAAAAAAAAACTATAATAAAAATAAATAAAATAAAATAAAATAAGACTAAACTAGGGCTGCACGATATTGGAAAAAACTCACATTGCGATATTTTGTTTTTCTGCGATATATATTGCGATATGAAAAAAAAAAAAAAAAAAAAAAAAAAAAAAATCACCAAATGACTTGAATAGCTCTATTTGGAGAGAAAAAAAAATATTGATATTGTAGGTGAGTAAATCAGCATAGGAAATAAACAATTTACAAGCATAGATAAATATAATAGAACAAAGATACAAATGAAATAAACAGTGCTTTGTATTTTTAAGGCAAGTCCAACAGTATTCAGGTGCAGAAATTGAATAATAAAATGTAAAATAACACTGCATAACACAGTCTTCATTGTATAAATTAAATCTAATAAATCTGTGTTAAAGCTACAAAAGTGATTTTTCTCTGTTTTGTTGTTTGATTATGACACAGAAAGCAACAGAGACATTAAACTGCTGTTATTGTTATCCTCTTTCTTTCTCAATTGTTTACCTAAGACATAAGCAACTGGTTTTTTTTTTTACAAGGATACTTGGAGACATGCATTTTGACACGGTTTCGCGCATATGTGTCGTACTACACTGGATGCGGCGCGACACGACGAATCCCCGCCAGTAAACTGATATACCTCGCTCTATTTATGACGTACTGACACAAAGTTGACACGATTGGCAACGGTCGCTTTGTCGCATCCAGTGTAGAAAGACTTTGAGGCCGTTCACGTGGTGCATCTGCAAACGTCTTGAAAACTCCCGCCGCGCCACTTCCTCCTCCTTTCCAAAGCGCTCGGGAGCTTGCGCTTTCCTGGCGCCTGCCGTTGCTAAACATCCGTGATGTGCTCTCCTCGACGACGCGGAAGTTTCAGCAAAGGATAAATGGATTTCCAGCACTGAAAATCGCTTGCAGTAGCTCTGCTACTAAATTTATTTAAAAATGGGTATCTCTGTGCAGCTGTCGCGTCCGGAGTAGACACGGTTTCTGTGTGTGAGCAAAGAAAACGATCAGTATAAATATAACGATCAGGCCTACTAAACATCGCACATCCTGCGATGTGACTATCGCGGATGCGCACATCGCGATATCGATGCTGAAACGATATATCGTGCAGCCCTAGACTAAACCATAAACAAAAACTAAACAAAAACAAAATTATACATAATGCATAAGCAAATGTAAACTACACTAAAATACATAAATAAATAAATTTAAATCAAACAAAAGTGACAACACTACATTGCACTTACAGCCACTGATGTCAACAACAACATATTATGAAGTATTTTCTCTTTATATTTTCTATATTTTTTCTCTTGTTTACATGCAAACTGATTTAGCTGTCCTGTTTGTACAAAGCTATATGATTAGTTGCATTTGTCCTGTTGTCTGGGATCAGAACCGACCAGCAAGCCATTTCTGGGCAATGACACACTATTTGAGATCCACCATTATAAATCACACTCAGAAACACCTTTTAATACTGCGCCACTAATGATCGCTTCTCAAGATCTTTGTAGATACTCTAATATGTTTATATTATCTGAAATAGCCACACTAGTGTTCAAGTGCTCTGTCTGAATGGAGTTTTTACAGAGATGCCAACTGCCGTCAGGCTAGGAGGACACAGTAATGAAACCACAGGCTCGGAGTGACTGACGATAAGATCTCCACTGAGTGGGCGTGCTTGAAAAGGAAAGAGACGCTTTCTTCCTTTTCTTTTCCTCCCTCAAGTTAGAAGCAATTACGTTTTCTTAATGGGTTGTTGATGAAATTCTCTTTGATAATGTAAGAAAAAATTATGTAACACAGAGTTAATGTACGGTACTCTGTACACTGGTGCCAGACTGCTTTTGACAGGTTTACAGTTAGCAGATGTCCCGCAAGCTGCGTGCATCACCCACATACGCTGAAGAATGAGTCAGAGATGTTCGTGTCCCCTAAGGCAGGGGGAGACAGTCAGAGGTGTCTGATATCCAGATACCCCCACACACCACTCCATGATGACTAGTGGTATGGTGACCGGCTTGTGTTAAAACTCCTGGTGAGAGACATGTGTCTAATAAACCTCACTGCTCTAAATTTATGCATGCACAGAAATATGAGCAATCTGCTGAGAAATAAAGCACTAGTATTAGACATCATAATAAATAACAAAAATCAGGGACGTCCTGATATTATAATTCTGTCCATCATTGATGAGACGATAAATATTTTCAAGTTATGACTGATAATCGATAAAAGGCAGATTCAAATTGTATACTATTACTACTACACTACACTACAGTATTTTGCATCCTTTTAAATCCTATAAGGGAATTAAGGCAGCACAACATTATAATATACAGTATGGAAAATGGATATACATTTTGAGGTTTGTTGTTATATTATTAGTGTTTTAAAGATTAATGTAAAAATGGAGAAAATTAACAGACAAAATTAAATATCCAATATCAACTGACACCAATAAATACATAAATTAGGGCTCTCAAATGATTAATTGTGATTAATCGCATCCAAAATAAAAGTTTGTGTTTACATAATATGTGAGAGTGTACTGCATATATTTATTATGTATATATAAATACACACCCATACATGTATCTATTTTACAAATATTTTATGTGTGTGTCTTTATAAATACATAATAAATATACACAGTACACACATGTATATTATATAAACAAAAACTTTTATTTTGGATGCGATTAATCGTGATTAATCATTGCCCAGCACTAATTTTTAACAGTTATTTTTAACTAAAACAACCCTGATCAATATATTGTGCAACCCTAAAATAAAAATAAAGGTTAAAAGTCATGGGAAGTTGTTGTGATGCTTTTTCAAGGTCTATTTCTGAAGTTATGAAGTAAACCTGATTGGTTGGTTGATTAGTAAAAAAAATACTAATTTAAATGAGCATCCAAAAATGAGCACCTCATGTAATCTTAAATAGTGAAAATATAAGAATTCTGTCTAGCTAACTCCTCAACCACCAATTCTTCATAGTATGCTGTAGAAGAAACAAAAGGCAAAAATCAATCAACTGTCCAGTCAAAAATGTATCTGTTACTGTTCAAACATGGGTCAAATCATGAAACAAGCTCAGCTTGTTCAATATTAATGAATGACTCATAAAGGCGGGCCACAATCAGCTACTTTAACCTAGTTAAGTTTTGCTAATTAGAGCCACACAAACAGTTAAACGTGAATATAGCATAACCAGCTTCTGGAAGCCCCTGCGCTTTAAGCAGGTCGCAGCTGGTGCAGTGAACAGGGCATAGCCCACGACAGGGCCGGGGAGGCACTGATATGGAGCATTAATTATTTACAGCAGTAGGGAAGGAGAGGGCCAGTCAGCCAGACAGACTCTGAACAGCCTGCTGCTGTTCCACGCTCAACATGAGCCATGTCAGAACTCCACTAATCAACAGCACTGCGGAGGCACAGAGAGATAATGAGGAACACTGACACATTTCTCAATCATTCACTCCCATTAGCAGCTCTAGAGTATGTTAAAGATGCAGATGATAAGTGTTAGTGGACGACCAATCAGAGGCATTTACTGGTGGGTGGAACCGTGGGGGCGGTTCTAAACTCATGCCCTGTCCCCAACCCATCTCCATGCAATGTAATAAACCTTAGTAGGGTGGATGGCCTAGATAATTTGATGTGAACGGAAATTAGGCTATAAATTATCCAGCCAATTAAACATTAAAAATACATCTTTTTGTCCACTGGAAATTTGTGGGAAGACACATTTTAGTGGTTTCTCAGCTGAACGATTGACAACAAGGTGGGTCACTAATATATAAGAGTGTCCAGGATAAATAAAGAGTTAAATCTACTTTAAAAAAAGTGTGGCAAATTCTTAAAAATGTGCTCTTTGGATTTTAAAAAAAAAAAAACATTCAAGAAATATTTCAGTTGAATTAACTCTACAAAAAGCAAAAATGTCATGTGGTGTAAAGATAAAAATATCGTATAATATTTTCCTGGAAATTATCATTTTTAAAAATGTTTTTAACTATATTAATATCAATATATTTCAAGTAGTCTTTACAAATATGATACATTAATTAATATATACTACATTTTTGGGCAGTCAAACTACATGATATTTTACAACCTGAACTAAATTTGGCTCGTCATAAAAAACTCAAATTATATCACATATTCTAAGGTGACTTACTGACCTCGACATATAGTCATAAAGGTTAACAAGGGTCCTCTCTACAATATTATCGCGATTTTATGATTTATGCTTATTCCCATGCGTGTATGGAAAAGAGCAGTATGAACATGTCACGTTTTTGAAAAACCATTATATCCTTAAAGATTAGTTCACTGAAAAATTAAAATTGTCTTGGACTTCTTGAACTGTCAAAGTGGAAGCTCATAAAGAGATTGTGTAAGAATATCCATATGAATCTATATGAATTGAGCGGTTTAATCCAAGACTTCTGAAGACACACAATCACAAAATGAGCAGATTTAATCTAGGCTTTTATTGACATTAAAACATTGATCAAATGGACATACATAAAGCACATCAATTATGGTAAACAGAAGCTCAAAAGTGCTTGAATGACGCACAACAACCAGTGAGGTTTGTTCTTGTATGTCAAGCAAGTACTGTTGCATTTACCATATTTTATTCTTATGGAACTGGAACGACGTGAGAGTGAGTAAATTTTCATGTTTGGATGAACCGTCCCTTTAACCATCTACTCTAAAGACAAGATTTGGCAAACCAAACCAAGTCAACAAGAGAGTTCAAAGTCCTACACCTCATCATTGTCTATGCATTTTCTAATCTAGACAGATTTCCAGAGAAGTACTTTGTTATTGAAAATATAACATTCCTTACAGCATCTCAATTGTGCACCGACTCCTCTTTTTCAAGTACTACATTCTCTTGAGGAAAGACAGAGACCTCCATTTCTTGCCATAAACAGATGTGCCAGCCTGTAACACTCAACAAAGGAGGAGGAAGAGAGAATGAGGCAGCGCAGAGAACTTCCACTCTCCAGCATACAGAGCGCTGACAGCCTCCTGTTCTCTCCTCCAGCGTTACCATTTAAAGACTCCCTACTGGAAAGCTTTGCTGCCATCAACACAACTGAGAAGAGACTCTCTATCTGGGACAGTTGGAGGGTTATAGGGAGTTTTGTTTGTTTGTGATTCAACAGAACTAAAAATACCATGTTTGATCACTGACACCAAATGAACATCTAGACTCGTGTTCGGGAGGGTTTACTCATCCAAACAGAAAAGAATTGCAGTCGATCTCTTCAGTCCCTGAAGGCAACAACAACAGGGATAAAAGTTAAACTGCAGCACCAGCATGTGTTGTGTTTCCAGTTTTGACAACCAACGTCTCAACCTGGCTTCTAAACTAGCTTGACTTTATCAAAAGTGCTGTGTGGTTCGGCCTACTTCTCCAGCAAAAATTTTTATGGCTATGCTTTTCAGTTAGACTAGCAACAAAACAGCACTAACTAGCTGTTTTTCTTTGTTTTTTAACATGGTGAGTTTTAACCCTTATATTGTGGATCAGTTGATATTTGAGGTGTCAGAAATAATGATTAATCTATGACGTTTTTTCTTCCCGTTGACTTTTTCTCTTTTTGGGTCATTGACATACCTGCAAATTGTTTAAACTCTAATGTGTGTACAAAATTGACATTTTTATGCTTAAAAAATGTTTTATGGTTAACCATAAAACAGTTTTTTAATGTATTTTAAGTCAGTTTCTCAACTAACCTCTGAAGGTATTTCCATTTTCATTTATGCATTTGACACTTTTATCCAAAGAAATACTCTAATTTTAGAAATATTAATTTTGATGGAAATCGAACCCATGACCTTGCCATTGTGAAAAATAGTTACAAAATGTAGTTTTCAAATGTTTTCATACTTTGTAAAAAAACAAATAGCTGTTATATACAGTTTTAAAAATCATATGTTCTCATGTTTATTTTTTGTAATGTGTGAGAGGCATTAAAATTTAAAGTTTACTCTTTTACACATTTATTTTTATTTTTTTTTCATAGTGAACTGCATTAAATCCAGTAAGGGTCAATGTAACCCACACCATAAAAATTGTACCCAGAATTTGAACCTAATACAATTTGAAAGACAACATTAGAAAGGTGAAACTCAATTTACTAATAAATCAAATTTCATTTAACACTGATGAAGATCAAATATTTAAAGATATTTTTAAAGGAAAGGTGACATTTTATGCTTTGAAAAGTAGCTTTAGGTAAACATTCAAATTTTACTTCTAAGCAGTAGAAAAACTGTTCAAAGTTTATTTCATACAATTTCATACATATTATGCATTCATAATGCTAAACAGCTTAAACCATTGACAGACATTCTGAATTTAAAGCTGGGTATTATGCCAACAATGCTAACACAGTCTGTCAAAGCTGTGCTGAAACCACTGTCTACGGCTGTAATACAACATATAAATACGTGTGGAACTTTAAATGATTTGCCCCTTTCAATAGCTGTTTTTTAGCTGTTGTGTATGCTTGCATAATACATACAGCACTGGAGTATACTAAAATTTAGATGAACATAGCACAGCCTAAAAATGATTTCAGCTATAGCTGACAGAGAAAAAAAAAATGACCTTAAACTGGGTCATGGCGATTCGCTGTACGTGACGCACTAAATAGGCATGCTGGACAACAGGTGTGATGGCAAACAATGCTAATATTATTTTGGACTTACTAAAAAGGAGTTCACAACCAGGCTAATTATCCCAAAGCCTAATTTTTTTTCAGGTGCACTGACACTTATCCCTCATGAGCACAGGCGTTCCTTGTTGGTATAAACTTATCATTAGATGCATTGACGTGACTACATCACAAGCCTCACAAACCATGACATGCCAAAACCTCCTAATTACAAATTTAATGTCTACTTGTTGGGGCCTGGAGTTCATGAGATTATCCAGTCATGCCTGGATCACATTAACATGGACATTCTGTGGCTCCGATGATGAGTGTATATACGGATATACCTATACATATACTCTTGTATGTACCATCTTCGCGAAGTGGAGTAAACCTGTTTGGATTTACGTCACCAAAAACCTGAGCAGAACTGCCTTTTAGAAGCGAGGAAATAGGTACATACACCCACACAAGTAATGATTCAAAAAAATCAGTTGACTTTGCCCCACTGATGAAGTTGCCAGAGAGCCCTTGGTGTGCAGTACGCATCCGCTGATGGGTTGGATATCAGTGGAAGAGACAGCGCCTGCCTGACAGGAGACTGACAGTCTGGGTTCTTCAAAATGCAGAGACGACAATGCTGGAATTGAAAGGAAGAACCAAAAAATCTCCAGACCTTACGGTTTTAGCAGGCAGGAAGTAGAGAGCTTGACAGATCGTTAATATGAAATGTTCATGTTCAGATCTCAAGCTGTGATTTCTCTTTTGAAAACCAATTTAAGTTTAAATGCAAAGACTCTAAGAATGTTATGTGGTATAACCAAGTTAAAACTAATTTAAAACATATTTTCATTACAGCTTGAATACATGTGAGTGCATTACACTTTTCAAAAAATCTTTGAAAAATATTTGTCAAAATAAAATGTATTTTTTTAAATGTCATGAACTATTATTTTATAAATATCATCATTACATTTTATAAATATCATTACATTTTTTGTGAGTTGCACCACATGACATATCACAACCTAATTGCCATAAAAGTATCCTTGTTATAAAAGGATCCAATTTCCTGTCTTTTATTTGACAAAGTTTTTCAAATATCTAATGTTTCAAAATATATAATCATATGAAAAGTAATTACAAATATAACATTTATAAAAATGACAATAAACATTAATATAAAAAATAAACATAAAATATAAAAATCACTATTTATTCTAAGAATATTTCCAAATGACTTATGACACCATTTCAGGACAGTTTTCAACTTATGAACGCACAATGAATATTATTTAGAAATGAATAAATAATATTCATTGTGCATTCATATTATATACATACACACAAACACACATATCACAACAATCACAAGACATATTCAGTGTCAAAACATGAATTTTACTTCTGAAATTAAAAAGTTCATCATAGAAGAGGTACATTCATTGTTTTCAAGTCACTGTATGTACGAACTGCATTTTTAAATTACTTGCAAAACATTTTAAAATGCAGATACACAATAGTCTTGAGCCTCCAGCTCCAACTGTGGGACGGATACTGTGGAAGGTTAACACTGCGCCTACCAAAAGACAGAGTTAAACTTGCCAAACAAAGCCCAAAAGACATCTCAAGAGAGCAGCAGAGGAGGGAGACTCAATCCATCATTCTCCTGAAGTAGACAAAGAGGCAGCTTGCACCAAAGCTTCATGTGCCATCCCTGTAATCTTGTGGCTTGAAAAGCTCAGAGGGATCAAGACTGGTGACACACCCTGTGCTTGTTGAACCCTCGAACATGGCGAGGGCACCGCTTCTGCATCGGTCCAGGGGTCTTTGAAGGGTTTTTATAATGACTAGCCTTGCCGTAAAGAACAATGTCCTTGCTTGACCCTCCTATACGGACCGGAGCGCGCTTCAGACCGAAGGGAATTGCATCATAATCATACGTTAAACCCCGCCACGTAAATCCAACCTTCGCGCTCATCTGATGGCACCGAGCCCGAATCCAGCTCAAAGGTGAAATGACTTAAATATCTGGGTGGGGGGTGGTGGTTCGCAAAGCCAAAATACACAAGAGTGTGTGGAGCTGTTGTGAGCAACCCACAGCTATTACCCAACATTACTGATTACAGTGTGGAGAGATCCCTAAGGCCGATGGGGATCGTGGTTATGCAGAACAGATGGGCCTTTATTAGCAGCGAGTGTCTGAGGGAAATTTGCAGGAGATTCGGTGTTTACAGCCTCTCCAGCTGACGATAATAAGCCCAAAGACGAAACATCAGCGAGTGAGAACAAGCAGAGACAGGAAGTGAAGGAAATGAAACCAATCAGTGCTGTTGGAGAATATGCGAAAGACCTGAAAACAGTCTAGCAAGGAAACACAAAAAACAAACGGCGGATGAGAAGGGGGGTGGGGATGGCAACGAGCTTATGACTGAGATGGAGAGAGGAGGAGGAAGAGGAGGAGGGGAGATCGACATTCTCTCCTCCCCAGAGCCGCAGGCCTGGTCTCCAGCCACTGTCCCAGATGGCTTGACTGAGAGAGGGAAAGAGAGATGTTCCTGCCACTCATAAGCTCTACAATTACTGAGAACGTAATGGTCTTAAAGTACCAGCATCAAGCAGGCCCAAAAAGCCAACGTCCATTTACCGAAGCTGATCATATTCATGAATCTTTTAAACTGACAGCCACTTCAAGTTGCCACAGGGAGAGCACTGTATAATAAACACATTAAGCAGCAAACGGCGGATCTGGAGCGGCTCACGGGCACGGGACACTCGCGGCTGGAGATGAATGGATTTCCCTTATCTGTCCATCAGAAGTGTACTACTTGCTCTAGCATTGAGCCTGTCTGTACAATTCGAAACACTGGGTTAACTATACTCCCATAACTGAAAGTGTAACGCAGAGGGGGTTAAATATCTGATGTGTATTGATGGGTTTTGGGTTACAAGAGGCACAGATGCAGTGAGAAAAATCAATAAACTTCTCTAGTACATGCTAGGTGGGAGGGTCCACATTCTGCAGCTGACAAACCGAGCTCGGAAGATTAGATCGCCGACAAGCTTAAATACCACCTCCGGGTTTTGTCGAAAAATTTGGAACTTGTGTCCCGGCCTCTCGGAATTAATTAAAAGAAAGAGTTTACGGAACAAGGGTACTGTAAACAGCTGCCTCACACTGATGTTCTAATACAACAACTTAACCTACACTAGTGAGTAGGGGTGGGCGATATGGAAAAAATATCATATCACGATTTTTTTTCAGAAATATCACGATTTTATCACGATTTTTTTTTCATGTTGATTTTACTATTTTGCAAGTTGTTTGAGCAGTACAACCAAACAAATTTCCCTTTTTTAAAAACAAAAAAACAAAAAACAAACCCTTTCAAGGTAACGAAGTATAAAATCAAAAACAATGGCAGATATTTAGGCCAAAATGAGCGAAGATAAAAATCTTTGTCATTATTTTATCTTTGTTATTAAAAAATAAGAACAAAGATACACATTACAAATAAACATGATACGAATAAAACAAACAGTGCTTTTATTTTTCAGGTACAGTAGGTGTATTTAGCAGTATTGAATTAACAAATATAAAAAGTGAAACACTATATACATCAACTGTACATTGATTCTAATGAAAGCAACTGTATTAAAGTTCTTCAGTCAAGAGCAGGGAGTGATTTTTCTCTTTGTGTTTTGTTGTTTTATTAACATTAAAAGAATAGTTCACCCAAAAATGAAAATTCTGTCATCTGTCTGTCAATTCTGTCATAGTGTTTTATTTTTATACCATCACTTACTCACTCTCAAGTTGTTTTAAACCTGAATGAGTTTTTTTTCTGTTCTGTTTCAAAATATCTTATTTTGTGTTTAGCACAAGAAAGAAATTAATACAGGTTTGAGACAACATGTAAGTGAGTAAATAATGACAGAATAATAATTTTTGGGTTAACTATCCCTTTAATGACAGTCGGCAGCATGTTTAGTTGTGTCCCTTTAAGACCTGCACGCATCTAATATACAGGCACGCATCCGTTTTTCACTCAGTTGTTCATTTTCACTTTAGACATAAGCAACTGTGTTTATATGCAAACGTTGTGTGTTTTTGACAATATTAGCGCAATCAGACACGATACATAACTTAGATCAGTAATTAGGCGCTATTTGACAGGCTTTTAGTGCACATGCGCTTCAGGTGTATGCACTGGAAAAGCACATCTGGACAGCATGCATACAAAATGGTTAAACGGCAAGACTTTAAAGCAAATAATGTACTTTTGTGATTGTGAATAAGTGCAGTGTCCTGTGAGTGCAACTCTACCACTGAGTTAACACTGATGTGAATGTATGTCGCGTTGTACAGTATACTGAGACGGAGGCGTCAGAATTGCAGCTGATAGAATAGCACGATACTACGATATTTCTCCAAAAGCAGATCGTGGAGACATTTTTATCGTCCACGATCAAAAATCGTCATATCGCACAACCCTACTAGTGAGGCAAGATGTCTCTGTCACATCCAGAAAGCTAACTGTAGATTTGAGAGGTTTCTTTAAATGAAAAGGTCTACTAGCCTAAACTAGTTTAGGGGAGCATTTAGCTAATAAGTGCTGCAGAGATGACACATTTTTGTAAGCCATCCTGGAAGTTAGCATGACCCTGGATGCCTCAAAAAAAAAAAAAAAAAAAAAAAAAAAAATGCAGTAAGATTTTTCCATTGGTTTTTGGATTATTATAGAAAAGAGGCTCTTTGACCAAAAGGTTTATGATTCATACATATTCATCAAGGTAATCTTCACAAATTTTGAAGCCTAAATACAGTCGGCAGACATAAAAAGAGTAATAAATTAACTACACTACAGTTGCATGACTTAAACGTCCATCACACAGAGCTGCTGACAGCTCTGTCAGTCTTTATTTAAAATCTATCATTTGGAAAGTTCAAGTTAGAGTAGTTTGCAAGAACGTGAGTATAAACTAGGGGTGCGCCGATCCGATATTCAGTATCGTTATCGCTCCAATACTGGCATTTTTTGCCAGATCGGGGTATCGGTCAGACGAGGCCGATCCAAATCCGATATTCTGTGTATACTATTGTGTTATTGTTAAGCCCCACGAAAGCCACAAAAAACATTATAAAGCACAATAAAGTTTTCATGCACTATATTTCAAGTGTTCTGAAGCCGTTCCATACAGATGAATATTTAACGCTACCTAAGTCAAGTTCACATAACTTTTCTCTCTGTCTGTCATTCTCCATTCAGTGTTCAAACTGCGTGTCGCGTTCGGTTACTACAGTCAGAACGATGAAACTCTCTCCAAGATTATTAAATGTTCCTAATATACTTGATCTGTAAATAAAGATAAATTATTTTGCATAAAATAACTTTGTTTGCTGTTTCTAAATCGTGTTTCTACCGGGTGTCTGTTAGATCACAACATTGGTGTAGAGAGCACTATAAATTGTTCTTCACGAGCACAGTAATTAAATTTAAAACTGTTAAAAGAAAAGGCTCAACAAACTAACGCACAGATTTAATACACTGCGCATTATTATCTCTTCACTTTATGCTTTGAACTTCTTCTTGCGGAGCGCCTATGCCTGCGCGCTGTGACTCCATGTTGCTTCAAGCGCATCATTCTGCGCATATTATATTATTATATAATAAATATTATTATTCTGCGCAAACGCACTCTGTGCCGCTCTGTATTGGAGCCTTTCATATTATAATACTTTTGCGCAATTAAAAATTATTAATAGCCTGTCTTTTTCATCTTATCGATCATATGTTGCTGCCTCATTACTGTGCTATACATTTAAAAGAAATGTCTTTTAATTTATAATATATTTATGTATAAATATGTTCCTTGTTTTTCATGAATGTATTTTACAACAATACAAAGAGCAATGTGTAACATTTTACCAGATTTAGTCCTACACTTATTCACTTTTATTTTTCCCCACTAAATAATGTTTTTTTTTCACTAAAAGTTTAGATTTTATAAAAGTAGATTTTATAAAACTCATGATTTTTCTAGAGTAACTTTTCCTACAGAATTGTCCACTAACCTAGTTTATGATAGTATTTTTGTCATAGATTATGATTATATATTTTTTCATTTGTTATTTTTCTTTATAATGAAGTTGTCTATTTAGTATATTGTGTGTAACACGCAAAAGAGTGATGATCAGGTCAACACACATTGAGGTACAGAAATTCTACACTGAAAAAAAAAAAATAAAAAATAAAAAAACTGCACTGGTATCGTACCGATATCGCTATCGGCAGATACTCAGGGTTTTTGGTATCAGATCGGGATCGGTTCTGAAAAAGTGGTACCGAGCCAGCCCTAGTATAAACAGCTGTAAAATCAGAAACAGAGTAGATGAGTTTTTCCTGTTTGGCATCATGACATTTATTGTCGCTGACAACCTTTGTCTCATTTAGCCACTTTTTAGCAACTGCATTTAAGACATTGAATATTATGCCATAGAATAAATGTGAAAATAATTTAAGCTGGTGTTAACCACAAATTTAAGACATACTGGTAACACTTTAGTATAGGGAACAATTCTCACTATTAACTAGCTGCTTATTAGCATGCCTATTATTAACATATTGGCTATTTATTAGTACTTATAAAGCACATATTCTGCATAATGATATTCTACATCCCTAATCCTACCAATGCCTAAACTTAACAACTACCTTACTAACTATCAATAAGCAGCAAATTAGGAGTTTATTGAGGCAAACATAGTAGTTCATTGTTTGTTAATAGCGATAACTGGACCTTAAAATAAAGTGTGACTGACATATTTCACTAACAAAAATGCTAACTTGTTTAGGTGTTTTAGGACTCACACCTGTAGGACAAAACAAAACAAAAAACTGACTAATTTTGATTCAAAAATACCCAATATCACCGCTAATGCATACTGCATAGGAGAACACTCTCAACAACATTAGGGCTTTAGCATTAGCTGTCTACTGTTTGCTTGCTTTTTTTCAGATCAAAGCATAAACTTTATTTCAGGCATATTTTACAAAAAAGCTAACTTGTTTTGGTGTTTTAGGACTCATTCCTGTAGGACAAAACAAAACAAAAAGCTAGCTAATTTTTAATAAAAAATATCATTCCTGCACAGGAAAACACTTTCAACATTAGGGCTTTAGCATTAGCATTAACTGTCTACAGTTCTTTTTCAGGTCAACTACTGTTATGGTGCAGCAACAGTTTGAAAAAGAATCTTGCAGAGCAAGTTACACCTTACAAACATGATTACAGCTAGTTGCCTCCATAATAACACATCCAGTTTAATAGCACAGCCATTTGATGTTAATTCTATCATCTTATTCATGAATAAGGTTTATTTTTGTCACAGTTACACAAGAATGCACATCAAATATGTAGTATGGGCTATATGCTTTATATTCAACTGTATGTCCAAGAAAGCTATGTATATGTATTTGTGGGATGTAAATACACTTCCTGGCCAGTGTGCAAGTAGTTTAAGTGATGCACAGTTAACTGTTTAAGGAATGTTGATCTCTAAATACAGGATACGCTCCTTTAAGGGCTATAGATGAGTGGGTGACGTGGTTAACTTGTATTAATATATATATATAGAGAGAGTGTCTTTGCAAGATATGGACAGTGCTGAGGAGTTGACACCGCATGCAACACTCAGCATAACCTGACACATGGGCTGGAATGCATATACAGAAAACAAGTCGCTCGAAGATCTTTCATGATTATTACATAATCATCTGGAGACAATGATTGTGCACTTGAAATTCCAATTATATATTGCCAGCCAAATTTGAAATCAAATGCCACATTTTATTTCTTTTTGGTGCTGTAATATGTTAAGTGAATCACAAAACCTGCTCAGAGCATCTTGAGAAACGCGCATTACAGACACTTCCGATAGGCCTTAATATGAACACATACAGTCTGCGGTGGTTTGTAATAAACACATAATAGCAAGTATTTTTGACTGTTACATATTCTCACACAAAGTTAATGACACAAAAATAGTGTATGCGGTTCAACACCTCCAGGTTAGAGAATGACAGATTTTATTTATATATATATATGTATATAACCATTATACACAATTAACCAACATACACTCATTCAAAGAACAGTTATGATAATATCATTCTCAGATTTTTTAAAATATTTAAAAAAAAAAGACAATGACCAAAATGGACCAAAAAAAAAAAAAAAAAAAAAAAATATATATATATATATATATATATATATATATATATATATATATATATATTTTATTTTATTTTTTTTAATTTGAATATTTCAAATATTATTATTATACTCATTTATGGTAGCCTTAATTTTACAGCATTAATTTTATTATATGATTCCAAGTTCATTGTGAAAAAATTGACTTCCTAAAGAGTATGGGTATTAATCTCACAATGTAAGTGACAAGAACAAAACAGACAATTAAACTGTTAATCTCAATTAATTGGATGACGATTAACCATCGGCTAAAATTTCATGCATGTATCAAAATGAGGCACTTTGGCTTTGGTTTTTCTAAGGTGTATGCAACGGTCAGTTCATGGAGGAGGGGAGGAAGAGAGAGCCGTGTGCAAACAGCTTATCCTCACTGTCATCTGCTCCTAATGACAGCTGACAAACTACTAATGCAAATCCCATCTGAGCGGCTACAGTTGCCCCACCCCCAGCTTCCCTTGCCCTCCCCGTACAGGAAAATCCAGCCCCAACAACCCCTCCCACCCCGCTACATACACAGCGAATGTTCCATGCTCGAAAATTCCTCCTCTCTGACGGTCTGCTCACAGCGAGCGCTCTTCTTTTAAACCAAGACAATACCCTGCTCTTCAGTCACATGACAGCAGAGAGCAATGGTTCAAGCAGAGCAGGTGGCGACTGTGGCATCCACATGCAGCCAAACACATGCTCACTTGCGGCTGCTATTCTGAGTGCCACTTACATGAGTTGTACAATCAAACTACTGATTGAATCTATGAATGTATGCCAGAAATATAAAGTAAAAATATAAATATTTAATGTTATTAACTGTAAAAATAGAAATATGTTATAATACATTTGTATAAAACATTGAAATACATAAAATATAAAAATATATATTATATATTTTACATATATTTAAATATGTATTTCACATATTTTTACTGTAACTTATACATGGATATTACGTATCTACATATATAATTTATTATTTACATAGATTTATTATTATTGCAATTTAAAACAACAGTTTTATATTTCTATATACTTTCAAATATAATTTATTCCTGTGAAGAAAAGCTGAATTTTCAGCATCATTACTCGAGTCTTCAGTGTTACATGATCCTTCAGAAATTATTCTAATATGCTGATTTATAATCAATGTTGGAAATAGTTGTGTTGCTTAATATTTTTTGGGACCTGTGATACTTTTTTTCAGGATTCTTTGATAAATAAAAAGTTAAAAAGAACAGTGTTTGTAGTTTAAATTATGTTTTACAATATACACTATATTATTCAAAAGATTGGGGTCAATAATATTTTACTTTTTTCTTTTTTAAAGAAATTAATACTTTTATTCAGCAAGGATGTGTTAAATGGATAAAAAAATGATAATAAAGACTTATGTTGTTAGAAAAGATTTCTATTTTGAATAAATGCTGTTCTTTTTAACTTTTTATTCATCAAAGAAAAAAGTATCACAGGTTCCAAAAAAATATTAAGCAGCACAACAGCGTCAACACTGATTTCTTAAGGATCATGTCACACTGAAGACTGGAGTAATGGCTGATGAAAATTCAGCACTGTGTCACAGAAATAAATTATATTTTAAAGTATGTTAAAATAGGAAACCAATATTAGAAATTGCAATAATATTTCACAATATTACAGATTTTTCTGTATTTTTGATCAAATAAATACAGCCTTGATGAGCATAAGAGACTCCATTAAAAAAACATTAAAATCTTTTTTTATAAATGGGAATTTCAATAAAACACAGGATTTTGCTTAAAAAGAGAAAAAAAAAAAGTTCAAAATTTGTAATGTGGTACATTTACTTATGATTAAGCATTGTGGAGAGTAAAACAAGTAATACACCAAGTGTCTTCTTTCAAAAGATGCTACAATGTTTATTTGTGTACGTAATTTCTTGGTGTTTATTTCACTGGTTAAAGTTTTTAATCAAAATTAGGGCTGCAACTAACGATTATTTTGATAATCGATTAGTTGGCGATTATTTTTCCGATTAATCAATTAATCAGATAAAAAACTACATTTTCTTCTTTTTTTTTATTTTATTGACAAAAACACTTCCGCATTCTGCCCAATGTCCTTCAAACAAATGTGCCAACTGAATGCTATGAAAACATACAGTGCTTATAAATTTATTAGACCACCTGTCATAATAAAGAGAAAACACAAATATTTTAGGAATCTGTCAAAGAATTGTTTAAATCTAAAAATTTTATTGTCATGTATTGGGCAAATGACAAACTGAAACAACTAAATATTTATTCACATAATAAAAAAATAGCCTCCTGCCTTTCATAACAGCATGCATTCTTGCTGGCATTGTTTAGCTACTTTTTGACTGTAATTGGGTATCTGAAAAAATCGTTCATAGATCTTTCATTCTTTCATAGATAACAGAAATAATTATATTATAGCATTAGAAATAGCCTACTGTTACTAAAGAGCTTACGCATACTGGAGGACTAACCAACAGAGACAGCTAAAAAATGATTTTAGTAAACACCAATACTGTTAGTTTAGAGCAGCAGTGGCACAGACCTTATATAATTTGTTATAAACCTTAAATAAATTTGTTAAGCACTGTATATAGGCCTAGAGGTTAAATCTCTTCATCAAAAATTAAGATAATAATAAAGATAATAAAGACGAATAAAAACACAAACTCAGTGTTAACCAACTTTTTGATCACAGTCACGTTTACTGTAATTTCTTTATCCTGTAAAAGGCGGCTATGAAGCATCTGATATTTATATTCAAACAACTATATGCGGTTATCCCTTTACAGTTCCTACTCTCATAAAATATGTGCACTACATGTTGACTTTTAAACCTTAATTTAACGTTCAACCACAGATATTTCAGCACAATGAATGTTTTTGCGCTGAATATTAATCCCTCTCTGACGCGCGTTCACGCGCCCGCCGCACCGGCGCTCATTCAGTAAAGATTAGGGGTGTGCGATACTGCAAATTTTGGTATCGATCCGATACCAAGTAAATACAGGGCCAGTATCGCCGATACTGATACCTTCTCATTTTTAATAACATACATTTAAATGACCAATTACACTTCAACCCTCTACATTGCGAGTAAATCACTCGCATATGCGACTAAATTTCACTCTGGACGACTAAATGATGTCTAATATTAGCCACTGGCTAATAAATTCTCAGATTTTACTCGCCAGTGTGTGAGTGGGAGGCTAAGTTAAGCACAGATATATTTTCACTCGCCGAACACTGACTGACCGTGTCAGAGTTTCACTCTCCGTCAAGCGATCTGTGCTATTTTTCAGTTCATCTCAATGGATGTGCAGCGCACCTGTGTTTAACGTAACAAACTCTAGTGTGAAGGCGCACAACTCGCCGTCACTTTACTTTTTTCACACACGCAAAGAGAGATACAGAGCGAGAGAGTCTTACATACCAAGCAGAATTTTAATTCAAAATTACTGAAGTTCTATCATTAAATGATACTTGATTATCATAATATCATATTATAATGATTGACTGACTGATGTTAATAGTGTACTTTCAGATATTTAAAAAGCTGAGCCATTTTACAAACACACACACACACACACACACACACACACATATATATATATATGTGTGTGTGTTTGTAAAATGGCACAGCTTTTTAAATATCTGATAAATACACTCACACACACACACACACATATACATACATATATATATATATATATATATGTGTGTGTGTGTGTGTGTGTGTGTGTGTGTGAGCGTGTATGTATGTATGTATATATATATATATATATGTGTGTGTGTGTGTGTGTGTGTGTTTGTTTGTGTGCGTGTAAAATAATATGGATATGTATATTATATATATATTTTACATATAGTATATCAGTCTGACGAGTAAACTAAAAAATTTACTAGCCAATGGCGATTCAATTGCCAAGGTGTCCGTAAAGGGTTGCAATTTGAAAATTAACAATAACTTATGTTGATATGACTAAAATATTACATTCACCTTAAAGCTATGTGGATATTATTTGCCTTTCTGCAAGCAGAGGAGCCCAGAATATGAAAGCAATGCGTAAAGTTTCATGTTAAGCATTTTCCTCCCATAGAAAAAAAAAAAACAAAAACTTAACGTGGCCTAATGCATTAAGAAAGTAATATTGAAAAGTCAACTCAGTATACTGATGATGCAAACTATATGCAGGCAAGCAGCCCAGGATATGAACGCAAAGTGCATGCATGTTAAGTGTTTTCCTCTGATAGAAAACCTTTATAAAGAAAAAAAAACAACAACGTGGCTTAATGGTTGAAGACAGTAATACTGTATAAAAAGGCCAAATTCGGTAAATTTAATGGGTAAGGCTTCCAATCTCATCCGCTTCCACACACAGACATGTCTATTCTTTGTTGAATGTATTAAGCAATATATTAAGTGTAGAGGAGAGAAAATTAACCTAAAGTATCGATCTAATCAGGCTAGTATCGATCCGATACTGATACCAACGTTGGTATCGATACTATCGATATTAGGATCGATCTGCCCACCCCTAGTAAAGATTTAAACTTAACACAGACTGTCAGGACGGAACTTCATGCAAAAATGGAAATGCTCGCGTGAATTTGTGACATTTACAGATAAGGATATGACCGTAAACTGAACGTTTTTGTGCTGAGGACACACACGCATCTGTCAAAGCGCTTGACAAGGCAAGCCATTACGCTAATGCATTAGCTTAAAGCTTAAAATAAAGAATTCTCATGTTTTGTGCAGCTTGGATCACGTACTTCTCCCGCAGCATCTCATTCTGTTTCCTCCACTATTTTTAGATGCATTTTGGCCATAGAAATGCGTTATTCAGTGCTGTAATGTTAATTTGACGCTACCAACTGAACGTGCGCTGCGGGGAGACCCGAATAATCGATAATGAGAATCGTTGTTGATGATTTTCATTATCGATAATAATCGATTTTATCGATTAGTTGTTGCAGCCCTAATCAAAATAATGATAAAGTGTTACCAACGCAAAAATCTATCTTAGTCCTAAATTGACAGAGTCTGGGTCTCTAATAGGGCTGCAACAAACGATTATTTTGATAATCGATTAATCTAACGATTATTGGAACGATTGATCGGCTAATCATCGATTATTTCACCAATAGACTTTGATTGATTATTCAGTTTTTGCAATTAGTTAAAATATTGAGTTATACATATTCTAACAGATAAATAAAAGGTAATCACTTCAGCTTTTGAAAATCATATGTGACCCTGGACCACAAAACCAGTCTTAAATGTCAATTTTTTGAAATTGAGATTTATAATAAATAAGCTTTCCACTGATGTATGGTTTGTTAGGATAGGACAATATTTGGCTGAGATACAACTATTTGAAAATCTGGAATCTGAGGGTGCAAAAAAAAAGTTGATAGTTCGCCTTTAAAGTTGTCCAAATGAAGTTCTTAGCAATGCGTATTACTAATCAAAAATTAAGCTTCAATGGAACATGATATTTAATTAATATCCTAATGATTTTTGGCATAAAAGAAATATTGATCATTTTGACCCATACAATGTATTGTTGACTATTGTTACAAATATACCTGTGCTACTTATGACTGGTTTTGTGCTCCAGGGTCACACATGTAATTAATTAAAATTATTACACAATAAATTGCTAACACTTTAAAATAAAGCTTCATTAGTTAACATTAGTTGGCTACATTAGTTAACATGATCTAATAATGAACAATACTTCTACAGCATTTATTAATCTTAGTTAATGTTAATTTCAGCATTTACTAATGCATTATTAAAATCACAAGTTGCGTTTGTTTACATTAGTTAATGCACTGTGAATTAATATGAACTAACAATGAATGACTTTATTTATTAAATAACATTAACAATGATTAATAGTGTAATAAATGTATTGTTCATTAATGTTAAATAATACATTATAACACCTTACTGTAAAAGCATTACCAATTTATTTATATAAATAGATATATTTGGCACACAAAATGAGATGACAGACAGAGAAACACCATTTAATTAGCTATATGAAAAAATAACTGAATGACACATTCTGCCAAACATCTCATTTTGTAAGTCATATGGATAATAAACAAAATAAAGGTAAGTGATAAGATGTTTATTTATTTATTTTTTTGATAAAACCATTTTATTCACAACATATATCTCTCTTAAAATACCTTATAGGGTTATGATAATCAAAACAGTCCTGAGCAAGATCAAGCTTTGATCTCTGCAAACCAAACTATCACTTTAATTAATTTATTTCCCCAACTAATAAAAATTGTATCATTAGCTAGCTCAAGCAAAGCGACACTAACTAAAATGCTTGATTTAAGGCTCTCTCTTGCATAAAGTACTATATAAATAAACGTGATGTGACTGCTTTACTGAAGTACCGAACTGAAGAGCTCATGCAAACATCACTTTCTCACCGCTGTCAGTTTTTGTTGTTTAAACTGTTGTTTTGTTTGTTGTGTTATTGAGAAGAAAACGCTGTGCTCTAAAGCACTGTGTGTCTCTTCTTCTCTTGAACTGCATCAGAATTACAGTCTTGCTTTACAGCGCCACACTGGTCCAACCGCAGTATTGCAGGCTCTTACATTAGGTCATATGGGATCAAACGACTACTCGACAACAGAAATATTTGTCGACAATTTTTTTATTGTCGACGTTGTCGATAATGTCGACTGATCGTTTCAGCCCTGGTCTCTAAAAGTTAAAAACCTCTGTTTCAGAGGAATAAAAGACAGAAGGAAAAATGGAAGTGATCAAGGATCCAAACAAGAGAGAAAACAAGGTTCCTTTTTTGCTGCTCAAACCAAATACAGAGAGGAAATGATGTCACGCCTCCCACACAAACCACACCAGCTCACACTTTCATTTGTTTCACAGTATATCTTACAAGTGTTTTCTTCATCTTCTCACCATACAGTTTCATAAACACACATTAGACCTTCAATGTCAAGAATTAACCAACAATTTGATAGGGAAAAGTGTGAGAGAAAGTGACTGTGTGTTCATCACAGTTTGCTAAGCTCACCTTGGCTTCAGTCCAGACTCAGCCTCAGGGCATTTCTGCAGCAGTGGGACCAGTGGAAATCTTTGGGCATTATTCACTTCTCTCAATCTGTGGAAGAGCAGAACCATCCAGTTAAGATCTCAACCAAGGCTCAACACAACCAATGCAGTACACGTCAAAACCTTATTAATATGAACTGATTTACTGCAATTTTATTTAGTTTTTTTCCCCAAAAATGACGACACAGCGGCCATGCTTGACAATAAAAAAAAATATATCAAACCATTTTGAGCAATTATGCTACTTGGGGCCAGATTTACTAAACAGGGCAAATTAGCGTTAGAGCGCAATTCCATAAAAGCGCGGATGGGAGAGGAAAATTCTGTGTGATTTACAGACAATGCACACATTAACAAACACAGACGCAGTCAGATCATTTCCATAATGACCAGCACAATCTACCATGAGCAGCACAAATTACCACCTGCTTTAAGACATGCTTTTTTTTGGGCGTTAAATAATGGCACAAATACCAGCAATTTGACAAATGCAAATGCTAGTAAATCGTATTGCATGATTACTTTTAATACTCTCCTCCCATAAATTTCACATCTGAAAGATAAACTCCGACAAATGCATATTCAATAAGGTCAGGCACAAAAATAACTGTGTCCATGCCTTTTCAGCGGTAATTCTTAACTGCGCGTCTTTAGTAAATCCTGACAGTACTATTTTAATGCCAAAAGACGGTTTGTGCTGGCACAAGCTATTAGTAAATCTGGTCCTTGGTCATTTTAACAGAAGTAGTTTTTCACTAATTTAACAGCTCCAAAACTTATTAACAATTTCGTCAATACAAGAAAAAACAGGTCTAAAAACATGTTCAAGGTCACATTTCACCATAAAATATATAAATAAATAAACTTAGTAAAGAGAAATGGAAGCCTTTTTTGGAAAGTAAATTTTTGTGGCCCTTTTTTTTCTTGTTTTACAGCATTTTTATTGTATTAAAGTAACAATAATGAGAATGGAGACTCTCACAATGCAAAATAAATATTGTTTGTATTAAAAAAAAAATCCTTCTGATTTTAGGGTAAAATTAGGTCTTCTGATTTTAGACATATTCTTGATGAGCTTTGTGAGTTTTGCCAATTTACATACGTTTTTAAAGAGTTTTGAGCAAACAAGGTTCATGTTTTGAGGCCACACCATCAACTGACCTGGAAGTAAACATTAAGGTTTGTATGACACCATATTCTATGACATCACTTCCCTATGCGTCTTGTGAGAGCAGAGCCCTGTCAGCTGTGAACACAGCACTTGAGTTGTCCTCTATCAGAGAGCTATCAGCCAACCAAAGAGACAGCTGAGTATTCCCAGACCTGTCAGGAAGAGTGTGGCTATTCTTAATAACGACACCTTGCCGGCACCGGCTCCGAGAGGACCAACCACACTCGGGTGATACCAAGAAGACCCACAGAGGTCAACGATAGGGTGGCAATCATGGCTTATGTCCTTGGGACCCATATGGAAAAGCCTTTGCTTATAAATTGTCCAGAACAGGTAAAGGATATCAATTCTAATAGCAAGTGAATAGTTCACCTCCAAAATAAGATACTGTTCACAAGTGGTTGATAGTGGTTTGCCATATGTGCACCATTTTTTGCATTTTTTTAATGAAAGAAGATAGATAGTCCTGCTGTAGTTAGTACAACACAATGAGACCATCCGGACTCCGGAGCGGTCATGTTTTTCACGCAATTAGCTTAAGTGAACTACCATATGAGAGCGATCCATCTCTGCAAACTTGTTGAAAAATGAAGAGTTGGATATAAGTTACAATCGGCCATCTCCATCCTGGCCTTCTCAATAATGTCAAGGGGAAAGATCTAATTGATCCCACAATACTCTTTATACTCTTATACGTCCATTAAAAAGTTCATGAAAGTTGAACGCCAAGTGGAGACATAAGGGACAGTTGAATCAGCACACACTGAGTGTGCTCAAGAGACAAAATGAGGGAAATAACATTAGGCATTCCAGAGAAAAGAAAGTTTTGCAAAAAATATAAAGTACTCAATTGTTTAAAAAAACATCTCTTATGCTAACCAAGGCTGCATTTATTTGATCAAAACAGCGTTTTCTATTTTAATATATTTAAAAATGTAATTTATTATGGCAAAGCTTAATTTTCAATATAATTGATAATTCAGTGCCACATGATCCTTCAGAAATCATTCTAATATTCTGATTTGCTGCTTAGGCTACATTCTTTTTATTATCAACACTTTCAGAAACCCAAATGGTGCCAGAATCTCCAAAATGGCAAATGACAAACTTTTTTGAAGACTATTAAGGGACGGAAAATGAGCTCAACATCATTAGAAAGGGGAAAAATTGGAGGGAAAAAAATAACAGGAAGAGAAGGAAAAAAAAATGACAATCATCATCAGGTTGGTAAAGATTTAATAGTGTTACATACGTCTTCAGGGCCTCTGGTTCCACAAGGGAATCGTTTCAAGCTTATTAGATAGTAACATGAAGTACGCCTTTTTAATTATGTTCAGCAAGTAATTAGTGGAAAAAAGGGTTTAAATCATCTCCCCGATCCCAGAATTAGCCTCTGAGAAGAAAAAAAAAAAAATGACTTGCCGCAGTAAGTATCATTCAACAAAGTTGAAAGCGCATGTAGAAACAGCCAGAATTCTCCCATTGTGAACAAATGCCTTTAAAGGGGTTGTTGACTTATGCAGAAGATCTCCTGGGAGCTTGTGAACAAATACCTGAGGGGAGGGCCATCCGCAGCGCTGTCACATGACGTCATGTGCTGACCAGATATTGTTACATGTAGCAAAGACACATCAGATGCATTCTGAAAGACTTCATTTATCTTTTCACTGGTCAAGGGGGAAGTTTAAAAAAAAAGTATTTTCTGAGGCTGGAGGAATTTCCCTCAGTTTCTTGTGTCACATGTTTGTTCTAGCCCACAGCAGATCTTAACCTGATTTGTCACTGTAGTTATGGGGTCCCTCAACCACAGTAAATCAGTCAAGTGGCTGATTCAGTTGTCAGATAGACACCAAAAAAGCTTTTTTGTGGAAATGTCTTTCAAATACCAAAAAGTCACAAGCTTTTTATGATCATAGCATCTCAACTGAAATCAAACGGTCACAACTGCAGATAAACTTCTAATCAGGTTTCATAACAGCTGCTCTTTACTATTCAATAAACTCTCCACACCAAAGGGCCAGGAAGACCTGACAGCCTGGACAAACACACAGACAGCAGACCACACACCGTGGATCTATTCCTAATGAACATGTTGTGATAGAGTGGGACGTCCTGCATTCCCTTTCCCTAGACCCTCTATCTCTCTCCATCTGCAGTCTGGGTCAAAAGTTCATGTCACTGTTACGGTTGTGTGTGTAACACCACAGACCATATTCCCCATCCTCTCAACCACTGGCCACTGTGAGGCTTAATACTACAATAGCATTGAAATGATTGACTGAACACTTATTCTCCTTCATAATGTTACTTTATAAACATTTCCCATTGGACATGAGCAAAGAGAAATCTTGCATATGCATTAGAAACAAAGAAGACAGGACATATCACAAGAAATCAAATTATTCTTTAGCTATCTTGTAGGCTGTACTACAAGAAAACATGGTAATTTGGAGATTTAAAACTTGGTAAAATGTGGGAAAGGATCTGTGCTGTTCCTGGTTGTGTGTAGCACCTACAGCTCTGCACATCCGTCTAAAAATCTCGAAGTTTAAAACCTGAAGTAACTGAAATTCAATGTTGCTGTTGTGAACTAAATCTCATTTTTGGGAACTGAAATAAAATTGAAATAATATATAAATATTAGATGAAAAACTAAAGTTGAATTAGTTGTATTTTACATTGAAGTACTAAAATTACAGAAAATAAAACTGAAATAAAATTAAATACAGCTTTATAGAAATGTTTTTTTTTTAAAAAAAAGACAAAATTAAAAAAGACAAAAAGCACACAAAATGACTAAAATTTAATAAAAATAACAACTGAAATAAAAATAAATTACAGCTATATAGAAATATTTTTAGACTAGTGACGAAATTAACAAAAAATAAATAAAATGAAAACTGAAAATAAAAGGTGATTCAAAATACTAATAAAAACTAAAATAATAGCATTTATAATTACAACACACTAAAATAACATTTAAGTTAATTTTAGACAAAGTCCATGACTGTTGTTTCATATCTTAACTACTGGAATATGTCACTCAAACTTAAATTTACATTTTACATTTATTCTGTTAGCAAACTTTCATCACAAACTTCCATCACAAATTAACGTAGGCTTTGCAAAGGGACTGTTATTGAAGCATGGGACAGTTCATACTATATTGAGCCCAAGAGCAAACCCAACGCTCACAAGCTGTTACTCATTTCACATGAAGATGCTATTTACATAAAAGTCTTAAAGATACAGTACCAAAAAACTGAACGTTTACGGCACAAAAAAACCCAATAAAATTACATGTGGACCCCAAGGAAGACATAAAACTAAAAAAGAATGCTATTCACAAAATAATGCCACTCAAACAAGTCCAGAAGTTCAGATTTTAAAACCCTACAGCATCACATACTTTTGAGAAGTCTCACGTATTCAGTCAAGTTCACTTAGCAGCTCTTTGACTAGATGTGAGTTGGATTGTCTAAACCCCGTGTTTGAGGGTAAGTGATCCTGCTCTCTCACCCATGATCCTCTCTGTTTCCTCCTGGCCTGAAGCAGGTGCAAGTCATCTCAGTGGGGATGTCACTAAAGGCTTATGTCAGGGGAAAGCAGCCAGCTAATCGTACCACTCAAGGGCTAAAGATTAGATTGGCCGCGCAGACTCTTTTACTCACTCAAAACTGACCACAATGGGCCAGATGCAGAGGCCAAATACAAATTTAACCTTCCATGTCAACATTTTCACTGGCAATCCATTAACTTCTTGATTGTATTAGTCAGACAAAGATTTAAAGCCTTGACTAAGTAAATAACATCGCCACACTGTACAGGCCACTGGAGCTAATTAAATTATATGCATTTAACAAGACTTTTACATTTTCTGAAGAAAACTTGATCTGCACAACAGTTACTGCCACATGCTAGAGTTCCTAACCCCAAGTATGAGCAATAGTAAAAGCCTTAATTTAGCATCACTAAATACTGGCCAATAAACTATGTTGATAAGCTTTCTCTTCTAAATTTTCTTGCTCTGCACACGTAGCTACATGTTATCTTAAAAGTCATATAGGAAATCAGTGTTATCTGCTGAGCCAAAGCCATGAATCTAGCAGTAAACGTGCTGCTCGGCACCACCAATCTGGGTGTTAATGTTTCGAGTTATTGCAGTATTAAGCTGTAAATTCCACAGCATGGTGATTTCACCGAGGTAATCATTTCTCCCTAAAACATGACTGAGACTCTTCCAACACCTCATTTCAATAATATATTTGTAATCGCGTGCATCCCCTTTTTCTATATGTTGAATGAGGTTGCTTGTAACCACATTCACACGTGAACCCATGATGAACCTGTTGAGGAGTAAAGAGAGAGTAATTTCTTACAAATGGGAAACCAGTAAAACTACTTTGGGTCTAAAGGGTGTATCCAAAAATAAATCAATTCAAAAATTTGTACAAAAGCCACTTTCACTAAAGTAGCTGTAATGAAACACTATGAAAATCTATCCATCAAATAATTATTTTCATTTTCAGCTGTGACCAGCGTGAAAAATCCAACATTAGTAGACATCCCATGAGGCAGCATTCTCTACTCAGTTGCTTAGGTACAGTCACAAACCAAAGCACCGTTGGCCACGTCTCAGTGAATTTTGGAGGATTTTAACATGAGTTGAGTAGGTAAAAAAAAAAAAATTGCTACAAGCCCAGAAAACAGAAATTTCCTCCCAAAAGAAATCTCTTTGCATCCTATGAATTTTTTTAAATGCTTATAATGCATACTGAATGCATAATTTTTGCATAATTATATATAATATTTTGTCTACAATTAAGCACTAAAAATGTTTTAAATATTTAGGTAGCAAAACTGTGTTTATAGAGTATGAAATATCTATTTTTTGTTGTTTGGTAAAGATTGCATTTAAAGGGCTATAGTTATCCCCAAAAATGAAAATTCTGTCATTAATTACTCACCCTCTTCATTCATCTTCGGAACACAAATTAAGATATTTTTAATTAAATTCAAGAGCTTTCTGACCCTGCATATACAGAAACGCAACTGACACGTTCAAGACCCAGAAAGGTAGTAAGGACATTGTTAAAATAGTCCATGCGACATCAGAATAAATTCGTTATTTTGTTTTCTTTGTGCACAAAAAGTATTCTCGTAGCTTCATAAAATTACTGTTGAATCACTAATGTCACATGGACTATTTTAAACATTTTTACTTTAAAATACTACCTTTTACTACCTTTCTGGGCCTTGAACGTGTCAGTTGCGTTGCTGTCTATGCAGGGTCAGAAAGCTCTCGGATTTCACCAAAAATATCTTAATTTGTGTTTCAAAGGTGAACGAAGGTCTTACAGGTTTGGAACGACATTAGGGTGAGTAATTAATGACAGGATTTTCATTTTTGGGTGACCTATTCCTTTAACAGTGTAAAATAATAGTTTCAATGATGAACTTTAAATGCGTTTTATATAATAACAAAGGTAATCTAAACATAAAATTGGAGAAATTAAAATATTAAATATCCAAATAAACTATCCCTAGTATCAGTCAATATCAGATGGTACCAATATATTGTTCATCCCTAATAAAATTCTTTCATGGTACAATATTCTCCTAATGAACCAAATGACAAATGCTACTTTTGAGACATCAGGCCCATCACTTTCACTTTCACCATCCTGACACTCTTCCTGGTCTGCCTCTATGAAAACCTCACATATCAATGATCGGTTTCCGTTCAGTGAATGTGTTGTCAGCTCCAGTTCTACATGCGATTATCTTTCTCTCTTCTCTCCAGCTGGGAGCCCACGCTTACCCTTTTTTTGGATATGTGCCATCTCCACAATGGCCAGACTCACTAAGGCGGCTTTGTTTTTCTAAATTGTGAGTACTGTAAATCTAACCGCTTTATTTAACATTTCAGTGACTCAGAAGTGGGTGGCGAGACAAGGGAGATCTATAATACCTAAAGAAAGCTATCCGTTTGCATTCCCATTCATCTCAGTGATGTCTGAACTGTCATTAATGTCTTTTAAGTTGCTGTCATATGTAATAGTAAATAACCAAGAAATTTCACTACAGACTGTGAAATTAAACATTTCTTTATTTAGTTAGTTAACATTTTAAAAGCTATCCACTCAGCATGCTTAATAAAATAATAATAATAATAATAATAATAAATTATTCGCAAATAATTTTTATTAAAGAAAGAAGCCTCTTAATGCTTACCAAGGCTGCATATATTTGTCCAAAAATACAGTAAACAGTAATATTGTGAAACATTATTACAATGTAAAATAACTGTTATCTATTTTAATATTCTTTACAATGTATTTTATTCTCAAAGCAGAATTTTCAGCACCCATTTCTCCAGTCATCACATGAAATCATTCTAATTTGTTAATTTGAAACATAAATTATATCAATGTCGAAAACAGTTTTTTTTTTTCCTACCGTGATACACTACCATTCAAAAGTTTGGGGTTAGATTAAAAAAAAAAATATTATATTAAAATAGAAAAAAATTATTTTTAATTAATAAATTTTAGACTTTTTTTTTTTACAATACCATTGCTAATACTAATACTACAAAACTATATATATATATATATATAAAGAAAAAAGAAATGGAGCCTCCACAAGCATTAGAGACTTAAAAAAAAAAAAGTATAATGTATATAGCTTGCAAAAAACTCAATGAAGAGATTGTAGTTATGGAGTCTATCTCTCTAAGTATGATCATGCTAATCAGCCAAAACTTGACCCCTTGGGAAAGACGAAGGACTTGATGCTCTGATGTTGTCTTGGATTGAAGAGAAGGCTTTTCTGTCCAATTAAATAAACATTCTCAGTTGCAAGAAGGCAAATCCTGCAACTACAATCCTGCATTACCTGATTAGATATACTGCTGATTTTTCAGGAGGACACGTAATTGGACAAAACAAAGAAAAAGTAAAAGGCTGCAGTGGAAAACTGCCTCTGTGGACATGGCACACGCAGCAGACGTCGCTCTGCCAGTCGACATCAAGGCTGTAAAATTGCATTACAGCTTCCGGGTGTCAAATACCATGATTATCCAAAATAAGTGCTTTGGCCACTCAAGCTTAAGGCTTTTAAAATAAACCATAATGTCATGATTGCAACTCCAGGCCATTTACTGTAAGATGACTTTAGAAACAAAAATAAACAGAGTAACTTACTGAGCTGTAAAGACTAAGCATGCATTGTTGCAGATGACAGTTTGCAGTGAAAGAACTTTTCTGCTTGAGAGTCAAAGAAAACATCAGCACCAGGTCCAGAGGAAAAAAAAAAAAAAAAAGAGAAATTATGATAGACTTAAACAGGCTACTCTGCAATTTACTCCGTGGAGTCAATAAAATTAATGCGTTACAGCATAATCTTATGAATGGCTGATTGATTCTAAACGAATCATAAAATTCCACTAAACTTTTTTATGTCTCACAAACATCACAAGACGACAAGTACATGAATCTTGCCTTGGAAAGTATAAAAGACTTGGAAACTGTGAACTGAAATGAACTTGGGCATATTAAATAAAAACAGCACCCATTTTTCACAATCCAATCAATTCCTGATGATAAATTAGAATCCATTGAATCCATTTTTTTAATATTCTATTTCGCATTGCAATATATGACACTGAGGAAGTAAAATATGGATATACAATATAGCAGTACCACATAAGCAATATTATCAAATAATATCGGCAATACTACTACATATTTAATTGCACAATGTCTCATTTACCCTATTTCTACATTTCAATACCTTTCGCTTCATCTAACACTCACTTAAAAGTTCATATTTAAATGCTAATAATTTAATAGCACTGTTAAATGTAATCTTTAGCAAGTAATATAAAGTATTTGCTAAAGATTACATTTAATTTTTAAATTATTAGTATTTTAATGATTAATAAGTGAGCATTAGATCAAGGCAAAGGAAATGAATATTCATTTTGTAATACTATAATATATTATGTTTTGGTGCACTTACAATTGATTTTTTTTGCTTTAATGATTCATTTAATAGATTTAAAAATTGTATAGAATATTAACATCACTGTCTGAATAACTAAAAAAATAAAAATAAAAAAATACTAGAAATTTTCTGTCAGGACATTTTCCATTAAGTTTATGAATATTTTATTTAACCCTACAACACGACTTAATGCAATGCATAATTATAAATACAATCTGTGAAAAATGAATATGAACAATTCCTTCATATTAACACATTTTATGAACTTTTCTGGAGTTTACATTAAAATAATTACCAGCTAATTAACCAGAACTAGTATTGTGCATCTCTAAAGTATAACGTGTTGCGAACAGCAATTAACACCCTAAAATATGCACAGCATACATTAAAATCTCCTCAATACTATTTGTTAACTGTTTAAGATGCAAAGATAATCGTTCCCTCCACCGCCTGCACGGTACGTGGGTGTGTATGTGTAATTGTCTCCTCAGGTGTAACATGAGAGGATTTGTTTTGACAACCCACAATTCCAGGTGCCAAAGCCACAGATATCTGTAACAGACAGACGCAGACTGATTATAGAGGCTTTAAGGGCTGCTTACAGTCTCTTTCTTTAACCTATGACCAGCAGCTATCTTTAGTGCAGGAGTAAATTAACTTCTTCTGTATACGGACGGCCCAAAGCTAAAAGCAGCTAGTGTAGCGTAAACTCACCTACATCAGGGCCGCTACCTTTGTGAATCGTCTACAAAAATTTCCTTCGAGAGAGCCAACGCTCAATCAGATTAAGGACTTCTGTATTCTTTGCCCGTACGCGTACGGAAATAGCATCAAGGCACAAAGGTGTGCGTGTGTTTTGTAGCAGAAAAATGACAGCCAATGCAATGTATTTTGACGACAGACGAGCTGGCTGGCGAATGAATCAAGCTGCTTAGCAACCTCCAGTGATAGCAGCTGCCAAGTCTTCTGTCTAACGCTCTTGCTTCAAGAGAGAATTATGGATAACTTTACTGCTTCTGATAAGATAATTTGAAGAAGCAATTGATTCAGTTAAGGGCGTTTACTAATAAGAGCACCAGGTATTGGTTTAAACATAAAACCGTTCTATCGTTTACTGATGAATTAGGGGGCCGATCGAGGAGAACCACAACTCAATTGTCCAGAGTAGGATTGCTAACACTGCAATGAACAGGCTTCTGCAAGCATACTGTAGGTTTTTTTGTCCCGAGCCGTTTTGCTGTCGATGACTTGTCTTTTGCAAGCCATGCACGGACATTGGCTTGCACTTTCAGGACGGTGCGGACAGCCGTGTCAGGTCTTTAGCAAGCGATGCATTTTGTCTGTTTTTTGTAAAGATGAGTTCTTCTGCTAGTGCTGCATTTTTGTTTTGCAAGCGGAAGCTGTATCTTTGCCACCATGTTCATTCCTGCATGCTGTAGGCAAGCATCCGCAGAAGTCTTTTCCCCCCTGAATTCGCACTGCATGAAAGAGCAATTAGATCTGTGGCCCAGTTTGCGGAGCTGGCCGATAGATTGTAGACCCAGTTGATTTTACAGCAAGAAAGGCTCTGCGGGAGAAAGAGGCCTATGCCATCTGGAGGTTCTGCTGGAACCTTGATTCAACAAAGAAAAACGCAACCTGAGGGCATTTGTATACGAGAGAACTACGTTCTTTCATCGTCGGCGGTTCAGAGCTGGAACCGAAAGAACGGCAAGTGTTTATTGAGGTGTCTGTCAGCGGTTCATGACCATATTAGAGTCATCATTCAACGACAGGTCTTTGAAGAATCCAAATAATCCAAACTGTTCAAGCAGAGTCAGTTTCACGCAGATGCAGAATAGATAAACAAAATCAGTCTTTATCTCCTTTCGATTTGGAGATGTTTAGATGAAGCAGAGTGAAGCATATCAGCGCTTAATAATGAATGATGATTATGAAGAACTTCAGAACAAGCAATTAGGATGAGAAATTAAATCTGGTTGCAAATAAATCCTGTTTGAAAGCTAATTGTTAATAGAAAATGAGAAAGAAAACAAGATGATTGCCATGACTAGAGGTACTGGTTAAATGAAAATGCAAGTTTGTAGTCTAAATAAAATATGATGAGACAAAAAAAGTCTTTCTATTAAGTTCCATTTGAGTTGCAAGCAAAAACAAACATACAGCATATTCTGATTCACAAACAAATGACTTTTTTGAACAAGTTCTTTTACTCAACTCTTCAAAAACAAGACTCAGATGTTACTGGTTTGAATCAGTCGGACAAATCCTTTGCTGAATGAACTCACTGAATCTTCCAAAGCAGTAACTGTGCAATGGAAAGGCTTTAGAACCAAATGAACACTCAAATAAAATGTGAGAAGCATCATTGCTTCCACTGGAAAAAAAAAAAAGTTTAATAAATTATTCTTAAAGTACCATTTTATCTTTATATATAAAATTGTTTCATTGCAATGACTGTAAAAAATAATCAAAATTGTGAGGGTCTGCATTACTTTGGAAATTAGGAGTTTGGAAACTAATTTTTAAAAACTATACATGTTTCCATAAAATATTAATATACACTACCATTCAAAGGTTTGGGGTAAGTATTTTTTCAAAAAGAGAAATTAATACTTTTATTCATCAACGATACACTAAATTGATCAATTTATAAAGACGTTTATAAAGTTACAAAACACTTTCATTTAGAATAAAAGCTGTTCATCCAACAAATATTTTTTTCTTTTCATCACATGAATAAATTACATCTTAAAATATATTAAAATAGAAAACAGCTATTTTAAATTGTAATAATATTTCACAATATTACTGATTTTATTGTATTTTTGATCAAATAAATGCAGCCTTGGTCAGCATAAGAGACTTCTTTCAAAAAACAACAACATCAAAAAGTCTTACGATCGCAAACTTTTAAATGGTAGTATACAGCAGTGGTTTTCAATCCTGGTCCTGGGGTCTGCACATTTTGTATGTCTCTCTTATCTAACACACAGTGCAGTTCATGGATCTCTTTCCTAATGAGCTGATGATCTGAATCAGGTGTGTTAAATAAGGGAGACATGCAAAATGTGCAGAGCGGTGGGTCCCCAGGACCAGGATTGAAAACCACTGGTATACAGTATATTGTAATTTAGTAGAATAACCTTTTGCTTATATTGCCCACCTCTAGTCCAATGCTTAGTTTGAATACTGTATTATGCATAACACAAGAAAGACATTCTATAACAGTTGACAGAATCGACCATCATGAAAATCATTTAGGTTTTTTTTTTTTTTTTTTTTAAACAAAACCAGATACGAAGAACCGGATCTCAATGTGGTGGAGTTCAATCGAGGGTCTCTGACAGTGAACAGGAAGCGATCTTGAGGCACTTCAAATCTGCGCGGGGGTCTCTGTGGTCTCTTTACACAGTACAGTAATGTGTAGTTGGCCACTGCTTGACCCGACATTACAACGTGGACAGGAAAGCCTCGCATACATCTCTTTAATGAAGCGAAAGTGAAGCCGCACCACGTCTCTTGGCAGCGTTGACTTCAAGCTCAACTTGGCCACCCTGGGTTAACCTGCCCTGTGATCATTGTTTCCTTCCTTTGACTTGGCATTTCTTAAAGTAGGGCCCCCCACCACTCTAACTGTGGCTTTCTGAACTGGTGCCAGGCCACACTCGATGCCAAGGATTACACTCTGGGTCTGCTGCCAGGCACACGCTGGGCTCCAGTGTGCAGAGACCTCCAGACAGCGGTGAAAAGAACACCATCCTCTCCACATAGCTGCAGTTGACATCCTCTGACGACACGGGGACCTTGAGATCCGCTTCACTGAGGGTGCTGGTAAGAAGGCGCTGATCTTTCTGCTAACTTTCATTTGTCAGGTTCATTAATTAGGTTAAGAGCGCCCAGCAGCACGTAACCAGTCAGACCCGGTGATAACGTGGAAAACCCTGCTGCATTCCATCACAGAGATCTCAGCAATACCATGCAGGGCGTCTACGAACATGCTTCAAAGTGGGTGAACTACTTGTGGGTAGCCTTCACACTATCAATTTATGCTCTTGTGATAAAAGACCCTTCCTTCCGACTAGGGCTAGGCGATATATCGAACGTGATATTCATGCGCATTTAGTCAGTAAAGCCAGTTCCATGATTAGCACTAAATCTCCATCACCTGTTTTCAAATAGAGTGCCATTTAATACACAGAGCCGTAGATCACTGACAAGCTACACAATATCGCGTTCAAATCGCAGATGAATCATCTTCGATAATGGACGTGATATTGTGTAGCTTGTCAGTGATCTACGGCTCTGTGTATTAAATGGTGCTCTATTTGAAAACAGGTGATGGAGATTTAGCGCTAATCATGGAACTGGCTTTACTGACGAGATCCGCATGAATATCGTGTTCAATATATCGCCCAGCCCTACTTCCGACATAAACAGAATCTGACTAGGTCACAATTCACTGGTGAACAACTTGAGTAACTGGTGAACCTGAATTAAGTCTTCTTTCTACAGAACTAACTTCCCTAAATAACTTTCCCTTGTACCTCCTTTTCAGTAAAAAAAATAATAAAATACAAACAAACAAACAAAAAAAAATACAAACAAATGTGTTACAGTAGCTGTTTACATGTACTCAAATAATCTGTTTATAATCAGATTGATTGATGGCTCATTCAGATTGAAACGCCTGAAAAAAAAACAATTCCCACTATTAACTAGTAGCTTATTAGCGTGCCTATTATTAACATATTGGCTGATATAAAGCACATATTCTGCATGACCATATTCAACATCCCTAATCCTACCCAATACTTAAACTTAACAACTACCTTACTAACTATTAATAAGCAGCAAATTAGAAGTTTATTAAGGAAAAATCTTAATTAATGGTTTGTTAATGGAAAGACTTGGACCTTACAATAAAGTGTGTCCTAAAAGCCTTTATGTAAACACCTCAGTCAATCCGAATGACCTAAATCTGAAGAAATCTCAATGTGAACTGATAAAATTATGATCGGAATACATGTAATGCTTATGTAAATGAATGTGTGTATTGAATTTCAACATTTAGGGTTCGAATAAACAACTTTCAGAATCTGAAATTGGACTGGACTTATTTCAACTGACAAAAATGTGTGTATGTAAACATACCTAGCGAGGCACTTACAATGGAAGTGAATGAATTTGTAAATGATTTGTAAATGTTAAAATACTCACTATGTTTCCATTACCATTTTTATGCACATTTTGTAGTATCGCATCAGAGACGAGTGATGGAAACGCCAATTTTCGAATAAAAATCCCTTAATTCACAAAAACGTTTTTATGCTCGCTTGAGGTAGTATTTGACTTTTGCGAAAAAGGTTTCATGCAAATAATGGGAGATGGAAACACATTTGCCGAATAAATTCCTCCATGCGCATCAAAAAAAATCATGTAACTTTGCGCAATTGAACGGCAAAACCTGACTAACCAGCGGACCGATCTCTTTCCACAGCATCTGAAATGTTGTTATGGTCATTCTGAAATGCCCGAGCAAAGTCTGTCAAAGTGTTTCTGTATAATTGCCTCCCAGAATTGTCTTACACGACCCAAACAGCAATGACCACATTTATTGTGTTTTGTCTTCTTGCTCTGGGGCGCAAATAATATATTATATATGAAAATTATTATATTCAGTGGCTTCTCCTACTTTTCTTAGTGATATATAGTGCCAGTTTATCAGGAAGTGACGATTTTGTTCTCTTTAGATTCGTTGGATGGAAACAGTGCTTATTCGCAAATGTTTTATGCGATATTCAGATTCTGAGCTTAAGTTAAATTCGCAACTTTGGATGGAAACCCAGCTACTGTTTCAAAAGTATAGCCAACAAGATTTTAGTGTGAAAAAATTGCTTACTAACTTTTACTGTAAAGTTAAATACAGTTGTACAACTTGTAGCCAAGCCAGAGCAAATCCACAAACCATAATATAACTGCAAAAATTATTTAAACAGATTGTAAGATGTAAGTTATAACAAAATAATTAATATTAATGCTTTTACGAAATTAGCTCCACATTTATCCTTTTACATCCTCCAAAATTTAGCCTTACAAACTTCCACTGTAAGTGCCTCACCATCTTATTTTAAGCAAACGAGGGATGAGTAAATTTTTTATCTTTTGTGCTAATCAATGTTATGCCACAAATGCTGTCGTCTGAGCTTAACTCAACTAGGAATATTCCTTCAGGTCTGGTACATTTGCTCTTTGTGGAGCTTACATGACCTCTATTATCTAGCTGTGAGCCAGTTTGTCTAAGGCCACCTTCACAGTAAATATCTGTGGCAATAACATAATGTCACCAGCCAAAGTCAAATCAATAGTACTTGAGTGGAGAAAGAGCGTCCCGCTTGTAAGTGCAGAGCGACGTATTCGGTGCCCGGATCAGTAACGCTCCTTCTGCCTGCACTTAAACCTTTCTTCGATTAAAAAGGAAATGTAATCGCAGCTGAGGTCTAGCGAATCTTCTCAATCCATTCCTACAGCTCATACACTACACATTTGGGCTTATTTAATATATAAAACCTCCAGCTGGTAAACACCTTACTACTTCTCTAGTTCATTTATTCCGTTCAGTCCTAGTCAGACACGAGTAAAAACATAAATACGCTGGAGAGCTGCTTTATAGTAGGAACTGATTTTGTAAATCTAACCGAAAAAGACACTGATGCTATTTTTTATATTTAATACTGTAATGCTTGCTTTGAAGTAATCTACTATATAAAGTGCTACATAACTAAACGTGACAGGAACTGCAGAGCTGCTGCAAACATCTACATCACTATGATCAGATGCTTGCTTAACTGTTTTCTCAACGCTGTCAAATTTGTTGTGTGTTTATTTTGTTATTGAGAGGAAAGCATGCAGCACAAATTTACATATTCTGCTCAAGTATTTCGAATTTTTACCGAAAGTATTGAGTATATTGGGGCTTAAAATGTGCAGCATTTTTGCTGCTCACATGCAATAAATTGGTTAAACAAAACAAAAAGATTTGTAACAAAAAAACACAATCCGAGACATTTTCAATATTTGGATGGACTACATTTTAAAGTACTCTAAGCTATCTAGACTAAACCAATATGCAACTGAGAGACAGCACATTTTGAACAGTCTGAGAGCCATCATGGACACAGCAGGCTCATTAGGCAGAAGTGGGGAGTTGAGAGAGATGTGTGTAGCAATCCTGGGTCAGACTCTGTGCAAGGACAGTATGTCTGTGTGAGGAAGCGGTGAGTGGAATGAACCCAGCCATTATAACTCAGCTCATCCGTCACTGCAAGGCCTCAGGCCCGTCTACCCGCTGTTACCCTGGCAACACGCTCCTAAACTTACATTCAGTATCGTTTCAGGAGTACAAGAAATAATAACTGAAATTATTTTTGTTTTGCTTTAAATGCGAGGCATGTGGAGAAGAAGATACAAAATGTTTTAGGCAAGAAAAAATTATATAAAACTGAAAAAGGGTATTAGGGCTATAAATTTAATTTTAAAACAATTCTAATAAATAACTAAAACATGAAAAAAAAATTGCAATTAATTAGCATACAATGGAATTAATTTGAATAAATGTGATGCATGTGGAGAAGATACTAAATGTTTTAGTCAAGCAAAAAATGATACAAATGTCAAAATTCATTCTAAAAAAAAACTGAAAACAATTTGCAATTAGTTAGCATATTAATGAAATGAATTTGATTAAATGTGAGGCATCTAGAAAAGATAAAGTTTTATGAAAGCAAAAAACAAACAAACACACACACACACAATCAAACAATCTGGGTAATAGGTATCAGGCAATTCTAAAAGTGAAAATAAAACATGAAAAATTAATTTGATTAAATGCCAGGCGTGTGGAGAAAATACAAAGTGTTTTAGGCAAGCTAAAAAATAAATAAACCAAAAAAAGGGTATTAGGGCTGTAAATGTAATTTTAAAACTATTCTAAAAAAAAAAAAAAAAAAAGGTAAAACATGAAAACATTGCAATTAATTAATCAATTGATAGCCCTACAAACACCATACAGTGCTATTTTTCCAACTTAAGTCCCTGCTCATCAACTACAGCTTTTTTGACAAACTCCAGCTGAAACTTTGTAAATACGGTTCCTGAGAAAAGCACATAACTGTTGAATGTGAGCAGCAATGCCATTTAGGCAGACCTGGTTTCCTCCCTGCCCTTTGCTCCCAGTGTAATTTGAGACAAGACTGAAAAAAAGGACCCGCGCGCACAGAACTGAATGAAAGGTAGAGAGAGCAGGCATGTTCACATTCAGCCGCGGTCTAACCTAATCAAGCCGGACAAGGTCATCATTTTCCAGCTTTCTTCTAATTAGGCTTAATTTGGTTACAGTAACCCTTACAGACAGAGCTACTGTGTCCAAGTAAAACACACTTCCCAAGTTACACATTTAAAAATTAGGCTATTATGTTTGTATCTTTGTGATTTTTTCAGCCAAAGATTTTAGTGCTTGTGTTTCGCTGCATGTCAATCTGATGCCATTTGACACTGATTTGATTTGATAGTGGCTCATATGATCATCCCTCTAACTGACAGACTGCATCTTGTCACTGTGGCGTGAAAATCAAACAGCTTCGTGACAAATTTCTGTTCCTTTCAACCTTCTGCTGAGCATGCGTGGCTGCCCAGAGCTGAAGGCCTGCAACTGTAGCGAACGCACTTTGCAGGAAGATCAAAGTTCAACAATCAGCCTGCGATTCACTGTGATGGAATACCTCAATCAATAGAGCGAGTCAAAGGTCAGCTGATCCGGGATGAAATCATGGTTCTGGACTGCTGGCTGGTTGCATATGAACTAGCGCTCCTCTTTCCACCCTCCCGTCGGCAGCCGGGAGGTCATGTGACCACGGCATCCACTGGTGGAGATGCCATATTTAGATTGCCACGCGTGAATGCCGCTAAGCCACAGAGAACTAGACGGCATCGGCGTACACGCATGCTTGCTGGTGAGTCCTGCCGGTATATGGGCACACCCACACACACCGCAGTTTGTATGGGAATACATCTTACCACATCATAGCAATATGACAGTCTTGACTGACTGAAAACATTCCCTAAATAATCCGGCTACTACTACAGAATGTCAGGAAAGCTTTTACTACAAAAGGAAGTACATGCTTTCTGACAAAATCTGCTAACTGATACTAGAAAGATTCTGTATAACAGAATTTTTAAAGGCCACACTGCAGTCATTTGACATTTTTATTGGTACGCTGAAAAAGAAATACTGAGTTTGAGAATATTTGAAAATTTCTCTCAGAAATCGCTAGTAAATTTCACAAATAATTACAAAGAAATGGCAAGAAACACATTAAATTAAACATGAAATTTAGAAGTAGCTGAGTTTTTTCTTGTAAAACATACTCCAATGAACTTTGTGCAGTTTGCAGTTATTTTAGTATTTATATACTATTGTAGTGTTTATTAATATTTTGAATTAGCTTTTATTTTAAAAATTGTCAGTTTTCATTCAAAATGTAAAATTCTAGACTAACTTTCAGTAATTTTGTTATTTTTTATCATTAATTTACTTTACTTCAGCTTTAGAACTACAACTTCTTTCATTTCAGTTAGTTGCCAAGACAATTTTTTTTTTTTTTTTTTACATTTTTTTTAAGTCTAAGTTTAAGTATTTCAGCTTTACTTCAATTAAAGAGTATTTTGATACACTGGGGGAAAAACATTGTGTAGAAACAATTTTTACTCAGAAACTGATCTGCTAACTGAAAGATTCTGAATTTTTAAGGCCACACCTCAGGCTTTTGACCTATTTATTGGTATACTGCAAAAACAAACAAAAAAAACAAAAACTGGTTTTGAGAAAATTTAAAAACAATTTCACTCAGAAATTACTAGTAAATTTCACAAATAATTACAAAGAAGGAGGGGGGGGGGATACAGTGTAGTTTGCAGAATTACTTTATTAGTATTTATACACCACTGTAATATTTAATACTATTTTGAACTAGCTTTTATTTTTGAAATTTAAAAGTTTGTTCATTTTAGCAATATTTTTAAATGTGCTTTTGTTATTTTTATTACTTTTGCTTTATTTTTTATTTCAGTTTGAGAACTTTTATTTTTTTTTCAGTTTTTTTTTTCATTTTTTAATCTAAGTTGAAGCGTTTTAGATTTATTTAAATTAAAATTATTTTTAATTTTTATTTTTATTTTAGTTTTAACAATAACAACACTAGTAGTTTGTTTGCATATACAAAACTACAAAACAATACTCTGCATTGTTCACAAATCAAACTAATTAAAGCAGTGGCCCTATTACTCTTATGTTGGGCTGTGGGAGCATTTGCTCACCACACAAGCCCTACTGTGGAATGTGTCAGCACGATGTTAAAAGGTGGGTAACAAAGCTAGCATGAACTGAACTACTGGTCCAACAGGCTGAGTTGCACTACTGCAGCTCTTAGCAGCACTGATGCAAATCTGAGGTGAACACCAGCTGTGAGTGTATAGGCTCCAAGTTTGGGCATTCAAGCAGATATTTTCTTATAAACCACCAATGGAGTAAACCAATAGGGTTTGGGAACTGAGAACCTGTTCTTATAAGGAAACGGGTTCAAACTGTCAATTCAGTTAACAGAACATATTCATACTAAATACTAAAATACTGCTGCAGTGTTTTATTTACTACTATCTAGTTGCACCATAACATTGCTACTGAGTTGCAAACACACAGCATTGTACTCCGATTACCAAACGAATCACTCTTATGGACCAGTTCTTTATAATCAATCAAAAACACTTCAGTATGAATCATTAAGTTGACTCTCTTACTGAATCACAAGTGTTTTGTCACGTGTGACTCGAAATGGTAATACAAAGATAACTTGTATTTATTAATCTTTGTTAACGTTATTGAATACAAATACAGCTCTGTTGTTAGTTCACGTTAACTCAGGTCAGTTTATAAGTAGCCTAATTTACATTGTTAGTTCATATTAACCAAAGCAGTCAACAAATGGAACTTGTATTGTAAAAAGTTACACAAAATCGTCAACGGCACCGTTAATGAACTGGAATCTTTAGAGGAATCGAAAAAAAAACCTAAATCATTCTCGCAATAGCCAACTTTTAATGAGAATTAAATAAAACTATGGTCAGCGTTTATGAAAAAGAGAAAAAACAACAATCGAACGCAGACAAACAAATGAAAAACCACGTATTCAAGACCAATCTCTCGAGTTAAAATGATGAGTTACGACTTAAATGCTAAGGTGCATCTAAACACGGCCTAGACCCAATGAACTACCCGGTGCGTGACGTCACACACCGTAAAACCTCGTCACGGCGGCTACGGACTCAAACTAAAAATCTCCCTGAGTGCTGGACGACAAAAGCAGCCTCCGCTCCACATATAAGCGCTTGTGAAAATAGCGGAGTTCAGGCAAATCACGAGGTAAATGCTAATTAACAGCGTTCCCAGCCAGTGGCGCCCCAACTTTTCCTTTCTTTAATCATTCGAGCTCCGAAAACCGAACCGTGGCGTGCAGTAGTTTAAGCTGACTCACTAATCTCAGCCCGCACAGAAACGAAACGCGGAGACTGTCAAATAACAACGCGCGTTTACTTTCAATAGAACGCGCCCGCGAACGATACATTGTTGCTTTGGAACTGTTACAGTCCAACTCGCTACAATCTAACACAAGCATTCCAATGGAACGCCATTCACGCGTTACAATGTAACAGTTCTGCCCGCTAAAGTTAAAATATCACCGAATATCGTTTCACAGATGGACTTGCCTTCCTCGCATAGTCAAATGGAGGCTCGCAGGCTAAAGCTAGCCAGGCAAAGAGAGGGGGGAGCTGGCTAAACTTAATCGCTCAAATGCGAGAAGCGCGGGCGAATCAAGTAAATCAGCGACACAGCTGAAATGTTACAACAATAACAGCAGTGCATCCGCTTCAAGGTCGCTCGAAGCGATTTGTTTACACAACGACAACAGGCAAAACACAACTCTCTAACTCTGCAAAGTGGCCAGGCTGAAATAGCGAGTGTAGCTGGTTTAGCTAATGCAGGATACCGCCGCCGCGGAACTGTGATTGGATCCTGCAGCGAGTGTGTAAAAATCGCGTTACAAAGCCACCCCAAACCGCCATTCACCGGCAAACATTCAACATTTGCAACCATGTCCGACTTACAGTGTTTAGTTTCCTCTTAAATCCTGTACGTTGTGTCCAGCTCTGACCTTCGGGTTGGTGAAACAGCATTATAGTTAACTGCCGCCGCCATGTTCCTGCTGCCGTATGCCTAACGATGGCTGGCTGCTTGTTTATCCTCGCCAGCAAAACCTCCCCCACATACTACGGGCACCAGTATCTACTCGTTTACTCTAGCCTGCATAGCGACCTTGCAGTGAGCAACGGGGCAAAATGATGATACAGCAAACATAAGGACACGGACAGTTTTAAAGGACCGTTTTTTAAACTGCGAGGAGATGTTTCATAATATTCCAGAAGAGGATCAAAACAGTGTTGAAAAGCCAGTTTACACATCAGTTTACAAAAGCTTTCGCCTTTAAAGTGGTGCTGTGGGAGAAAAAGTGTGCCAGAGCGGTCAGGTTACCAGCCAGTGTTGTTTTTATTCCAAACCCAAAGCAATCTGCACTCTATTATCAATGTCATAACAGCTTAATTAAAAATCACATTAGATGACCCACATGAAACTGCTTTCCAGACCTCCATACATCACATCCTGCATGTT